>OX243825.1:30516828-30708025 GCA_945859605.1 Lumbricus rubellus
TCCTGAAGTAGGCTATTAATCATCAATTATCCATAGGTCCTACCTACATTCTCCAAGCTGTTGGGTTTGTTGACTAGAAGAGCGGGAAAATGTAACGAATTTGGCAAGTGTGAAATGACTCAATCAAGTCTACGGCTAATTACCCTACTATACGGGGAGGGGGATCTAAATCCGAAATGCTAAAATGCTCGTTTGAGCGCTTTCTCTTGCGCAAAATATCTACCACTTTTGAGGTGTCAAGCCTGAATCCATTTGATGATGTAACTGCTACCGCTAAGGCTACCTCTGAAGTTTTAGGCCTACGTACTCAGCTCAGTGTCAATATTTATGTCAGCCACCGCCTCTGCACTGGTCAAACAGGTCGGAGATCGATTCTGCCCCCATGCATGTCTATCTATCTATCTATCTATCTATGCAATTTATATAGCGCCTCTTCAAGGGCTCTACTCAGAGGCGCTCCCGACCCAGGCCCGGTCGAAAAGAAAGATCTTGAGCGAACTATAGAAAGTGCCAGACATGTTCCGAGGTTGGGAACGCAGGTTAGAGGGAAGGTCGTTCCAGACGGAAGGTCCAGTGACCGAAAATGCCCTATGCTGCCTTGTGGCTGTGCGGGCATGAGGAACCATGAAGTCACCTCTAGAGGCCGAGCGCAAAGATCGGCGACCCGTAGCAGTCGAGGTCAAGGTAAAGAACTCACGAAGATAGGAGGGTGCTGTGCCCAAGATGCAGCGCCAAGCAAAAGAAACCACCCTGAAGTGGATTCGCGACTGAACCGGGAGCCAATGCAAGACATCACGAATGTAATGCGAGATATGGCCAAATTTAGGAACGCCACCGACCAAACGTGCAGCCGCCCGCAGGACCCCCTCAAGACCACGCAAGCGAACCTGGGGAAGGCCAAAGTAAAGAGAGGAACAGTAATCCAACCGGTTTGCAATGAAGACATGGACCAAGGTGGAAGCAGAAGCAGTTGACAGAGAGCGAGACACGACTCGCAGCTGGCGCAAATGATAGTAGCAGGAGCGAGTCAGGGCCTTAGGATGGTCAACGAAAGACAGCTCCGAGTCCAGAATGATGCCCAGATTGCAGACAGAAGTGGAAAAAACAAAGGTGGGGAATTCAGAAGCTAGAGACCCCAGATCTAGCTTATCCAACTGTTGACGAGTTCCAAGCCAGATATATTGAGTTTTTGAAGGGTTTAAGCGGAGTCGATTGGATGACATCCAGGCAGTAAGGCAGTCAGTGGCAAGTGACATAGTACGAACAGCGGAGGCAGCTTGGGACGCTGAACAATGAGCGTAAGACTGGACGTCATCAGCGTACGAGTGGCTCTTAAGATTACAGGAGGCAAGTAAGGCCTCAATGTCAGCCGTGAAGAGGAGGTAAAGAAGAGGCCCCAGAACGGAACCCTGGGGGAGGCCGAAAGGAGCTGGACACCAAGGAGACCGAGTTGAGTGGAAGACAGTAGAGGTGGTGCGCTCCGAAAGGTAGGATGCGATCCATACAAGTGGCTGATCCCTGACCCCAAAAGATAAGGAAACACGGCTTAGTAGAAGGTCGTGGTCCACTGAGTCAAAAGCGGCACTTACATGTCTGATGTAGTCAGCGGTGCAAGCTCGCTCTCCGCAGGCATCATAATGCGGGAATTTATGCATTTTGGCGGTCTTCTTTACCCGTTCGTCTCGTGCTTGTCGCTTAGCAGCGCCACTTAAATTAGACTTAAGCATAACTTGGGGGACAGAACGAGTGCGATGCGAGAGTTTAAAAATTTACAATTTCCAAGTAGGCCTACATGTAAACATATTTGTAATAAGGTAGTCTAATCATTATTATCAGGCTGAAACCCAAAAAATTACTGGGCACTGTGTAACTGTGTACGCTGTAGATGCAGGTTTGAATACATTCTGAATATCCTTAAAGTAAAAAATTGACTCTGACCCTCGGGGGGCCCCTGACAGCCGGGGGCCCTCGTGCACTGCACATGTGGCACGCCCTATTGCTACGCCACTGAGGCGGAGTTTATTTTTGTACTTGTATATAAATATGTGAATATTATTAATAAAGTTAATTGTATTGGAAACTTTGGAGTCAACTCGTGGCCTGTGGTCAACTACTGAAGATGGAGGTTGACACCCCTAATGGTAGGCCTAGAATAAAACTCAATTCACTCAACCTCTTACCAACTATATGCTCTAAATAAATGCCAATGGCTCTGTTTTCTGAGGCAGTGATCATCCACGCAGCCAGGGCTCCAGTAGCACGCCGCTGGCAAGTTGTCGATCCATAACCCCACTGAAACTTTTCAGCAATGGCTCCGTAGCAGTTCACTGAGTACACACCAACCACGTGAAGGAAGCCCGGCGGACATCCCACACCTACAATAAATTATATTGTATTGGATTGTGGCCTATAATTATTGTGCATGTAACTGGCCATTTATAAAGCGCGTATCGCAGCAAGAGCCTTCCAGAAGTGCTTCCAGTGCGTTCAACCCCAAGAGAAAAACGAGGGAAGATCACCACAGAGGATGACAAAATTTATTGGGTGGGGTGGGGTGTGGGTGTTTACTCGACCTTGAACAAGCCGACAACCGAACGAATCAACGGATTAAATAAGAGGCTTTGAGGATGCTTTAAAATTAATCTATTGTAATGTTACACAGAAAGAAGAATTTCATAATGAAATCCTCTAAGTAGGCCCTAATTACATCATGGGAGCGTTAGCGCATTGCGTCGGTAGGCCTATCGCATGGTAAGCTATAGAGATCAGCGAACCCGAGTTCGACCCCCCCCCCCCCCAACCGTTGGGCTCACGTTCTTTGTGCTTGCTGGCTGGTTGTGTACAATGTGCAGATCTAAGATTTCTGTAAAAAAAGCCCTGATGGAAGAGAGTGTGAATTGAAGAAACGAATGATCAGAGAGCGTATGGGAATGAGGATCTGTAGATCATCATATATGAATTAATGACGAGGTCAAGGCAGCCTCTCAATCGACGTGCTGGCGTGGTTCTACTGTATGACAAAATGGTAGGCCTATTTATGGGCGCCCGCACATAGGGGCAGGGGGCACTTGCCCCCCCCCTGGAAAATGGACATCAATTTTTTTATAACTATTACTTTGAGTTTTTATCAAATTTCTTCGCATTAGGGCACTAATTATACAAATAATGCAGACAGTGAAAGTCATAAATCTATGTTTAGAAATCTCAATAAAAATAAAAATGCCTTTAATTTTCTGCCTTCCATTTTCTAGCTCTTGCTAAAAAAGTAGCAATGAACATAGGTTTTTAACCCTCCAGCGGGCGCCCATGCAAATATAGCCTTCTCGATTAGAACCTGGCTGTAATGCAAGCTTTTACAACCGCACAAAAATTATGAATTACACTGAAACATTATGTGCAAAATTCTCAACAGGACACTGTAGAGCTGCTTATTCTCCAACTGATACTTGTTTTTTGTTCATTTATTCATTCATTCATTCTATGGACATAGCCTATATAGCACCCCGTCAGGAGCCACTTTTTAACATCAACTATTTGATTTTTAGCAAATTCTTTGCACTAAGGAAACTGTTTATATAAAAAATTATATACAATATGAAACTGAGAAATTTGCATCAAGAAACCTCTTTGAAAAATGCCCATGTTCTTAATTTATTTTCAGCTTTGCATTTTGCAACCTATTGCAGCAACAAAATTTAACGGTGACCGTTGAAATTTCCCCCCCCCCCTGCGAAAAGTTCTGCGGGCGCCCATGATGGTATTGGACATAATGGTACGGACAAAACGGTACGGACTAAACGGTATGGATAAATTGAAGCTGGATGAGGGTATTTTATTGCTGAAATAGAGGGTGGGTGGCTTTTTTGTGGCTGAAATGCAGCTTTAGCGAAGAAAAAACCTTGAGAAAAGGAAGCCGGATAGGCGAAAACAAATGCTTGAGAAATGGAAGCTGGATTGATGTCTTTCATTCATGTGTTTCATGATGTATCCAGCTTCCATTTCAGCCATAAGATACCCTAAGCGAACATCCTTTTTGTAATGCATCTTTCATTAACCCAGCTTCTATTTCAGCTATGAAAATACCCTGATACAGTTTCTATATCTAAAGCGTTATTTTCATCAATCCAGCTTCCATTACATATATAAAAATATCCATGCAGAGCCTTCATCCAGTTTCCGTTTCACTTGCGTCTTTTTAATTAATCCATTTCCTATAAAATTAAAAAAAATCAACAATCCAGTTTTCATTTCATCCATACCATTTTGTCCGTACCAATTTTTCCGTACCATTTTGTCCGTACCATTTTGTCCGCTATAATTTTGTCCGTACCATTTTGTCCGTACCATTTTGTCCGCTACCATTTTGTCCGGTCACCGCTGGGGTAGGCCAAACTGGGAGAGGGCGTCGAGGAAACGAGAGAAGGCTGGAGATGACGTCTTTTCAAGGTGATGGTTAACTAGTAGCCGACGATGAAAGGCTGGATAATTACGCGTGATGAGTATGAGTATCTGAAGGCCGCAATGACCATCGCACGTGCACACATTATTTCAATGTCGTTTATGAACCACAGCCCGCGAAGTGCATTTCTATTTAGACTCACCAAGTGCTCTGCAGTGTGCATAAGCCGAAAACAAGAGTAATAGCCTAATTACATGTAGAGTTAGCCTACTTGTGAAGTTATAGGCTGCCTTCGTAAAGAGTGGTTCCATGCCAAGAAGCACCCAAATCATTGTAACGTACAATACGATCATGGTTCTCTTTCTCTCTGTCGCTCCTCCTATCTGTACGAAATAATTAATTACAACAGACACGTACGTTTAGCTTATATTTCAGACTGTATGTTCTGTTGGTACATGTAGTTGAGATCGATGTTAATTACGAGTGTTGTATAATTATTTGTAAGCTTGCATGTAGGCTACAACGCAGTGCGTTTGCAGGCGTTTCATAAAATTTAAAAAAATATAATAATAGCCCAACTAGCCTAACTATCTTATTTTGAACCTCATGCTTTATTTTCTCTTAATTTGTACCTAGGCCCAGGCCCGCCGACAGAAATTCCGGGCCCCTGGGCAGGGAAGTCACGGGCCCTCAACTGTCATTAGACTTTTTTATAGCAACTTTTATTATAAAAAACAAACAGAAATAGTAAAAGTGCGGGTGCGGATGTACGATAATGCATGCATTTACGATTCCAATCAGTTCTTAAAACGTTAAGAATTTATTTTTCAAATAAAAAAAAACCTATGATAAGATGGTCTAACCCTCATCCTAGCAACACGTTTTACATACGTTGTTTACCAACTGGGGTCCGAACGGACCCCAAACATAATACATACATACTTGCATATTATACGCACAAACATGCATAATAATTATAATTGCATGTGTGTATTCATTCATTCATTCATTCGGACATTTATATAGCGCTCCTTCAAGTAAAAAACTACTCAGAGGCGCTCCCGACTCCAGCGCGCCCAAAAAGAACAGTTTTAAGTTTAGTAAGGAACGATCCTGGTAGAGTCCCAGGGTGTAGGCGCAGCTCAATAGGAAGGCTATTCCAGACCACCGAACCAACCACAAAAAAGGCTCGATTCTTCATGGTCTAAGTACGAGCAAAAGGAACCAAAAGGGATCCCTTATCAGCAGAGCGTAGCTGACGACGTCCTTGGATACCCAATGTAAGGTTGCATAGCTCTCGAAGGTAAATTGGGGCGAGGCCCTGACAACATCGCCATACCATGTATGTATATATGTGCATGTACATACATGTATGTATGTGTATGTATATATGTAGCCTATGCATGTATGTATGCATGTTTGTATAAATGCATGTATGTGTGTATGTATGTACGTATGCATGCAGTGGTACAGGTATGTATAATATACATGTATAATACATTGTATATGCAATATTATGTATGTGTTTGTGAATGTATGTATGTATGTATGTATGTATGTATGTATGTATGTATGTATGTATGTATGTATGTATGTATGTATGTATGTATGTATGTATGTATGTATGTATGTATGTATGTATGTATGTATGTATGTATGTATGTATGTATGTATGTATGTATGTATGTATGTATGTATGTATGTATGTATGTATGTATGTACGTATGTATGTATGTATGTATGTATGTATGTATGTATCATACATACATGCATGCATACATACATGCTTACAAACATACAAGCATACAAACACGCATACATACATATATACATACATTATGTATGTAAGTATGTATGTATGTATGTATGTATGCATGTATGTATGTATGTATGTATGTGTATGTATGTATGTATGATACATGCATACAATACATACATACATTGCGTATGTATGCATGTATTTATGTATATTATGTGTATGTATGTATTGCATGCGTGTGTGTATTTATGCACGCAAATATGTATGTTTGTATGTTAGTATGAAAGCAAGCAGTGTGTATGCATGAATGTCTATATGTATGCACATTGCACGTATGTGTGAATAAACATATGTATGCATATACGTACGTATGTATGTAAGCACGTTCATACATACATACATACATACATACATACATACATATGTACATACATGCATGCGTGCATGCATACATTCATACATACATACATACATACATACATACATACGTATATATATACATACATTCATTCATACGTAGATACGTGCATCAATAAACATACGCACATGATGAGCAAACATATGTCAAACATGCGGGTATTCTTGCATGAATGTATGAATGCATATATGTATGTTTGTATGTATGTATGTATGCATGTATGTATGCTTGCATGTGTGTGCATATTTGCATGTATTCGTGTCTGAATATATGTTAGTATTCAGCATGCATGTATGCATGCATGTGGTTTTGCCTTCATGTACATACGTTCGTGAATCGTGATATATGAATGTGTGCATGTATGTTTGTGTGTATGTATGTGTGTGTATGTTTGTATATATGTGTGCATGTATTTTTGGGTTATGTACATAAATAACATTACCTTGACGAATTGTCCTTTGAAAAACAATCCTAGAACCCAAACCGTGTAGTGCAAAGTTGCAGAAATCTAGCTCTGCATTGGCTGAAAGGCTGATACGTAAACTTTTTTGCGTAAGCTATTTTTTATTTTTATAAAAAAAATCAAAATAATTGTTTTGATAAAAGTAGTTACAGCATATCATGTAGGATAGAACTATAGACAAATTCATAAAATGCCGACTCTTAATCTTTTATTACAAAAAATTTGCACAGCAGTTTATGTGCTTGGGGTCCGAACGGATCCCGCTTGGTAGGATGAGGGCCAATCAAAAAGGAACCCTTTGCGGATTTAACTTCAGCAAAAGCGTTTATGATATCCTGGTACCAGGTGTCCATTTTGTGATTTTTGTCTAGGAACCTTTCAAATGCACTTCGGAAATGCTCTTTTTTATCGTCTGGTAAATTGTCCGGATGTCTTGGACTCCAGGACATGGAGGACCGTTTCTTATGTTATAGCCTATAATAGAAGCTTAGGAGTAATAGCCTAATATTACTATCACACAAGTCGGCTACAACTCTTTAAGTTTCAACTTTCAAGCTGTCTGATCTCATAGTAATTCTATACGCTCTCAATAGTTTCTGTAGACAAGAGCCCTGGAGGCAGAGTGCCAACATAAAAGCAAGCATTTTACAGTTTCTATAATTTCAGGATTTTCGTAAGTCTAGTTTATAATGTCATCTTATGGAATTATGATGCCACACCACAAATTTCATTCTCATCCATACGGCTATGATTATCATAAACTTTTAATTCATTCGAATTAACCGGTGTAAGAGTGATATACGGGCTCTGATTTGTCTTCTTTTGAAATCAGACAACGCACAATAATTAGCAGAAGAGCGTTCTGAGACGGAAGTGAGCGTGTCCTTTGGAAAAACCTGATTAGTATAAGCCTTAAATATATATATATATATATATATATATATATATATATATATATATATATATATATATATAAGGAACTGGACAGTTGCTTGAATTGCTTGAAAGTTGAAACTTAAAGAGTCTACTTGTGTGATAGTAAAATTAGGCTATAATTATTCAAAACGGCACACCTCCTAAGCTTTCTATTATAGGCTAAGTCACATAAGTGACTATAGGTTGGGCCCGCCACACATAATCAACATATGAAATTTTTATAAACAGTGTAGCCCGGGCCCCCTCCGGGTCCCTAAAAGTCGCCGGGCCCCTGGGCAGAGCACCCCCTGCACCCCTCTCGGCGGGCCTGCCTAGGCCTAATCATCATTGATACATTAATGTTTATGGAATGGAGAAAGAATTGTAACAAGATGATCGAGACTGCAAAGAAGGTTTGTGACAGGAAAGGAGAAGATAGCAACAATAAACTCTGCGACGCAGAGCAGATGCTGACTATAGTAAACAAGAAGCGTGCCTTTAACCCTCTGTCTACAAGGGGTGGTATCCATCCCTAGGGTTTCCCTCTCAAACGTTTTCCATATGGAATTTTAATTCTTTCAGGTAGCTGTAGAGGGATCCGTGAGTCTGAAAAGGTTGAGAACCACTGATCTAAATGAAACCACACCGTTGAAGAACCGGAAAGAAAAATCACTCGCAATGCGATTGAAGCAGAGAAAGAACAAGCAAATTAGAAAGACTGTCAGAAAATGTTTGCAGTTCATGGGTAGGATGGGATTAGCTGGCTGCATGTCTTTCTGAAAAATCTATAGTGAAACAGGAAACTTGGAAAGACTTCTCCGCCGGATTTATTCAAACACAAAGGAGATGCAGGGCCTAATGCAATGTTGAAATTAGGCTACATTGGAAAATTGCTGGAAGTTGGACTGGCGACATAATTATTACAAGAGCTAATTAATGTTTTAACGGGCATTTAAACCCCAACCTCGCGATTATCATGTGTGGGCAAGGTGATCTCTTTTAACTGCATTTTATTTTATCGTTCGACTACGAATTCCAGAAAATGCGACTACATGTAGGCCCTAAGTTAAAATTTAATGTAGGCTTAATTATGCGTACCCATACATTAAACATAGAAAAAATGGAAAATAATTGACATCTATCTTCTACTTTCTGTCCATCTATCTATCTTTTCTTACTCACCTGTATACGTATTTTTCCACTGGGCCCCTACCAGCGGGACCCGTCCCTTTAGGTGTGCCCTTTGTTCCCTATATGTTATTCTCTTAAACTTACTGTGTTATTTGTTTTATTATAATAGCTGTCTATTGATGTACTGCATTAATTGAAAATGTGTTTTTTTGGGTTCAATAAATCAAAAAATGAAATGAAAAAAATGAAATGTGAACGTAAGATTAATCCTCTTCTCGAGTACGATGCCATTCCCGAATATAGCCTACGATTAATAGGCCCTAATAAAATGACAATAGAACAATGATGACCACTATCATTATCATTCAAAATTGTAGCAAGTACATGTAGGCTTAGTTTGCATACCGGTGCGTGTATAAAGTGAAGTTGTCCGCTTTTTTCTAACGATTCTCCGAAGTTAGGAAATACCCGTCTATGGACTTTGTCGCACTTTGGTAGTCTGCAATGGGTTCTGATTTGACAGCCACCTCGCATTATAATGAGAATCAGAGAACTAAATGATGAATTGGATTCACAGAAAGTCAATCGATTCTTGTGATTTTGAAGAAAACATCTGTAGTATACAAACTATTAATTCTTGTGTCTATCAGGAAAAACAAGCTTTCAATTTGTCAATAGCCTAAAGAGACGTGCTTCAGAACTCCTTGTAGACCTAAGCCTATACGTTTTAAGTTAACGATGTCAGAATTATCTGATAAGCAAAACTAATAGTTTATTTTGTGTATTATTTCTAATTTTCCTTTCGCAAAAGCACAGACCACCTGCATATTGCATAACAAGGTCGTTTATCCTCGCGTTTAGATGATATATGGACATATTAAGTCACATAGGCTACATAGGCTACCTGAAGATTGTTTCTAATATTGACGGACACAGTACAAAGTAAGACAAATTCTTTGTTTCTACCCAGACACACACACACACACACACACACACACACACACACACACACACACACACACACACGCCAGTGTTTAATCTATAGACTACATTATATCTGGATGAAAAGTTATTATTTGCCACCAACACCCAACCTCCAGAAATATTTGATAGCTATTTTTACCAAGTACATGTATATTTCTATATTGCATTGCATGAACGGTTATTACATTAGACTATTGACCAATTATTTTCTGTACGAATTTATAATTATGTAGACGAATAGGCCTACTCGATCGAACAAAAACAAATATTAATGGGATAATCAGAAACAGAGGCATACCATTAAATAAAAGGACACAAGCAAAATTCATGAAGTATTGAAGACAAGGGAGCATCTAAATGAAACCACTGAGAGCTGTTATCACACAGTTGGCGCAGATTTCAGACAGAGGCATGCGTACTATTGCGTAGGCCTAGGTGACGCAATATTCCTATAGAACATAGATCAACAGACGCAATATGGATAGTATATTGTATACGTGACACAGTATTTCATGGAGAATCAGAGAGAGAGAGAGACAGACAGACAGACAGACAAATACAGACATACAGAGACAGAGACACACACAGACAGCCAGAGACAGACAGACTGGCGACGTACTTCACTTCTGAGAGACAACTGTAATAGACCTTGAGAGAACGGGACCATTATAACTTTAGTGTCTGACCATAATATTATATAATAGTTGCATAATTCTATTTAAATGAGTGATGCAAGACCTAACTCTCTATGTATTTCAATATTATAACAATAAAACCAAAATATGACTCCTACAGTAAGTGCACATCACCCTGTGCCTATAGCATTATGCGTTGGCCACAATTCGTGTCTCTTGTTCACTTGTCTGGACGCAGAGTTATTATTGTGAAGAGTGGGCGTTCGTGTATTGGAGAATATTATGTCATAAAGAGATTCGCTCGTTCGGAGTCGACTGGTGCGTTTAAACGAAAACAACAATAATAAAAGAAACTGTTATCGTCGAAGCATTTAAGTCTCTTGGTTATTTGCTCCTCTTCGCTTTTGCTTCTTCTGTCTCTCTCTCTCTGTCTCTATATATCTGACTCTGTCTCTGTCTTTGTCTTTCTGTCTGTCTGTCTGTCTGTCTATCTATTCATCTGTCTGTTTGTCTATCTGTCTGTCTCTCTCTGTCTGTCCCTCTGTCTCTGTCTGTCTGTGCGTGTATGTCTCTCTCTATCTCTCTCTCTCTCTCTCTCTCTCTCTCTCTCTCTCTCTCTCTCTCTCTCTCTCTCTCTCTCTCTATATATATATATATATATATATATATATATACAGGGTGGGCCAAAAGTATTTATCCAACTTTGAAGACCTATAACTTAGGCAGTTTAGCAAGTAAGTGTATGCCTAAGGCATCAAATTAAAGGTAGTTATATCAGCTATAAGTCCGACAAATTTCATTACGGTAGCTTGCACTACGCGCCATATAATTATTGTGTACCGCACCTACCTTGTTTTCTGACGTAAACAATAATTTCATCAGTGTGAGCCAAAAGTATTTGTTCAACTTTGAAGGCCTATAACTTAGGCAGTTTAACAAGTAAGTGTATTCTTAATGCATCAAATTAAAGGTCGTTGTATCAGCTACAACTGCTCAAAAATTTAAATTTTTAGCTTTAATAATAATTGCATAAAACTACTGTACTGAATATGTATCAGTTTACAATGATTTTACAATGATTTTAATTCGTCTATCTTGCAAAACACAATACTTGGAAAATTAGTCTTTGCAAGTTTGCATTATTGATAGCCATTAAGAAATCCAAGAATTATTTAATCAAATAAATATTCAATGTGTCTTCCACGAGCTCGAATGACTGCATGAATGCGACGTGCCCGTTGATCTATGGCTCCATTGATGAGTTCCTGGCTGATCTCAGTCCAGCAACGAGTGAGATGCTCGACGTTTACTATCCGTTCACGATAAACCCGTTGCTGCAAAGCACCCCAGATTGAGTAATCAACGGGATTTAAGTCAGGGCTATTAGGTCAGGACTTTTGCTTGTGCCTGGATTGTCCTCTTGGCTACAGACCAATTCAGCTAAACAAGCGATGTTGTCAGCGGTAGGCCTACGTGCCGAACGAAGACAGCCAGTAACAGGTTTACGTTTAGAACTTGCACTCGCGTCAATTTGTCTAATTAATCGGTTGAGATTGTTTTTACTCCAGTTTCTAGCAGGAAATTCATTCATAATTTAATATGCATTCAAATGTTTTTCAATTCTTAAAATTCGAATCAAAGTCCTGTCATCTTCTGATAGCGACGCCATGATGAAATTATTGTTTACGTCCGAAAACAGGGTAGGTGCGGTACAAAATAATTATATGGCGCGTAGTGCAAGCTACCGTAATGAAATTTGTCGGACTTATAGCTGATATAACTACCTTTAATTTGATGCATTAAGCATACACTTACTTGCTAAACTGCCTAAGTTATAGGCCTTCAAAGTTGGATAAATACTTTTGGTCCACCCTGTATATATACACATACACACATGTATATAATATCTATATTTTATGTCTTCTTTCTACTTATTTTCTGTCTATCGTCCTATTTCTTCTTGTGTCTTTCCCATGCCTTCTCAGTTTTGCTTCTATATCTCTGCTCAGTGTTCTCTGCTAAAAATTCTCTCCAGCACGAAGTGTGCTTTGTCCTCGTTCACTCATTAATGCTTCACTTTTTCGTCCAGATCGTCCATGCCTGAATTTATTTTATTTTTTACATGTTCAATTGTTCATAGCATCTTGTCTTTAGGTCTATTCTCCCTTCCGCATTCACCAGGACTGCTTAAATTATTTTTTTTATAATCCAACGTTGATATTTTTGTAATATCTCTGGTACTTCTTCTTGTTTTGTAATCCCCGTTATCATTGTTCTTCTTGTTCTTATTCGTGTTCTACTTCGTAGTGAACAGCGTCATGTTCTTCTTTTCTTCTATTTCTTTTTCTTCTTATTCTTCTTTTCCTCCTCCTATTCATCTTCCTCCTTCTCCTCCACCGGGTCCACCCCCTACTTTACCTCCTCCTACTCAACTTTGTAAGCCATTACCTACTCCTTCATTGTTCTTAAAATTTTCTTTCATATTAGATTTTATCATAATAGTCTCCAACTTCATAATTTTATAATATTAGGCCTATGTCATTTTCTAACATATTGACCACATCGCAACATGACGCCCGTCATGAATAATAGTCGAGATGTTATCATGAGGCAAAATAATATCCATGACGACCTGGTTGCGGTCCTAAAAAATAAATTGCTATTAAAAAACATATTCGAGGCTTTACAAACACTGGTGCCACAAGACCACAATAATGACAATATAAGAAGCTGAAAATAATACAATCAAAATGTGCAGTTGTTAATGGACTTGTGCAGTTAAGGAAGCACTTCTGTACAGTTAAAAGGTCATTGTCCCCCGATTGGAAGTAATTAGGCCTACCATGGATGATGGGAAAGGAAAGAAGGAGTTGTGCAGTTCCACAAATTCCTTCAAAACAGCCATAATATTGGCAGGGGCGGATCCAGGATTTCTGGTTAGGGGGGGGGGCGTAAATACTACCAATCCAATCCCGTAAATATATATATGAGTGGCGGCGCCAGGATCTCAGGTTGGGGGGCTGAAGCCAACTAGGCCTATAGAAATTTTTGTTATGAAGCGCCGAAGGCGCGAAGCTGCGAGTGCCGAAGGCACGAAGCCCATACCAACTAGGGGGTCTGGGGGAGCGTCGTAAGCTTCCCCAGCGGGGTCTGGGGCGGAGCCCCAGCCACCAACGCATTTTTAGCTCTGTTGACCTCAACTAGAGACATTTTTAGGCTCTTTTTTGCCAGCTATTTCTGAACGATAAAATCATGAAAACTCGAAAAAGAAGTCGTTTTGCAGAGTCGCAGACTAGTGTTAACCCTTAAACCGCCGCATACTTTGTGGGTTTAACGACCCTGGACGCCGAATACTTTTTTGGTGCAATATAATTCGAAACGTCACAACTCATTGAGAAACGGTGAGGCATATATGTAGATAGGTATATATAGGTATAACTATAGGTATATAGGTATATATAGTACCAAATATAGGTATATATATGGGTATATATAGGTATGTATAGGTATATATGGGTATATATGTATATACAGGCATATATACATAGGTATATATATATCGGTATATGTCTAAGTAGGTGTACCTTTATACATAAGTATATAGACACATACTATATACATAGGTTATATATAAGTATTATTATGTATATATAGGCATATAGGTATATATAGGTATGTAAGTATATATAAGTATATAGGTATATATAGACTGTCTGAGGATGGGTGACGCGGACAAACAGCACTGCAGGACAGGGTCGTCTGGAGGCTATCTATTACAGAGGAGCGGCTGATGCGGGCGCAAGCATCGCCAGGGCCATAAGTCAATTCAAATATATAGGTAAATTGGTATATATAGGTATAGAGGTATATGTATATGAATATATATAGGCATATATAGGTATTTATAGGTATATAGGTGATATACAGGTATAGAGGCACACTGTATATTATATAGGCATACAAGTATAATTATATAAGTATATAGGTGTATATATAGGTATATATAGGTGTATATATAGGTATATATAGTTATATATAGGTATATATAGGCTAGGTATAATGGTATATATGTGTATAAAGGTATATATATAAGGTATACATTGGTACATATAGGTATATAGGTATATTGGCTATATATTCGGTACCGGCGTTCAACACATTATGTGAAACCGCATATCTGCGGTTCCGGCGTTCTGACAAATTTCCACGGGAACCGCACACTTGCGGTTCCGGCGGTTTAAGGGTTAAGTGGCAGAGAGAGTCGATGTCCGGGAGTCGAGCCCAGTCGCAATTGATGTCTCACATGTGAATCGATGTATGACCGTCCGCCGCAGTTGAGGTCCGAAAATAAGATAATAATAATAACTTTTAAGCCGATACATGGACATTCATTGTTTTTGCTTTGGGATGAGGCTGAGTCACATTTAAGGGGTTAATCCCCATGACCACTCCCCTGGTGCCGCCAATGGCATAAGCATCTACACTATAATAATATTTTTTAAAGTTGATTTCGCTGCCGTTGGTCATTGTCTAGTTTCCTTATTACGAAGTAAGCCGTTTTAGACATTTTCAGCTCTCTTTTTTTTTTGGGGGGGGGGGTGAGCCACGTTTAGGGGGGCTTAGCCCCCCTTAGCCCTCTCCTGTCGCCGCCACTGATATGTAGGAAATTAGATCATGCAAAACTATAATGATCTTTTTTGTAGAAAATGTCATGGAACTTTAAACATAGTTTCTCATATAAAACCACTGGTGTCCACTGAAGGTTAACAGTGAAACGATTATAAATCAGATATCAGTTTTGATCATGCAACCCTTGATCCACAAAGGAAATAATTAAGTGTCACATGCCAGGGGGTTAACAGTGTCATTCTCCTTGGATGCTTTCTGGCGTAGACATTGAGATTGTCATCAATGTCTAACTTGATGTCCTTGTGGACAAACAATAAAATGAGTCCTCGTTCATTGTACTTTGGAAACACAACTTCACAAATCGCAGACTAGAATTTGCTCGCACAACACTGCAGGCCGTGACAGAAGTGAGCAGCAAAAATGTGAACTATTGTGGTAATATTTGGATACATAATACAACGGGAACGGCTGTCAGCGAGGGTGTCCGACAGGGTGCTTGGTGTGCTGTTAGCGTTTCTCCACATCTGCTTCCAAAACTTTAACTCTTGATGAAAAGAATTCGGAGAAGGCAGCTCATCATGATAGTAATGAAGTATAGCCTACCATCAGCAGTGAGTGCGTCGATGTTTTAAACATTAGATGCATGGAATGAGACTTACATGTAGACGACGACTTGCTTGCTTTGCAAGATCTCCAAATCGTAGGCTAAATTGCAATTATATTAGTTTTATGTCAGTTTAGCTTTAGAACATTTCTGCAGGTTTAGGGGGGGCGTACGCCGGCTCCGCCCCCCTCTGAATCCGCGCCTGATTGGCGCTATAGAAATTATAAATATCTGGACAACTAGAAAAGTGATTGTACAACGGAACATGTTGTAAACAACCCAACTGTTCTGGAAGAAAGAAGAACAACTATACAAACAGTAGTCTCGAATGTATAATATTGTATATACATAAAAGGACAAAGCCAAACCAAAGAACAATGCTTCTTCGTTTGTCTATTGTACTTTCCTTATAATAATACGTTTTCAGATTCGCTGTTTCATCTGATTTTCTTTTATCCTCCTCTTCATCATCTCATTCCGCGTTATTGACTTCTTCATCACACTTCCAGTTGATTGTATATTGATTCAAGATTCCACACTCCCTGTCACGGACAATAGACCCACCATCTCACCCCCCACCCCACCCCCGCGATATTGTGTCGCCTTCAACAATGCGATCCATGTCGATATGAAAGGATCGGCCAGGATTCGAAGTCGGGTCGCGGAGGTGAAAAGCCGATCAGTCCATGGCTCGGACGTGGAATGATGGAAGCATCATTGTCTGCAGCAGACCAATACAGCTGATTATTCGTCACTGTTGTTACAGTTGCTGGCCACGATGCTCTCTGTTGGCGTCGCTGTCAGTTCGCTGTTGCTGAGGACGAATCGTGATTCGTGATAGGAGAGAGAGAGACAGACAGACAGACAGATAGGCACAGAGAGACGTACTTGATGGTTGAGTTGCGTGCCATGTTCGTTTGATGCCATGAAGTCAGGCGGTGGTTGTGTGTCAATCAATCGACTGCAGCGGTGTGGTCCTGAATCTGGGTCTTTTGAAAGATACAAACAGAAACATAGAGATTGTGGAACATAGAGAAAGAAACACATGCACACAGAATGGGAATGAGAATAAGAGAGACAGACAGACAGAGACAGACACAGGGACAGAGAAAGAGAGACAGGCAGTGACAGACAGACTACGAAATACAGAGACAGAAAAAGAAAAAGGGTATAGAGACAGAGACATACAGAGAGAGAAACACACAGAGACAGAGAGAGACAGAGAGAAACAGAGACAGTGGTGGATGGATGAATGGACGGACGGACGGACGGACGGCGGACAAACGGACGGACGCACGGATGGACGGATGGATAAATTGAAAGACACAGACAGCCAGAGTCAGAGATAGACAGTCATTGGAGTAAGTGGGCTTGAAATCTTGGAACAGAGCAAAATAATTTCAAAGCAAGGGATTGAAGGATGAAATGAGTGGAAGGATGAGCTGGAGGAAGAACGGAGAAGTGGATAGACATCAGAAGGAGACCTAATGGAAGGAGCTAGAGGGCAGCGAATAAGCTAAGCAGAACTTCTGATATTGAAAACCAGGGATTAATAATGGAAGAGCAAAGAGGAAAAACATGTCGAATCTATAAGCTTACGTAGATAGATACGTGAGAAGCATGGGTCAGATAGGATGAAATGAAGAAGAGAAAGAAGAGATAGGTAGGCCTATTATGAAGCTGGAAGGTCGACATAAATGACGATGACAGAGAGAAAACGACACAGGATATGATATTTGATGAAAAAGTAGAAACGGGCACTGAGTCAAATAACCAATAAACTAATGTCTCGCTTTTATCATCAGTAGGGGGTCTACATCTACATGTACATGTATTTTTCATTAAAGGCGTTTCTTTTACTGCGGAATTTTCTAGTTGGGTTCAGTTAGCTTTTATCAATCTTGCGAGGATCCTTAAGCTCCGAATAAAATCAGCTGTTGGCATTTTATGACTCTATGAAGACAAATATGCATGATGACAAACATACATACATACATACATACAAACATACATACATACATACATACATACATACATACATACATACATACATACATACATACATACATACATACATACATACATACATACATACATACATACATACATACATACATACATACATACAAACATACATCTATATCTATAAGAAAGGATGTATGTATGTGGATATGTATGTATGTATGTATGTGGCTTTGTCCAGAATGCACGCCCACAGTTTCGCAGCTATTGATCTGAAACTTTGCACCTAGACAGGGATCCATCAGACTTAAAAAGTGCAGAGGTTGGCGAATTTCTAACCCCATGGGGGCCAGGATGGGAGGGAATTTTCGGGGGGCCGAAAACATTTTTTGGCAGCTATTGATGCCAAATTTTGCATTTAGACAGAGGACCGTCAGGTCCTCCCAGAAAACGAGTTGGCGAATCTCTGCCACCAGGGGGGGAAATGGGGGGGGGGAAACCTCCATTTTCCCTATTTTTACACCATCGCCATAGTTTCACAGCTATTCACCTGAAACGTTGCAGCTAGATAGGATGCCACCGGGACCACCTTGCCCCCAACCAACACACACCTCGCCCCGCAGGGGCGGGTGGGGCAGGGCGTTGTTTAGGTGGGGGCGGAATTTTTTTGATGTCAAATTTTGCATTTAGACAGAGGACCGTCAAGTCCACCCAGTGGAGGAGTTGGCGAATCTTTACCACCAGAGGGAGAATGGGGGAGGAGGCCAAAACTCCATTTTCCATATTTTTACACCATCGCCATAGTTTCACAGCTATTCACCTGAAATGTTGCAGCTAGATAGGATGTCACCAGGACCACCTTGCCCCCAACCAACACACACCTCGCCCCGCAGGGGCCGGGCATGGCATGGCGTTGTTTAAGGGGGCGAAAAAAATTTGGGGGGCCAAATTTTTTCAGCTATTGATGTCAAATTTTGCATTTAGACAAAGGACCGTCAGGTCCAGCCAGTGGAGGGGTTGGTGAATTCCTCCCACCAGGGCCCATGGTGGGGTGCGAAAACCCAAACTTTTGCTATTTTCATTCCTTCGCCATATAGTTTCACAGGTATTCACTGGAAAAGTTGCAGCTCGATAGGGTGCCACCGGGACCAGCTCACCCCAAACCAACACACACCTCGCCCGGCATGGGCCTGGTGGGGGCAGGTTGCTGTACGGGGTAGAAAAAATTTGGGGGACGAATTTTTTGCAGCTTTGCAGCTATTGATATGAAATTTTGCATGTAGACAGAGTACCGTCAAGTCCATCCAGTGGAGGGGCCATGGTGTGGGCCCGAAAACCCAAGCTTTTCCTATTTCCATTCCGTCGCCATAGCTTCACGGCTATTTACATAAAATTCCCGGGCATACATATCTACATATACAAATACAAACATTTATATTTATACGAAGGACTACATATACATCCATGTATTTTTGCGTGCATGTAAATACATGCACTCTTCCTTTTCTTCTGAGCCATGTTAAAGATTGTCATTGTGTCACGATTTGTCGTGTTTTCACCGAACAATGTCGATCTGTCATTGCTTTCAACAACAACAAGTGGTTCGGTAATTATATTATATTAGAGATCCTTAGAAAAAAGCAACATACATGTCAACCTGAGCGAAATTGCATCCATGTATTGTATTCCCATCATCAGACAATGAATGGAAAGCATGGCAACCGAATTGGATCGATGATAAAGAAATGCACTTAGTTGAACCGTCTTTAATGTCGTTCATCTGAGTCTTCAGCCATTCGTCTTCAGATTGCCACTGAAATCTGAGACGCAATCGATAATATCAGAGAGACAGATCGGAAAGGAGCATCATAAAGATGAGTCTAACAAAGCAAAGATTTGTAAATTGAGGCCAAATCGGGAAACGGATTGATGTCACGGTGGTGGATGATATTGAACTCTGACGCATCGCTGATCATTGTGAACAAGTGGAGCAAATGAAAGAGAGAGAGAGAGAGAGAGAGAGAGAGAGAGAGAGAGAGAGAGAGAGAGAGAGAGAGAGAGAGAGAGAGTCAGACAGACAGACAGACAGACAGACAGAGACAGAGACAGAGAGACAGAGAGACAGAGACATAGACAGAGAGGAAAAGGAGAGAGAGACAGAAAGACAAAGAGAGGCATGCAGATAGTCTTTAAGAGCAGAATAAATAGCGATGTGGAGAAGGAAAGACAACCAGACTCAGAAATTGAGAGATGCCCCCAGCTACAGATTGAAATGCCACATTTTCAAGAATTGCTGCAATAATCCATCTTCACCCTCCCTCTGTCTCTGTATCTCACTGTCTTTGTATCACTTTGTCTGTCTGTCTGTCTGACTCTCTCTCGCTTTCAACCTCTATGTCTCTCTGCCTGTCTCTGTCTGTTTCTCTGTGTATCTTACTTTGCCTCTGTCTTTCTCTACCTGTCTTCCTTTCTCTGTATCTGTCTCTGTCTCTACCTCTGTCTCTCTCTATCTCTATGTCTATCTCTGCCTCTGTCTGTCTCTGTCTGTCTCTGTCTATCTCTGTCTCTGTCAATGTCTGTCTGTCTCTCTCTGTCTCAGTCTCTGTTTGTCTGTTTGTCTGTCTGTCTGTCTGTCTGTATGTATGTATGTATGTCTGTCGGTCTCTCTCTCTTTAATGACCATCCTAAGAATTCAAATGTCCATCTATCGATAAAATCGATTTTGATTTGATGAATCGTCCTTGAGTAAGCTGGTGCTTTGCGATTAACGTTAGAAGATGAGATGTGATATAATTCACTCTGACAATAAATATTAATTGTTATGATTCATTATTCATGGTCAGGGAAAGTAAATTAATTGCTGCTTGATTCGGAGCGAAGACAAACGAATTAATTTTAAAATGACGTTGTCCTTGGAAAAATTGTCTATCTTGAGCAGAGAATTGTGTCAACGTGTATCAGACAATTTTTTAACCCATTAGTGCCCAAAGTGGTCATCATCATTGCTCTCCTCCGTCCGGCCGCGCCGACGATGAGGCCTTTACATGGCGTCTCCACCCTGTTCTGTCCTTGATGATATCCATGGCATTCCTCATATCCATGTTCCTTTCTTCCAGATCTTCTCTTATGCTGTCCATCCAAGTTTTCCTCTGGCGCCCTCTGCTTCTCCCTCCCTCCACGTTGCCGTGCAGGGCTGCAGCTGTTAGTCTTCTGTCATCCATCCTTGATACGTGTCCAAACCACGTGAGTCTTCTCTTCCTGATCTTGTCCACTATTGTTTCCTCCGCTCCCAGTTCTTCTCTTGTCTTCTCGTTTCTGATCCTTTCCCTTCTACTTCTGCCCAATATTCCCCGCAGCCAACTCATTTCAGCCACCAGTAGTCTTCTTTCATCCTCCTTGCGCAAGCACCAGCACTCCGATCCATAAAGCAGTACTGGCACTACCAGAGCTCCATACAATCGCATCTTGGTTCCTGTCGACACGCTGTTTGACTTCCACACCTTGCTAAGACGGCCGAACATTGCACACGCCAGACCTATTCTGCGTTTAATGTCATTTGTACAGCGAGCATCCTCTGTTATCAGACCACCCAAGTACACAAATTCTGTCACTTGTTCTAGTACTTCGCCATTCAGTCTGACCTCCACTTCCTTATGAAGTTTACCGATGGCCATAGTTTTCGTCTTTCCCGCATTGATTTTAAGTCCCATTCTTTTGCTGCTGCTATCTACTCTGTCAGTCAGTTCTTGCAGGTCCTTTTCAGCGTCTGCTACCAAGTCGATATCGTCTGCAAAGCGCAGGTTGGTGAGCAAGCGGCCATTCAGACTAATCCCTGATTCGACATCTCTCATTGCGAGTCCCATCACTGCTTCCAGGATGAGGTTGAAGAGATCAGGTGACAATCCGCACCCTTGCCTGACTCCCACCTTGATCTTAAACCACTCCGTCAACTCGCTGTCAATTCTCACAGCGCTCACAGACTTACTGTATAGATCTTTTAGTAGCATCACCAGTTCCTCCGGGATTCCGTAGTACCTCAGCACCTGCCATAGACCCTCCTGCCATACGCTGTCAAACGCCTGCTTGAAGTCTACAAAGTTGTTGTATAAGGTTCTGTTCTTTTCGAAGTACTTCTCTGCTAGTTGTCTGATTACGAATATCTGATCTACCGTACCTCTCCCCTTCCTGAATCCCGCCTGCTCCTCCGCAACCACCTCTTCCACATACCTCCTCAACCGCTGCTGTAATATCTTCGTGTATACTTTCCCTGGCACGCTTAGCAGACTAATCGCCCTGTAGTTGCTGCACTCCGTCCTGTCTCCTTTCTTGTATAGTGGCACGATGATGGCCTTCCCCCAGTCCTCTGGGCATTCCCTCTCGTAGTAGATTTGATTACAAAGTGTGTGCAGCATTTCTACAGAGCAGCTCTCTCCGGCCTGCAGCATCTCTGCTGTGATGTTGTCTTCCCCTGGTGCCTTTTTTGCTTTCAGGCTCTTCAGTGCAACCTCTACTTCCTCCCAAAGTGGTAAAACCCAACAAATTAAGTTGTGGTTTCAGTAATCTCAACAACTTGGTGCAGTAACATGGCTGATAACTTATTTATTGATTCGTGCTACATTATCAGTACTTTCCATACTGTCCGTTATAACGGACGTCGGGCACTAGCCCAGTGCTTAGCTTACCATTGCAGAAATCAAGCCTTCTTCCTATTTCATACAACGCTTGGTGAATGTTTTCGATGTATTTCAACATCTATTTACTATATGAGCTAATTATCTTCATTTATCCAATGCCAAATGCAGGGCACCAGCTTATTTGCGAGCGTTTCATGTATTGTAATAGTGCATGTGGCTCTAAGGATAAAGGTTTCCATCACATTTCTCAAGCCTTGCAATGGCATTTGTGTTTCCTAGTACAATCCAATGATTGTTACCATCGCAATGTACATCAGGCTTACAGGACTGCAGCAGCACGTTGACCTTGGGTGGATGGTACGAAAAGCACTTGAGTACTGGATGGTACGTCATGACGCTTGTGTACACTTACATCTGTTGCCTTGAGTCAAACTTCTGCTGCCTTAGTAAACTTTGTGAGAGATACCAAGCTATGTCACACAGGTAGACTGATTGGACATCGCAATTTCCGTTGCCGGATTCATATCATGTTAGCATCGCGCCGATCTTACGTATCAACACATCGCCCATGCCTTGATTGTAGAGCAGGGACATGAAAGTTTGAAAAACAGACATGGCTTTCTTCTGGGCAAGTTCTGGCTGTGTGACTATCCCTGCACACGACCCTCGTCCACCATCCTAAAGTTCATGCACTGAAGACTAACTATATGCCTACTAGGGATTATGTTCTATACAGCAGCGGTTCTCAACCTTTTCAGACTCACGGACCCCTTTTTAATTTTGGATCACAGTCACGGACCCCCAATTTTTTTGCGCCTTTGGCGCTTTTTCGCGCCCATGCCCCTCTATTATCCTATATAATAGGCATAGTATAGGCCTCCCTGTGTGCTGTAATAGGCCCTATAGCCTATATCCCGCTGCACTCCTGTAGTATATCTATTATTAGTTTCATGTCGCCATTGAAGAGGGGAAATATTGAAAAATTGATTTTTTTCTGTTTCTACGTTTTTAACTGAGAAATATATAATTTTTCAGGACTTGCTCGCGGACCCCCAGGCACCTCGCCGCGGACCCCCAGGGGTCCGCGGACCCCCGGTTGAGAACCGCTGCTATACAGGGTGGGCGCATCTTGAACCAAGTGCAAAACAGAGGAAATCAGAAATGAGCCAAAGCCTATACGTCGGGAGGGGATGGTCGGCCGGGGAGAGGACGGACAGGGATTGAGTCCGTTCTCCTATCGGGTGGTGGGGGAGTAAAAGTTTCTTACAACACAGCGATCACGCCAGCAAATAATCAGTATAGTGAAGCGTGATACTAGTTCTTTGCACCTGGCTGCTATGGGTTTCAAGGTTTGACCTGTGTACATGTTCCTCAAGTACAGGCTCCTTCATCACATGCCCCACCGTACCCAAACTCATGTCAGAAGTGCAAAAGTCTACAATATTCATGTCAAAATAGTGAGTCGCCAGTCTGAATAAACTGTAGGCTGATGCTTACTTCATATTACAAGTAATGCAACGACGGTGGTAATTGCTGGAACAATGGCGCATAGAGACTTACTGTAGGAAACGTCATCTCTGGGCTAGTGCCCGACGTCCGTTATAAAGGACGCTTACATTGCAATCGAAATTTCCTTTGGAAAACTTGTGGCAATTGGGATAATATTTTGTCAGGATATTGACCAATATGGCTACTACAAACAACATTTACACTTTCTCTAAATTCCTCCTCGTTCAATACCAAACATAAATATAATAGCTAAGGGTAGCGAGGATTTTAGACATGCTGCAATAGACACATTAGCACACGCAATAAAATATTTCTAATCCACATAGTCCGGCAATCAAAATAGTGGAATCTATAGCCAATTGACCCACCAATTTAAAAAAAATAGTGATGACTATATTATACAGTTAGCTCTAATTTTGGCAACGTGTTTTCTGAGCGTCCGTTATAACGGACGTCGGGCACTAATGGGTTAATAGCGCATAATTATAATTATATATTATTTTTTAATAAGCAATCTTTGTTTAATAAAAATCTGAGCGACAAAGTTAGCCTATCATCAATATAATCATTGTAACGCGCTTTGGATAATTATGTTGGTTTAGTTGATAATATTATCATCTTTATAAGGAAATTTGAAATAGTGCCGTCTTTGGAGCAGGTCATGAGGGCAGTGAACTATGAAAGTGAACATACCAACACAGCAAAAGCAAAAAAAAATGACACCTACATCATTAACAACTGCAGCATTTGTTGTTACAATGAAGCGATTCAGTTTTTATAGCCTATTTAAAGTGACTGTTTGCATCTATCGGAAGATTCGGAACACTGATAATACATACATCTTCTGTGGTAGGCCTATAGACTGCATTAAAGGTCGCCCCCAGAAAGTCTATGATACCAGGGTAATGGCCACACTTTTTCCTTCCAAGAAACATTAATTCAAGGCAATTTATATTATGATCAGATATCTCTTCCGCATCAAACAGCTTAGCCTTGTCTTCTATAACCCAAAGCCACTCTTGCATGGCGTCTCATACATATTTGAAAAGACGTCGTGGGATTGCGACGGGTAAATGCGGTCAGTGGATGATGATGGTTCGGTTCCATAAACGACTGATTCCTAATTAACTTAATGGTCCATTGACATTCCAAGTAGCAACTTGTTGCCATGCTCTCCTTGCACTCATAGAATTACCCCCGTGTCGAGGACTGCACATTCCCGCATAATGTATGTAGAATGTAGATAAGCTTACGTGCTATGTGCAACATTGTGCATGTATATTATACTTATGTCGTCTTCGCAGCATGGCCATTCCACAGTTTCATGTAGGCTAATTCAATGCGCTTTGTCTCTGTTGGGAATGAACGACCCTGGAGAGCAATTACGCCACAGTTATCTCGTGGGACATTCCGATCATGCGGCTGAATTTATGAAAGTTGTGCAAAAAAGATGGCAATGGGGAATGTGGAAAATTGTCCGAACAAGACTACTGATTAAGATTGATGTTCGTTGAAAATTCAGACGCCAAGTGACCTTCGAATTGGTTATAGCCTAAACCGACTCCGTTTAGTTGGGTAAATATTCGATACGACTACAATTTATGACAATAATTTTTACAGTCGGCGATGATTAAAACAACTTAAAAATTATAAAGAAACGCTTACCAATTTTATTTTGGTCTACAGTACTCATCCATAGGAAAATTATACGCCACCCCTTTTTACATGCAAACTTACATGTAGGTTTTAGGTTCTGGATCCGCGATTGTCCGTGATGAATTACAAGTATAGATAATTATGGGTTATCGTATTTAATTCGATGCAGCATGGAGCTATAATATTATTTCTCATTGTTAGTTTGTATGCGCGCTTGTTATAGCGCCCCTTCAAGCCTGCTACTCAGTGGCGCTCCCGACAACAGCGGCGTACAGCGCGGACACTGCATCGGAGTTCCACGCCGAAGAAATGAGCAATTGCGAGTGAAGGACTTGCTGAAGGCACCCACACGGCGGCTTGAGGTGGATTCGAGCCCGCCACACTCCGGCTGCAAAGGCAACAAACATACCCACTACACCACCGCGCCCCACATTGACTGTTCCTGGAACCTACAGGCCATGGAATGGGCAACATTTGATCGTAAAGGTCATTAGAGAGACATCAAACAAGAGATCCATTCGTTTATCAGTCATTTTCCATACATCCTTAGGTCTCTTGTACTGCAATTCCCGTCTCATTTGTCTTGGCAAAGTCCGTCTCCCATTCAGTCTGTACTTAATGCTGCTGCTCGATTGATTGCTCGCCTTCCTAATTAATACTCTCGTATATCATCGTTTATGGTCAACCAGCTACACTGGCTTCCTCTCTCAGCCCGCATCCAATTTTAAGTCCTTTCTCTGGTACTCAAATCCAAACCGGGTCTTGCGCTGAAAATGTCTCAGGGATCTCGTTCGTTCTCCTCTTTCTGCATCCTCTCATCGACCTCTCCGTTCACTGGACAGGTCTGGCTTGTTTCTCCGACGAGCAAGTATCATTATTGCTCAAACTTGATCTTTTACCAGCATTTGGCCCTCTTTGTTGAATTCCCTTCTCTCCATTCTGCGTGAGACTCTACTTTCAGGATTACTATCTACATCCATCTCCCTTCTTGTAAGACTTGTTTTTCTATCGGAAGCGCGACTGAATGGTCGTGGCTGTGAGCAGCGTTTTAACTTAAGCATAGGCTATAACTTACTAATTTACATTAGGTCTGCATTACTCCTGTTTTAAGGTGTCAGGAATCTTTATAAAGCCAGCGCTTTCCAGTGCTTTACAATTGCAATCTTGTGCAATAGACACCTGCGCTCAGCGTTGCCACTCTCAAAAATAAAATAAAAACACAAGTTGGAGCGTCGAAAACCCAAGAAAACCCAAGTTGCCCAAATCGTCCGAAAATGTCCACGATTTTCCGTCCGAAAAATCTGATGACCTTTTTGTAGTCATCCGGCCAAAATCCTCCCGAAATGTCCGCAAAAAAACAAGTTTCCCCGAAAAAACCTCATTTCCCAAGTTCGGATCGAAAAAACTCAAGATTTGTTTGGTCGAAAAAAAACCAATAAAGAACCCAAATTTTTCACAAAAACCAATTTCCCAAGTTCGGATCGAAAAACCCAAGATCTTGGGGAAAACCCAAGGAGTGGCAACGCTGCCTGCGCTAAAAAAAACCACTATAGTTAATCAGTCTGTCCATTGAAGAACTCGTCGTCACAATGCCCACGCGACACTCGCATACCAGAATAAACTCGTGTCGCCCTTATGGATATAGTCAATCATCATGACTTTGTGTTGTAGAAAATGTTCATAAGTAGCCTATAAATTAGAAATACTGTTTTTTTTTATACAACGTCACTAGGCAGAACTGTTCAAGAACGGCTGAGGAATATTATTTCTGTCGACATAGAATATATTGAAACTCGTGCATAGGGGCAGAAAGGGCAATAATTATTGTCCCTATGGAAAATCGACACCTGTTTTCAACAACTACAATGTCATGTAGTCTTCTTGTTTTTAATTAAAAGTATACTAATAATTTATTACACATAGTGACACTGAGAAATTGCATTTCGAAATCTCTCTGAGAAATATCCGCGTTCTTAATTTCCTGCTTTGCATTTTTCAAGCACTTGTCAAATCTTCAATCGTAACCAATGTGTTTGACCCTCCCACGCAACTTTCCGCGGGTGTCCATAATAAATTATACTAAATTGATTACATTGCACTTTCGATTCCATTTCTTTCTAAATTGCGCACTTTATTTGACCGTCAACGGTTGTTATGTGAACGCAAACGCGGTTTCCCTCTCAAACGCTTGCATTGGTTATAATCGATTTTGTTTCGTCGATGCTGGTGAAGACAGTTTCTGTAGTAAGAGACGAAGCTATGACGAACGACCCTTTTAGGCGACGTGTCTATCCAAGTCTGTCTGCAGAAGGCTTATTCGGTGAACCACATAATAATTATGTGGTATATACATGTATATATATAATATATATATGTAAGTATTTATGTATATATATACATATATATATATATATATATATATACACATAATACATATACAATACGTGTAATTTTATATAATACATAATATGCGGAGAAACTGGACTGCAAGGAGACGACGTCTTTAACTCAAACTCCAGATTGACGACCCATGGGAAGTCGCGAAGGATTGCGGCGGATTGTGGAAGTCTCAGACTTCAATCAATCATCCATCAAGAAAAAATGCGCCTCAAAAATCAATGCGGCGTAGTTTTGAGAGCAGAAATCGGACGGCGAAATGCGACGTGAGTCACGTGACTAAGTGTCGCTTGCTCACGAGAAATGCAACGACAAACGCTTCTGATTATTTTCATGTCGACATGTAACCAATGTTGTTTGAAGGCTTCAATTATCTTGAATAGCGGTAGGAGTGGAAAAATGCACGGTGTGTGCGTCTATTCATGCGATCCAATTATCTTAACAACGCTCATAAAGCAAACTCCAAAGGGATTTATCTGCGCTGTACAGCCATCTTTTTATTGTTAGTCGCATCGTCGTTTTTTGCATCTCTATTACAAAAACGATTTCTTTATAACTTATGATCATCCATGAAACGACATAACAACACTGGCTTTAGATATTGACTGGTCACGCAAATAACGGGTTCTGTGATATCCCAGTTATAGCAGACTCTGGCTATTTCAAGAACCAATGAAATTTCGTGAAATTGCTATTCGTATTGTAAAAATATTAAAATATTTGAAATTCAATTTCAACAGAACTCAAAATTTTAAGAACATGTTTTTATTAATCAATTTCCTGTTCCTTGACCTGCAAGATGTTTTCGTTCAAACAAAAACCAGAAGTAGGCTAAAGCCAACAGATAAGAAAACTCGTTGAGAATTCCAGTCCTGAAATTCAAGCGGAGAGTCTTGTTCGAATTAGTTTCTGAACGCATTGTTTATCTTCTCCATTGAAGATTAAGTCTTATTCATCAACATCCTGGAACAACTGCAAAAGACAATCGACTCATTCAAGCGCAGAGTTAAGTCAGTTCTTTAATCTCCTGCTTGTAGGCCTATAATAGTATGATTTGTATAGTACTGTATAGTATGAATTGTATATTATTGTATGGTATGAATTGTATAGTATTGTATAGTATGAATTGTATAGTATCGTATAGTATGAATTGTATAGTATTGTATAGTATGGATTGTATAGTATTGTATGGCATGGTATGGTACGGTATGGCATGGTATGGTACGGTACGGTGCAGTGCAGTACAGTATAGTATCATAGTGTAGTGTAGCGCAGCGTAGTGTAGTGCAGTACAGTACAGTAAAGTACAGTGCAGCACAGTACAGCACAGGAAAACATAGCACATCATCACATAGCATAGTATAGCATAGTATAGCATGGTGTAAACTTAGTATAGCGTAGGATAGTGCAGTGTGGTGAAGTGTACACTCTAAAAAGAGTTCAGGTAGAAATTATCTGAACGGTTCAGGTAGTGTTTCTTCACCGGAAGTTGAGGTGCATTGCCTGAACTGTCAGGTGTGCAGCCTGACATGATCTGGAGAGTTCAGGTAGGCCTGCTCAGTTCAGGACAGTGCCTGAACTTATTCTGTTCAATCCACACGAAGATCATCGGTTGGTCCTATATCACGTTCAAAATTTGTTTCCCATTATGACAATACTATATTACTAGAATAATAATTATTTAATATTAGACCTAATAAAATAATCTTGCCTAAATCTTCAGGTGTACAACCTGATATAAACTGAGGAGTTCAGGTAGGCTTGGTTAGTTCGGGACTATGCATAAGCCCTCAGTCTTACATTTACACGTTATTTTCCAATTTGAAATATTATATTACTGGAATAATAGCAATAACAATTTATTATTGAACTTATGAAAAAAACCTTGCCTGAACCTTCATGTGCGTGACCTGGATGACCTGAAGAGTTCAGGCAGGCCTGCTTAGTACTGGACGGTGCGTAAGACTGTTGCAGGCGGGCCTGCTTTGTTCTAGATTGTGTTGCGCATTGCCTGAACTTTTCAGGCGTGTAACCTCACATGACCTGTGGAGGTCAGGCGGACCTGCTTTGTTCTATAGACTGTGTTGCGCATTGCCTGAACTTTTCAGGCGTGTAACCTCTCATGACCTGTGGAGTTCAGGCGGACCTGCTTTGTTCTATAGACTGTGTTGAGCACTGCCTGAACTTTTCAGGCGTGTAACCTCACATGACCTGTGGAGTTCAGGCGGACCTGCTTTGTTCTATAGACTGTGTTGAGCACTGCCTGAACTTTTCAGGCGTGTAACCTCACATGACCTGTGGAGTTCAGGCGGACCTGCTTTGTTCTATAGACTGTGTTGAGCATTTCTTGAACTTTTCAGGCGTGTAACCTCACATGACCTGTGGAGTTCAGGAGGGCCTGCTTAGTTCTAGACTGTGTTGAGCATTGCCTGAACTTTTCAGGCGTGTAACCTCACATGACTTGTGGAGTTCAGGCGGGTCTGCTTTGTTCTATAGACTGTATTAAGCATTGCCTGAACTTTTCAGGCGTGTAACCTCACATGACCTGTGGAGTTCAGTCGCGCCTGCTTTGTTCTATAGACTGTATTGAGCAGTGCCTGAACTTTTCAGGCGTGTAACCTCACATGACCTGTGGAGTTCAGTCGCGCCTGCTTTGTTCTATAGACTGTGTTGAGCAGTGCCTGAACTTTTCAAGCGTGTAACCTCACATGACCTGTGGAGTTCAGGCCGGCCGGCTTTGTTCTATAGACTGTGTTGAGCACTGCCTGAACCTTCATGCGTGTTATCTGACAAAATATGACGATATACTATATTACTAAAATAATAATTTATTACAAGACCTGATAAAATAGTCTTGCCACAGCTTTCGGGTGTAGGACATTATCCCCCTGGACATTATCCCCCCGGATATTAATTATACCCCCGGACATTATCCCCCTCGGAGATATTCCCCCCCGGAGTAGGACATTATCCCCCCCCAGTCTATTATATCATTAACACTTATTGTTCATCAATCCAGCTTCAATTTCAGCAGTATTACTGCACTAACCCTAAAACTAACCCTAACCGACCCTCACGACGCATAACCTGAGCCCTAACCGACCCTCACGCGTAAAATCACGCTTCTATTTCGTCAAAAAATATTTTTCATCGAATTTATAAATTTTGGTGGTCGTGTAAAAAAACAAGTAGCCTATACCTAGACGTAGCCTAACTGACGTTAACAAACCTTTCGATCTTGTAGACACTAAACAAATAGGTCCTACACACGATTCTCAATCGTTTATTTCAAATCTAATTCTATGCCTACTGACACTAATTGGACCTACGTCAATGACATTAAGAAACCTTCATAGGACTACCTACTGTAGACACTCCTATTTGTTCATTTCTCTACTGTATTGAATTTAATTTTGAATGGAAAGGTCCGATGTAGTTACTAGTTAAATGGCATTAAGAACTTTCGACGTCTTATCGGTTGCGGCACTATTCTAGGATTTGTACATGAAGGAGGGATTTTGTCCGGGGGGGATAATGTCCTACGAAAAATCGGGGGAATATGTCCGGGGGGATAATGTCCGGGGGGATAGTGTCCGGGGGGATAATGTCCAGGGGGGAAGATAATGTACGTTCCCCACAGCTTTCAGGTGTAGCCTAAATGTATAACCTGGATGTAGGACATTTCCCCCCCTGGACATATTCCCCCCCGGACATATTCCCCCCGGACATTTACCCCCCCGGACGTTTTCCCCCCCGACCTAGGACATTTCCCCCCCTTCATAAGAGTCCTTATAGATGTTAATGAATGACTGCACTAACCCTATCACTAACCCTAACCGACCCTCACGATGCCTAACCTGACCCTAACCGACCCTCACGATGCCTAACCTGAACCTGACCGACCCTCACGATGCCTAACCTATGTTAATGAATGACTGCACTAACCCTATCACTAACCCTAACCGACCCTCACGATGCCTAAACAGACCCTAACCGACCCTCACGATGCCTAACCTGACCCTAACCGACCCTCACGATGCCTAACCTGATCCTAACCGATCATCACGATGCCTAACCTATATGTACAGAGAGGGGGGAAATTGTCCGGGGGGGGGTAAATGTCCTAGTCAAAAACGGGGGGAAACGTCCGGGGGGGTAAATGTCCGGGGGGGAATATGTCCGGGGGGAATATGTCCAGGGGGTAAATGTCCGGCTCTCGTATAACCTAACATGATCCAAAGTGTTCAGAGTCGCGGCTGCTTAGTTCTGGGCCTTGCGAAAGTCTGGTTTTCTTCATTGACTATATATTATTGTCACATTCTATGAGTTTCAAAATATCACAATACTATAATTACTCGAATAGTAGGCCTAATATTAATAATTTTCTTGTACTTAATAAAAATAATCTTTCCTGAACCTTCATGTGTGTGACCTAACATGACCTTTAGAGTTCAGGTAGGCCTGCTTAGTTCTGTACCGTGAGAGACCATTGTGTTGTGGTGCTGCCTGACCTTCAGGTGTGTTTCCTCACATGACTTCTAGAGTTCAGGTTGACCTGCATTCTGGACCGTAAGAGACTATTGTTTGCTGTGCCGCATAAACCTTAAGGTGTGCAATCTGATATTACCTGCAGAGTTCGGGTTGACCCACTTAGTTCTGGTCTGTACGTAAGCTTATAATGGGGTGGGAAAACAGACATTTCATCTTGAACTAGAGGTTTTTTAGGCAGAGGCGAGGTGGCCCGTGTAAAAATCTGTGTAGCTGTAACGTTTCAGGTGATTAAGTGTGAAACTATGCATGGAAACAGCTAAAAAGCAGGGAAAATTAAGGTTTTTGCACTCCCACCCTGGCAGAGATTTTCCGACACCCCATTGACCTGCTCCGGGTCTAACCCAACCGCCCCTGCGAAGGATTGGGGTAGATTGTTTCAAAACTGTGGCCGTGCATAGCTAACAAAGCCACAAACAAAGCGACAGACAAAGCCACAGACTTACGAAAATACATATTAGATAATTTATCGCACTACTCGTTCAAAGGTCCTGAGAGCTGTCGATAATCGAAACTATAATTTTTGATGCTAAAGATATTTCCAAGTCTTTAACTTGCAAGTCACAAACAACATTAAAATTCTTAATCGTGGACCTAACTGACACTAACAACAGTACTCCTTGCGTTAGAAATGATTAACTAAATGACACTAACAAGTCTTTAGTTTGCATCTGAATGGCAGTAGCAAGTCTGATCGGTGACGGCACTAACAAGTTGACACAGTGCACAAAACCAGAGAAATCAAGCTTTATAGATTAGCCTACATGAAGAATTAGACTAATTGCACAGAGGGAGGAATTTTGCCCTACGGGGATAGTGCTCTACGCAACACGGGGGAGATTTTGTACGAGAATTTTTGCCCTGGGAATAATATCCGCGGGTGATAATATCTACGGGAGAATAATGCCCTACAACCAGTGGGGCGCGGTAATGTAGGCCTAATGGTGGGTTGTGTGCCTTGGGGTCGGATGATTCGATCCAGTTTGGAACACACACCGAGCCGCCCGTAGGATCCCTGAGCAAGTCCTTCACTCGCAATTGCTCCTGCGCTTCGGCGTGAAACTCCCATGCAATTTTCGCGCTGTAGTCGGGAGCGCCTGTAAGTTACTGTAGTGACTAGTGAGATCGGGAAACGGACATTATCCCCAGTGAGATCGAAGGGGCACTGTTTCAAATGCGATAAATAAATAAATTTACACGTTTCCCATAGGCGCAAGGCCTGGATGTAGGACATTTCCCCCCTGGACATATTCCCCCCCGGACATATTCCCCCCCGGACATTTACCCCCCCCGGACGTTTTCCCCCCCGACCTAGGACATTTCCCCCCCCATAAGGTCCCTATTTTTGAATGACTGCACTAACCCTACCACTAACCCTAACCGACCCTCACGATGCCTAACCTGACCCTAACCGACCCTCACGATGCCTAACCTGACCCTAACCGACCCTCACGATGCCTAACCTGACCCTAACCGACCCTCACGATGTCTAACCTGACCCTAACCGACCCTCACGATGTCTAACCTGACCCTAACCGACCCTCACGATGTCTAACTTATGTTAATGAATGACTGCACTAACCCTACCACTAACCCTAACCGACCCTCACGATGCCTAACCTGACCCTAACCGACCCTCACGATGCCTAACCTGACCCTAACCGACCCTCACGATGCCTAACCTGACCCTAACCGACCCTCACGATGCCAAACCTAACCAACCCTCACGATGCCTAACCTATATGTACAGAGGGGGGAAATTGTCCGGGGGGGTAAATGTCCTAGTCAAAAACGGGGGGAAAACGTCCGGGGGGGTAATTGTCCGGGGGGGAATATGTCCGGGGGGGAATATGTCCAGGGGGGTAAATGTCCGGCTCCCGCAAGGCCTATATCACGTTCGAATTTTATTTCAAATTATGACAATATTATATCATTAGAATAGAAATTGATTATTAGACTTAATAAAATAATTTTGCCATAACCTTCAGATGTAGGCCTATAGGCCTAACCTGACATGATCCAAAGTGCTCAGGTAGGCTAAAGGGCCTGCGCTTGCTTAGTTTTGGGTCGTGCCAAAGTCTATAGACCTATAGTGTTCCGAATAGGCTATAATATTATCACGTTTGAACAGTCATGTCAAACATAATTAGTGTCGCCCTCATCCTTTATCCAGGTGTAAATAATTGGGACTGGCACTGCCAAAGAGAGAGCAGGCTACTGGCGGAGTTTCTCAGCACAGCTTCAAGGTGACAGATAATATAGGCATATAGGAGTATTAGGCCTACCGATGGCGTATCAATTTCAGTAAACAAGGCTAAACTGGCGATCTTTAATCCTATAAGAAGCTTAGATCGAAAGGGAGTTTTGATTTCTGACTCACTTGGCTGCACCGGTAAGGTCGATGGCCGCGCGTCTGCACGTTGCTCTGTGAAAGAGAGCGTGCGAGCCGCGGTTCGACTCCCGAAGGTGGCTATTTCAGAGATTCAAATCTCGGGCTAGCACGGTCCGTCCACGGGGACCTAAATGGCGTGGCGACACTAATCATCTTCGATATGGCAGTGTCGTTAAACATGTAACAATGGGAGTTTGATGAATAGCTTACTGCCTTTGTTTGCTTGACACAAATAAAGTGCATTCCTACCACCCTAGGCCTATATCCAGCGCCTCTGAGTAGTTTCTTGAAGGAGCGCTGTATAAATGCTCGGATGAATGAATCCAAGGACTCTTTATAGTTTATACCAGGAATGCCTTCTTTTTCTTTAACCACCTTGTACGAAATTTCGACTGATAATCGGAGTTCCGAAATTTTACATCTTGTTTGTAACATAAAAACATCCAACCAGTTACATGTGTGAAGGCAGATTGACAAATAATTATGTTTGCAAAATAAAAAATGTCTTTGGAGATTCAAAGCATAAACTTTAGCGTTAGAAACGGAGTTTTGAGTGGGGCGACATCTATGACTGAGAGTGAAATGGGCGATTACAAAATGTTCACAAGTATTACAATAATTTTTCCTGAACCTTCATGTGTGTGACCTAACATGACCTTTAAAGTTCAGGTAGGCCTGCTTAGTTCTGCACCGTGAGAGACCATTGTGTTGTGGTGCTGCCTGGCCTACAGGTGTGTTTCCTCACATGACCTCTAGAGTTCAGGTTGACCTGCATTCTGGACCGTAAGAGACTATTGTTTGTTGTGCCGCCTGAACCTTAAGGTGTGTAATCTGATATTAATATAGGGTCCTTGTATTGGCCTGTATCCTGAAGAGTTCAGGTAGTAGCCTATAGGCCTTAGTTCTTGACCCTTTGTCCAGCCTAAAATTTTGACCACTTATAAATTTTAAATTTATTATTCCGATCTCGCAATAATATTTTAATACTTTAGCAATAACAACTTATTATGTAACTGAATAAACTTAATAATTACCAGCTCAATAATGGAACGTTTTAAAGCGAATTTATTAGTCACGTGACCCACGCCTGACGGCTGATGCATCCAACCTTATGTTTAGTCTTTGTTCTATGCGGCCATGCTTTCATGTGCGAATTACATTCATTTAAAATCGAATATTATTTATTTAAAACTAGTATGAACTGCTAAAACACGGCCAATCTCTTTGTTAGGCATAGTTCGAAGTGCGCCGTCGAAAAGGTGAAAAGTATGTACTAAAATTATTATTTTATTTTTGGAATATCAGTACAAGGTAACAGTAACAATGGTTGCGATCTGCACTGTTCTCGAGAAATCGGGCTTTTGTTTTCCCCAGCGATTTCGGGGATTCGGGTTGACCCCTAGGTAGAAGAGGCTTTTAAATGCGTGAGTTTCATTTTTCAAATGTGCCTTTTTAGTTTTGCCTGTGAAACTTAAGCGATGTTGTCAACAATGTTTTTCACTTTTAGCTGCGATGCGTGATATGAAAAAATGTTCTGTTTTATGTGTTCTATTATGATACATTTTTTTGTTTTCTTTCGCATCATTTAATTTGATGTCTGGCACTTGTGTTGCGAAACAAGCCTTTCGGTAATCCCTAAGACTGCATGCCTGTACATGAAAATAGTAAGGTCGCCCAAGAAATCACTAAAATAGAGCGCTATCGCATAAGCTTCGAATTTTATATTGACTGGCATTTACTGCAAATTTTCCCTCATTTATAATTGTATTAACCTGATCGTTCTGCGTAAATGTCGCGTTGATTACTTATTGAGTAAGTGTATTGTGGGGTGCGGCTGATAAGTCGCAGCGCTCTATTTTACCAAATTGATGTCGTTGGTATCTATGTTGTTTTATATAATGGCATGCAGTCTTCGGGATTACCAGCCTTCTTTAATGATCATTAACTTTACGCAATGTTGCGACATGAAATTATGAGATTTCTTCTCAATCATGTCGGTTATGATGTGCGAAAGAAAAAAGTCACATATACGGAGACCATTGCTTTCTATATGACTTGCACGATTTGACTGAATTGTTTTTTAATTTGTTTAAACATAAATTTGTTCTATAAAGTAACAGGCTGCTGAATGTCATCAATATGTAAGTTAAACAAATATCATCATCATCATCATCATCATCATCATCATCATCATCATGCTTCGGAACTAGAGCGACAGAAATAAATATAACTTTACACCACAATTTTTTGCATTGGAAGGATGTTTAATTTATTCACTCTGTCATACACTCTTACTTTGTGTATTTTACAGAATGGGAAGGTTTTCGGAAACTTATTCAGAAGGAGAGTGGTTTCAGAAGATGAATCTTTCGGATGGTCATCAAGCAGAAAATTATGTGATTCATCTTTTGGTGACTGACCTCATCTTAAGTGTGGAATTATGTAAGCCCTCTTCATTATTTTCATTTAGTGTGTGTTTAATGAGTAGTAACATAGTAGTAGGCAATCCAGTCAATGGCGGTTTTAAATTATTTCACACTCGAATTAAGATAAATTATATTCGCCGATGACTCTACTTTGTGATGTGGTGGTGGTAATAATGGTGGTGGTGGGTGTGGTGGTGGTAATCGTGGTGGTGGGTGTGGGGGTGATGGTGGTGGTGGTAATGGTGGTGGTGATGGTGGTGGTGGGTGTGGTGGTGGTGGTGGTGGTGGTGGTAATGGTGGTGGTGGGTGTGGTGGTGGTGGTGGGTGTGGTGGTGGTGGTAATGGTGGTGGGGTTGGGGGTGGTGGTGATGGTGGTGGTAATGGTGGTGGTAATGGTGGTGGTGGTGGGTGTGGTGGTGATGGTGGTGGTAATGGTAATGGTGGTGGTGGGTGTGGTGGCGGTGATGGTTGTGGTAGTGATGGTGGTGGTGGTGGTGGGTTCGGTGGTAATGGTGGTGGTGGCGATGGTGGTGGTAATGGTGGTGGTAGTGATGGTGGTGGTGGTACTTGGTGGTGGTGGTGGGTGTGGTGGTGGTACCACCACCACCACCACCATCACCACCACACCCACCTTTACTATTACCACCACCATGGTGGTAATGGTAATGGTGGTGGTGGGTGTGGTGGTGGTGATGGTGGTGGTAATGGTGGTGGTTGTGGTGGTGATGGTGGTGGTAATGGTGGTGGTGGTGGTAATGGTAATGGTGGTGGGTGTGGTGGTGATGGTGGTGGTGGTAATGTTGGTGGTGGTGGTGGTGGGTGTGGTGGTGATGCTGGTGGTAATGGTAATGGTGGTGGTGGGTGTGGTGGCGGTGATGGTTGTGGTAGTGATGGTGGTGGTGGTGGTGGGTTCGGTGGTAATGGTGGTGGTGGCGATGGTGGTGGTAATGGTGGTGGTGATGGTGGTGGTGGTATTTGGTGGTGGTGGTGGGTGTGGTGGTGGTACCACCACCACCACCACCATCACCACCACACCCACCTTTACTATTACCACCACCATCACCACCACACCCACCACCACCACCACCATCACCACAACGACCACCACCACTACCATTACCACCACCACCATCACATCACAAAGTAGAGTCATCGGCGAACATATCTGAATTTGAGTGTGAAATAATTTAAAACCGCCGTTGACAGGATTTCCACATAGTATATGTAGTGCTTTAATGACACAGTTATTTCGGTTCCACGACATGTGGTCCAACGACAATTCGTCCAACGACAACTCGTCCACCGACAACTTGTCCACTGAAATAGAAGCCGGATTATTGAGAAAACGCTTGGGAAATAGAAGCTGGATGAAAGTTTTTACAGGTGAAATAGATGCTGGATGCATGAAAAAACGCTTAAGAAATTGAAGATGGATCAAGTTTTTGTTCGATCTGAAATAGAATCTGGATTCATGTTGAGACACATGATGAAAATTATCAATTCAGCTTCTATTTAAGCATGGAAACCATTAGACTTTTTTTCATAAATCCAGCTCCTATTTCGTAAATAAAGAACCTTCATCCAGATTCTATTTCCCAAGCGTCTTCTCAATAATCCGGCTTCTATTTCGGTGGACCAGTTGTCGGTGGACCAGTTGTCCGTGGACGAGTTGTCGTTGGACGAGTTGTCGGTGGACGAGTTGTCGTGACACCGTTATTTCACATGCTATTGACTAAATCATTTGCTTTTTTTCAATGCAAAGCAGTGGGTTAAAAATTTGTTGAAAAATAACCGTGGGGGGTGAGACTTTGATTCACAAATAGAGGGATTGTGCAAAGACTGTACTGTGGCTGACTAAGAAAGAGTTGTGTAGCTGAACCTTTCCAACACCCAGCAATTCTCACCATGTTGCAGAGTATTTTTGTCCTTATCTTCTTTGAGTAAGCTTATGTGTTTTGCATTAACAATGAGGCCTCTACATGATGACTCGGAATTTCTGTCTCTGGTGTTGTCTATGGCCTTCCTTATATCCACGTTCTTTTCACTCGGTCTTCCATTATGCTGTCCATCCAGGTCTTTGGCTGTCTTTCCTGATTCTCGTTCTCTTCACATGGTCATCCAGGGTCATGGTTGGTAGACTTAAATTGTCGTCCTTTTTTTCACGTGGTCAAACCACGTTTCCGCTCTTAGAGCCTTTCGTGTCTTCTCGTCCCTGATCCTATCTCTCCTGCTCTTTCCTAGTAGTGGCTTTGTTACATGACATAATTTCAGGTGTTTTTTCTTTGAATATGCAATTGCAATGTTATTGTTTGTTTGCGGCAACGAGCTGAAGATGGTGGACGTGAATCATTGGTTTGATGACACGAAACAGAATAACATTATGTAAACGGTGAAAAATTATGCATGTGGGTTGATTGAGTGTAGATTGCTATTGTTACATTTCATTTTGGATTAGTTTTAGATAGGGACTAATTTCATCTATATTGCTTTCAGTTCAGTTCATCAAACATTCATCAAACGTTCGTCTTTAAATCTGTGAACCTTATAATAATTTGATATAGTATTTCATGCTTTCAACAGATATTCTGTTATATTTTATTAAAATAGTGAAATCCATCATCTAAAGCTAAAGCAATTCTCGTCGTGGCAATGAGGTCGAACTTCCCAGGACTCCGTGGAATGGATTCCTTGGCTAAGTAAGTTATATACGTTTTGAATTACTTAATAAGAATGTAACATAATAATAATACTGTGCTGTGCACACAATGCACAGACTTGTCAGTAGGCCCACTATAGATAATGCTGATTTTATAAAATCTTCCTTCAAGTAGTTTTTCTAAGGAAAGATATGAAAATATATTACTATTTTTTTCATTTTAAACAGTACAATAGTCCTACCTGACAATTATTCTTTGTGCTAAGAAAAAAATTTAAAGTATTACGCTTCACAACTACATTGGAGAGATATAATGTTATGCAACATTGACTTTTGAAGAATACATTGATTTGAAGCATCTGATTTTTTAATTGTAAATAATGCATAGTATCACGCTGAGAGGCTACAGTATAAAAATAGTTCTATTAAGAAATTTTAGGGTCTGGATTGCAATTGAACTTCTGTTGTTCATTATGCAAAATAAATATAATACAAAATTCTGCCTGCACAAATATTGCCATAGGGTATGCTACACGTTCACATTGTTCTTAGAATCGTAGCAAACCAATTTTGACACTTTTATCCTCTTTGTGTTTATATGCATGTTTTAGACTTGTAGCAATATACTTATATGAATTTTTCTTTCTTTTTGTTTATGACTTTACTTGCTGACTTTCAGGTTATGGTGTCCATGGAAACCATCTTAGAACAAAAGCATCCCATGTTGATGGCCTTGTGGAATCGAGGCACCGTGGAGTACGTCATGGTCACCATGAAGGTCAAACCATTGTGCTCCCACAAACTTTGGTTTCTTCAGCATGCTGCATTGGAGTTCAAAATGGAGTCTACACGACACGCTGCTCATCTCTTCATAGAATATTTCAGGAGTGGGAGAATGTGACATTAAACTCCTCTTAAAGGCTAAACCTCAACGAATACATGTGCCCAATTATTTGTGAAAATTATTAGTTACTTTAAAGGAATGTCTTACTAGTGTGGTTTAAAAATTCTGCATTTTTTTCAAATTCTATTTACCATACAATGACACTGGTACAATATTTATAATGGATTTTAAAAATTATGTTCTTTTAGAAATTGTGGCATTTATGTGATATAATCATGGATTATGGAATGATTAGTAGTCAGCAAAACAAGTGTATGTCACAGTGGAAGGTCACGCCATTGATATTAGGGATGGCATAGAAACTGCCTTTTTGGTTTAAATAAGCTGATGAAATTTTTGTCACCATGCAGCTGGGCTATTATCTTAATGCTTCCTCATGCTCCAGTTTCACCAGCATGCTGCCAATTGGAGTTAAAGATGGAATGAACATGACATGCCCATTTCAAGGCTAGAAACTACCAGGCATGCATGTGCATACTTATTTGTAAAAGGAAATTTAAGTAAATGTTTTGCTATTTGTGTTTTTCTAAAATTATGCGAGGAAATTAATTTTTCTGACAATGACAGTCTAACACTTTATAAGTAATTTTAAGCAGCATGGACATGTTTCCAATGATTTTCATGGACTCTGCTGTGATAACCAATAACGATTATAGAATGATTGTTGGCTAGCATTAGCTTGAAATACAATTTTCTGCCTATATCTTGCTAGAAATTATAACATGAGGTAAAATGAATTGTGAAATATTTGGCAGTTAGTCTTAATGTTCTTTATTAAGCGTTTTAATGTTTGCAATAATATGACTGATTAATTTCTGCTCTTGGGTCCTTGTCCTATTTGTAGTTTATGTAAATTCTGAGACCAATTTTATGATATGTAAGATTATCTGAGTCACTTTGGTAGATATTTACAGTTGTGAGTCAAGTAATCTCTGCCTATGACTTTTAAGGTGAAACTTGTCAGGATTTCCACCTGAACTAGTTCAGGCCATCTGAACAAGTTCAGGTCCATTTGAAACGGTCTAATGCTCAGGTACCATGTCTGAAGTTCGGGAAAATCTCATATCTGTTCTGGTAAGAAACAATGCCTGAACAGATAGTGGATTTTCCTGAGTTTCAGGCGTGGAACTCAACATTTGACTGTCTCATTTGGACCTGAACTAGTTCATGGAGATTCCTGAACTTCAGGCATGGTGCCTGAATATTCGACCGACCCATTTGGACCTGAACTGGTTCAGGGAGATTCCTGAACTTCAGACATGGCGCCTGAACATTTGAACGTCCCATTTGGATCTGAACTGGTTCAGGGAAATTCCTGAACTTCAGGCATGGTGCCTGAATATTCTACCGTCCCATTTGGACCTGAACTGGTTCAGGGAAATTCCTGAACTTCAGGCATGGTGCCTGAATATTCGACCGTCCCATTTGGACCTGAACTGGTTCAGGGAAATTCCTGAACTTCAGGCATGGTGCCTGAATATTCGACCGTCCCATTTGGACCTGAACTGGTTCAGGGAAATTCCTGAACTTCAGGCATGGTGCCTGAATATTCGACCGTCCCATTTGGACCTGAACTGGTTCAGCGAAATTCCTGAACTTCAGGCATCTTACCTGAAAGTTCAACCGTCTCATCTGGACCTGAACCAGTTCAGGCCGGTTGCCTGAAATTTCAGATATGTTACCTGAACTCTTCTGAGAGTGTAGTATAGTGTACGTAGTAGAGACACGTATTAATAATAGTAGGATAGTGCAGTGTGGTATTGTACGATTTTGATATGGCAAGACACAGCAGAGCCTGGAATGGTGTTACATGGTATTAGTACGTATGCTAATCATAGTTTAGGTGTCGCGCATAAAACTGCAGTTTTCTTCCTCATCATCAAAAATTCATCTGTGTTGTGTGGCGTTGCAGATAAATTGCGTCCGAACGAAACCGTTTTATCTTCTGGGTTGAGTTCAGTTGGAGAAACTCGTTTCCGTCTGACTACGAAATGAGATCGGTCTCCTCCTGCGATAGCATCCCGATCCAACGCAGACGATCTTGAGGAAGGCGCGCCGGAAATCCCTCATCGAGTAAGCATAGATGAATGGATTCATTCCGGAGTTGATGTATCCGAGCCACGTGAAGACCGGAAAGAGAACCTCCGAGTTGTGGACGCACTGTTCGTGGCAGAGTCCGTAGCAGACGTTTGTGACGAAGAATGGAACCCAGCAGATGCAGAAAACCCCAACGACGATCCCCAGAGTCTTGGCCGCCTTCTGCTCCTTCGCCATCTGGCTGAGCTTCTTGCGCAGAGCAAAGCTCGTCCATCGCTGCTGGAGGGACCGCGTCGTGAACGGACGACTGATGGACTTCTGAGAGCAGCTGCGAGATGCGGTGTATGTGACAATCGTAGCATCGTGTGATGTTGATGAGTAGCCCCCATCATCGATGTGCAGCTGCTGCTGCTGCTGCTGCTGATTTTGGATGGTGTTGTGGTAGCCGCCACGGTGAACGCGTAGAGCGAGTGCCTCTGTCTTGCACCCGGAGGACGTCACCATGACCTTCGATCCGGTGATGAGTCCACGGGTCTGGTCGGTGGCTGCGCGGTAGATGCGGAAGTAGGCGAACAGGATGATGGAGATGGGAAAGTAGAATGAGATGATTGAGGAGAAGATGAGGTACCCCGGGTCCTCCGTGAAGAAACAGGTCGTCGGAGACGGTGGAGATATCGTCACGTTGCGCCACCATGAGATGGCCGGGAAGCTGATGGCCGCTGAGCACGTCCAGACGAGCCCGATGAGGGTGACTGCCCGAGCGGTCGTCATCTTGCCCGGGTAGGCGATGGGGTCCGTGATCGCCCAGTAGCGATCGAGGGAGATGACGGATAGGTTGAGGATGGACGCAGTGCTGGCGAGGACATCAAGGGAATGCCAGACGTCGCACCACTCACTGCCAAACATCCAGACGTTGTGTGTCACTTCGAGTGAGATGCTGAACGGCATGACGACCAGACCGATGATGAGATCAGCGATGGTGAGTGACAGGATGAAGTAGTTCGTGACGGTTCGCAGTTGACGCTCGCGACACACGGCTGTGATGACGAGAAGGTTCCCGAGGACGGTAACGACGGCAAAGAATGTCAAGATGTTACCGACGATTATCGTCGTTGCACTCAAAGGAACTTCCTGAAACAACAAAACATCAGTTTATGGGGATTGAAAGTGCACAGGATGAATTATAGTCTAGACTAAGACTGGTTAAGACGATACAGTCTTAGAGTAGAGACAGCGGTGCGCATAAGTCTTGCTTTAGGTCTACAATTCCTACATGTACCAACTTGTTTTTCGTTTAAACCTTTAATGCCGGAGGGTATACGTTATAGGATTTCACATACCATTTACTACCATTTCGGCATTAAACTTCCATTGCTGCTGTCTTTATTCAGTCTCAGGGCCAATGCAATTTTTTTTAATTGTTTATATCTATGAAGGCCTACATAAGGTTGTATTTAAATTCGAATATCGCCATCTCAAGGTGGATGACTTTCAATTTGATAATAATTTCATTGTCATGAATCAGTAACAAGTACATGTGCTTCTATAATTATCATATAATTATAGAAACATCGGGACTTGGACAATGGCCATACCACTGCAATGCAAGAGAAGGAAAGAAAATCAAATCACTGGAATCAGTTCAAGAAAGGCGAAGTAAAGCAACATAGTCAAATAGAAAATGAAAGTCAAGGTCAAACCAGGGTCAAACGAGTGCAGGCAAACTCAGATGAGTAATTAAAAAATAATAATATGAAAATGCGTAAATTTCTATTACGAAAAGTGTGGTTAATTAGACTAAGTTAAATTGCTAATTAACTAAAAGAAATCCACAAATCAAGAAATATAAAAAACGCTGTTACCCTACAGTTGCAATGGGGCATAAAATAGACCAGTAATCAAACCGGTCGGATTGAGCAAGAGAAGGTGGAAACAGAACGATAAGAGGAAACAACTGACGGAAACAGTCGTGACCGACACAAAGAGCGACAAGAGAAGGTATCACAACGCACAGGCACTGCAGCCACTATACGACTGTGCACTATAATAAAACCAAGCAGCGATGGTTGAAAAAGTAATCTTAGATAACCGTAAATCATTCACGCGTAATCTTCAAAAGCCACAGCTTCTCGTGGGTCGTATATTCCCACCCGACAGAATGCTCCAACGTCGACATAAATCTATCGCTGCTTCCAAATGAAATGTGATCAATTTCTGTCGTCTGTGATATCGATATCACTCCTGCTTGTTAGACATAGGTATAATTTATCATCGGTCACGAACTTTGTCGCTTAAAACCACTGCTCCTCGTTACTTAAGACATATCAATCTCTTAGAAGAGTACGCGAGATTGTTCCGATGTCGCGAATTATTGCTATAAGCTTATAAGTCAGGGATTACAGCCTATATTGATCGCTTTCACATTATAAATGGAAACCTCCGGCAGAAGCCTAGCTATCAGAGCCGTTGCAAAGAGGTTTCAAGATATGTGGACCGAATTGTAGACACCGATCAGAGAACTAATAGGCCTATTGGTTAAACAGTTTGACACAGAAAATTGGTAATAAATTTTGTATCACGATGAAATTGGACCAAGAATAAAGAAGACAACGACAAGCGCATAAAGATATCACAACTCGCTCTTCTACATGTAGGCTACATGTATGTAGCGCATGGAAGGAAGTGTTCTGGAGTTGCATGCAGCCTACATCTTGGAGTGTCAGGGTCAAGCAGTAGGCTAAGGCTGAATTGGACAATGCAGCATTTGTTGCTAGGCTATTTTACCGTGCAGTTGTAGCTTAAGTCTTACACAAAATGTGCAGTTGTAGAAGCACTTCTGTACAGTTAAAGCTAGCATTACTTGATGATTTAAAGCAAGGATATAGCATGGACCACGTGAAGAATTGCAGAGCTGTTGCCAGAGAATGTATAAATAAAAATTATTTCCGCAAAACAAAGTAATAAAATACAAGATAAATCCGTGAATTCAGAATTAGACCAACATTACAACTAGCATAATCCAACGCTTACAATCGGATCCGAACGAATTGGATAGACAGAATAATCGGAAGCTAGGTGGAATATCGGAGATACTAATGCATGAGAAAGCGAGACACGACGCAGAAAAGATCAATATGGACAAGAAACAAACTGGAATGTTCTAATCCCAGCTATAAACAAAAAAGTAAGTGGTCAAGTCGAATTAGTCATAAATTTCGACAACCCTTTACAGTCAACGATTATTATTCGGCGCTGTGGTTAGCCTAAAACCTGATTGTAGCAAAATGTAGACCAGTTGGATAAACTTCCAATCTCAATCGACTCACATTTCGGACTTGTCCTGGAATTTATTGTGGACAACAACAGCATTGCTTAGTATCGACTGATAGCCTACTAGAGCCACTCTGATCGCTAAAGTGGCTCTATGCAAGACTTTAACATTATGCGGATTTACTGTAGCCTAAACCGCCAAAATGGCCTACATCACAAAGGCTACGCATCTGATACTAAGCTTACTATAATAATAATAATAATAATAATAATAATAATAATAATAATACTAATACTAATAATAATTATACACGTCAATCTTGTCGAACAGGATTCAGCGCTTAATCTAGGGGTCCCGAAGAGAATTTCCCTCAGGAATTACACTACCCCATACAAATCTAAAGCTGTTGTTTAGATGTAGGCCTAAATATACAAAAGTAGCATTCCCACCAACGAAAAATTATAATTAGGGCCTCTATACGTGGCATCTCATCCCCAAGAAAAAATATGCTGATATTATGTAAAATTTCCCCACCAGAAACAGAAAGACTAAAAATCGTACAAAGTTTGTCGTCGGTGATTGACTCATCGGTTGTCGTCCGCCCAAAACGACTATTTGGCCCGCCCTCCTCCAAACGTCAAACTCCCCCAAAACATCAGTGGACAGAATCCAGACTGCACAGGATTGATTTTCAAAGTTTCGTATTAATTTATAAATTATGCCTGTGATTGTTTGTAGGCCTAGGGCCTATTCGCTGTGACCTCTGTAAAAACAATGTCTGTAAACGAACAAAACAGTTAATGGATTGGATTAGCTAATAAGTAAACAATCTGTTTTTGAGTATTAGTCAAATTAATTAGATCTATATAAATATCTGAAAACGCAGGCATAATTATAGGCTACTCACTTAGTACTCAGTCAAATAAAATGGCTGTTTACAAAGCATTTCCTTCATTACACTAGGCCTTAACACATTGTAATCTCCAGTAATAGACGACAGTACAAATAATTATTCCGTGGTCTTGATAGTGAACAATCGGCTTCCTTGGGCGCCCTTGCCGTGAATGAATTTATCGTGAAAATTCCAGGTTCTTGTTCCATGTAGAAGATTTCAGTCTGGCAGTCTACACATTTTTTAATTCCTACATGTATTTGCTTGCCGTGGCATGTAGCTATGACTGCTTTCCACTTTATGTAATCGGTGCGCATGTTTATCAGACAGCGACTACGTTGTTAGGTCTACTCTTCATTTACTCTATTGATCTGAAAGACATCAATGGATAAACAACTTAAACCGCGGGGCAATCAGTCTACTCGAGAGTCTGCTCAATAATACAGGATGTCTCGATCTTAGGACATTGCCCTCGGCATCTATAATACATCAATGCCAATTGAAACGAAGAGAACGAAGAGACTGCCACGCGGTAATTCAACAAGATTAATGTCGCAACTTTTAAACACAAACAGCAATTGACAAATTTGTCCAGAGCCTTTCAATCTTGTAATCTAAGATGGTCTGAGACTTGCGCTTTTTTCTAACTTAATTAGGCGTAAGTTATATGACGGTGCTGCGTGTGCACTTTAATGAAGATTTATCTCACTCATCCTCAAATGGCTGTGCAGTGTGCATTGTACATTGTACAAAGCATTTACCGCCAAAGTCTGGTTAGCAAACAGGTCCTTTTCAGCTTGAATGCAGAAGCATTTCTTATCAATCTGAAGTCATTTACCAGACAGCGCCGAGCCTTCTCGGTTGTGGGGCCGTCAATCTGGAATGACCTCCCCCCAAACCTCCATCTCCTCCACCTGACCAGTCAATCTTTATTTCTCAAGTCCCTTAAATCTTTTTTCTTTAGTCGTGGCTGGGCTGGGAGCGCCTCTGAGTAGTTTCTTGAAGAGGCGCTATATAAATTCTAATAGTGAATAATGAATGAATGAATTTAAAAATTTAAATCTCGGTTTAATAGTTCAATAGGGCAACAGAATTTATTGCTTGAGTAAGTTCTGTGATATAGCTTCTTAATTACGTCAAAATCTGCTGGGGGAAATCAGATCATTCTCTTACACAGGATGTCTACGTGTAACATTACTTAGGCCTACGTACTTTGTCCTGCCGTGCAGGTCTGCGCGTAGGGCAACGCACTTCCTCCACTCGTCCCTGTCCATTGATTGAGTTCTGCCAGTTCTTTCGTAGTGTTACTCTCTTCTTTCTACTTCCAGAATTCCAGGACATCACTTGTTTGGTTGTTCAATCCTCGTCCATACACGAACAACATTCTCCATCCACCTCAATCTCCTCTTTCTGATGATGTTTTCCATATCTTCTTATCCAGTTTTTTCTCTTATAATTTTGTTTGTTATTTTCGTCCCGCCACGACAGGTTACACGTAGAATCCTCCGTAGCCACCTATGGTGAGCTGCTTACGGTCTTTTTCACCGTCTAACACAGGACTATTCAATGAATCAGTGCCAAAATTTGCAGCCACATCTATTCCTTGTAAAAATTGTGAATGGTAAATACATATCGTCGCAAACGGCAGCTGCCGGGGAATAGAGCTAGAGTCTACACCTGGCTGCAGTTCATCAATCTAACTGTGAACGCACATCTTACGATATTGCCAGTGCTGTCAAAATGATTGAGAATTGGAATAAATGCAGTTTTTTAACAATTGGCTTATAAATAAATATAGGCTATAGATTATAGGCTACATTGTATATCAATCTGTGCACGAATTTTAAGGACAACCCAATTTTTAACCCTCATCCGAACAAGCGAAAATCCAACTTAATTTGAACAAAGGGGGGTCTGGCCAGACCCCCCGTTTAAATGGAGGTTTTTCATAGATAATAGTGTTTTTTATATGCCAATTTTGTAGGATGATGTCAGAATGATTAAAAACAACAATGTATTAGTCTCTCTATGCAACATAAATCGTTTTTATGATGAATTTTAGACTAGACCCCTCTACATGTTTAGTAACATTAATTGAGACCTGTTTCATGGACTCAATAACTGTCTATCTATAAAATTTGGAAAATCAAATAAAGAAGTCACAATTCTAGTAGCCTAATATTAGTAGGCTATTAAATGCTGTTAACTTCAAAGTTAACAGTCTATATAAAAGACTGTTTTATATAAAATATCTATCAAAAAATTAATGGAATATGCCTTCACATAAATTATAAGCATGTATCATAGTCCGGGTTTGTATGTCGAATGATGATGTCTCTCATCTCATTGGTTAGGAAACTGTCAATACTATCCTGAATATTCTCATATAATGTGTCCATATTCTTTTTTTCCACATTTTTGCTTACTACATTGTGCAACAGAGCACATCCTTTTGTCTGCCAAACATATCCGGATCTTTACTTGTATTCAGGTCTCGGCTTTATCAGTATCAACAGTTTCGTCATCATCATCTTCACTATTAAGTCCAGTCTCACCATCATGTTCATCATCATCTTCAATTTCAACACTGTTTTTATCATAAGAAACACCTGAAGGTTGTTATTCAGGCATTGGTATCTTTTCACGTTCACATTCTTTGTCATTGCTCTTAATAATCTTATTGTCGAAACTGTCAACATTATACAGTATCCGTCAGTATTATCTTCAGTATCTCCTTATTACTCAACCGATTTGGTCGCTTAAATGTGCTAATTGTAGCTCATCCATATAGGAACAAAGTCATAAAAGCAATATTAGAAACTATCACTTTAAAAAAAGTTATGCACCAAATATATGAAGGGGGTCTGGCCAGACCCCCCCCTTGTTCGGATTAGGGTTAATTCAGCGACCAATGCGTGACAAGTGCAACGGGGGGGGGCATGAATGATTCGACATGTGTATGATTCGTGTATACATCAAATTGTAGCCTATGGTGTATTTTTTCTATTCTTACGAGTGCAGAAAACTGATTGATAGAGGAATGGGTAAAAACAGTAGCTGCATTGATCAAATCGTATAGGTTTCTCACCGTTTCTGTCGAATATGAGTTGCTTGCTGACTAAAAATTTTGGGGCATCGGCAAATATTCGTAGAATGTCGATTGACGAAAAAATCTTGTTTCAATAGAAGTTGGATTGATCGGAGTAATTTTTAAAACAGTATTTTGATTGATGTTTTTATCCTTAACTGAAAGTTTGATTGATGAAAACTATGATGGGCGTTGGTATAGCCTACTGCCAGTGGCGGCGCTAGGGGTGGGCTAGGGGGGCTAAGCCCCCCCTAAACGTGGCTCAGCCCCCCCCCAAAGGAAAAAGCTGAAAATGTCTAAAACGGCTTACTTCGTAATAAGGAAACTAGACAATGACCAACGGCAACGAAATCAACTATATTATCATAGTGTAGATGCTTATGCCATTGGCGGCACCAGGGGAAGGGTTAGGGGGCTATGTCCCTAAATGTGACTCAGCCTCATCCCAAAGCAAAAAGCAGTGAATGTCCATGTATCGGCTTAAAAGTTATTATTATTATCTTATTTTTCGGACCTCAACTGCGGCGGACGGTCATACATCGACACTCATGTGAGACATCAATTGCGACTGAGCTTGACTCCCGGACATTGACTCTCTCTGCGACTCAATATTAGCAATTTAGCATGCACACCGTCCTCTTATTTATACCCAAATGGAGCTGCAGCCTGCAGGGAACAAAGGGCTGAGGTCCGGGCTGGTCTGAGGTCCAAACTGGTCTGGCGGGGGAAAGGAGCAGAGGTCCGCGATAGCGGGGCAGGGGGTTGAGGTACCGACCGGTCTGAGGTCCGGACGGGTCTGGAAGAGGGAAGAGGACTGGAGGGTTTGAACTGGCGGGAGAAGGGGCTGAGATCCGGACCAGTCTGAGCCCGGGCTAGCGGGGGAAGGGGGCTGGAGGTCCGAGGCGGTGGGGGGAAAGGGGGCTGAGGTCTGCGCGGGGGCAAGGGGACTAAGGTCCGGACCGGTGTGAGTCCGGGCTGGTGGAGGAAGGGGGCTGAGGTTCGGCCCGGTGTGAATGCGGGCTGGCGGAGGAAGGGGGGCTGAGGTTCGGTCCGGTATGAGTCCGGGCTGGCGGAGAAAAGGGGCTGAGATTTGGCCCGGTGTGAGTCCAGGCTGGCGGGAGAAGGTGCTGAGTCTGGGTTGGCGGTGGAAGGGGCTGAGATTCACAAGGACAGCAATTTTGAATTTGCTACAATAGCGTGTCGATACTTATGCTAATAGAATGCGCCGCATGCAGACCGCGATGAAGTTATGTGCACCATGTCCAGCCCGCCGGCCTCTTGAGGGGCTACGCCGGTAGTCCTAAACAACTATATATTGGGAAATGGGGTAGTCATTTAGCATCAGCAGTAATGGGCGGAGACTTGGGGGTCAGTGGACGGTCCACGAGACCCCGAAGTTTGTGATTGTGGACGGAAATGCTGCTCCCCCAATATTTCAAAAATATATCCAAAATGTCATTATAAATTTCTAGAGTGTTATCTACTGTTTATCCATCATGAACAATTTTGCTAGGACGACAGCAAAAATGGTATATCCTTGCAGTGTGGAATTCGATTATTTATACGACATGGAGGAACATTATTGAACTCATAAACCATTTCTTTCAGCAATTAAATAATTATGAGAAATTTGTTGAGATGACAGCTTAAAATGTTACCATTAAAGTGCTGATATCCAAAAAAATTAAACAGTGGCCTACAAGTGGACACTTTTAAAGTCATAATCCACAACTTTCAACATTGAAATGATGAGCTATTTAGTAAAAATGACAGCCCAAAATGCTATTATTGCATTGTGAAAATTCAAAAAATTTTCATGACTTTAGAGCCTGAAACGTGCTCCTGTCGATGTCAACAGTGAAAAACGCGCTGGTTTCTGGGGTCCCCACTGGGGGAGCGTCGTAAGCTCCCCCAGACCCCTTAGTCGGTATGAGCTTCGTGCATTCGGCACTCGCAGCTTCGGGTCTCCAGCGCATGCAAAAATACCGCCCTTAAGGAAAATATTCTACTTGCCTTTCTAGGAGGAAGGGTTTGGGGTTTCAGCCCCAAACCTGAAATCCTGGCGCCGCCACTGGTTGTACCCGTAAAATTCCTTACATAATGACATGTCCCTAGGGTTTTTCTATATAGTACGTAGGCCTACCCATATGATAGTATAGCCTACTTATAAACTTGTTAGGCTATAGGCCTAAACTTTTAACTTCTGTGATTATAGTAAAGACTAAGCCCATTTCTTTTGCAATAAAATTTTGACATTCTTATACTGGTAGCTAGTCTGCGACTCTGCAAAACGACTCCTTATTTAAGTTTTCATGATTTTATCGTTCATAAATAGCTGGCAAAAACAGCCCTAAAATGGCTCAAATTGAGGTTAGCAGAGCTAAAATTGCGTTGCCGGCTGGGGCTCCGCCCCAGACCCCGCTGGGGGAGCTTACGACGCTCCCTCAGACCCCCTAGTCGGTGTGGGCTTCGTGCCTTCGGCACTCGCAGCTTCGCGCCTTCGGCGCTTTATAATTTTTTTAAAATTCGGCTTAGGGCTTCAGCCCCCCCATACCTGAAATCCTGGCGCCGCCACTGCCTACTGCACTTATTTATCAATGTCAGGTATGCGGCATGAAAGAAAATAACATTAGGCCAATTTAGCAACGTAAAACTACGGGATAACACTAATGCTTGAGTCCGTGTATGAAACCTTTGCAGTCTGCGAGCACAGTGAGTCTAAGTCAACCAATACCGATAGAAGCTTAATTATTACTTGACTGGGCGACTATTATAGATGTAATGCCATGCCGCCAATTAACCCAACCCACCATTCCATTCTTTTGAAGTCTGAATTTGTGTTCGAAATGCTGCGCTCCTGTGTAGGTAGGCCTATTGTCCTATAAATTGTCAACAGGAAGTTCATTGTAACTATGTCGCAATGGCTATATGAACTACGGCTTTATTATTTTTTTCATCATCATCATCACTCGTTAGCTAGTCGGCCTATTAGTATGCTAATAATAGTAGGCCAAAAGCTTTTTTCTTGCGAGATCCTGTGGAAAACCCCGCCTATTTCTCTTCCTGGATTAAATTATTATTATTATTATTATTTAACAGTCGCAATGACAAAACGATGCGAAAATTGCCTCCCTCTGTACACGTCTAAGTCGAACGATGCGCCTCTGCTTGATTAGACCTGTCATCAGCGACAGATGCGGCCTTTGCGTTCTAAGAAAGCCATGCGTTTCCTGTAAGCGTGTGGTGCATGAGTTTAAAGCTGTGGCGCAGATTGACCGATTCCTAGAATCATTTCTGGAATCATTCTTTCGCGTCTTGAAAGCAGGATACATAATTATGTCTGCATGCAATATTGTAACGAAAATGTTTCTAATTCAAAGAGCCTTGAAGACCCAGATTATACAGTAGTGTACTTATGGAGAAATAAACACAAGGCTCAAAGCATAGCACATCAGATTCTATTAGTTGTCTGGAGATTCGATCTCATTATCCGACTCATAAATACCCGGTTAAATTGATGCTTTCAAACACCTCGGATATTGCGATTGTAAAGCACTTTATATACAAATTGGACGCAGGCCCATAGCCTACTTCTTCGGACTACTGAGTGTTTGCTTCTGCTGCACATCTAGGCTATCTGTTCATTAAGAGTGTCCAACATGAAACCGAATCTGACTTTAGGCCATAGGCGTACAATGTATGCCACGGACTACATTCCGATTCCTTCTCCCTTTATCCCTGCCTAGAAAAACTGGGTTTTCTTAACTCTTTATATGATTCTCGAAAGGATTCTATTAGCATAAATTATTACTCATGCTTGGATTTTTTGTCCGAATAAGATTCGATTTGGTGCCAATCATGGGATTTTAATCAGCATCACTCATAATTATCATCATATTATATTGAGTTAGGCTATTGACCTTATAAAGATTCGGGTTGTCAGCTCTGATATGGATTCGGATATTTTGAAGAGTTCTGGAAATGCAGGACTGCAGACAGAGATTTTATATTTATGAAGAACTGTATAATTCATATGTGACTACCGCTTCTGTTGACTTTTCATAATGATCTCTGGCGATCAAAACAAAAGCCTTGGAATTTAATCGTAGCGTGCAAGCCAATCCATCAAAGCCCTGCAACGCGCTCGTATTGCTGAACATTATTCGACAGAGTCTGATGCAGAGAGTTATAGGCATACAATCCATACATTGTATGTGTTTGGATTAAATATTGCCATTGTGTCTCACGTGATCACATCTAGACCTGAATATGGTAAGGTGCACGCTGAACACATAATAAGTATTTTGTATAGCTGTGCCATGAGAAATCACTGCGCTTATAATTATGTTTGTCTGCGCCTGTCTGTGTCTGTCTGTGTCTTTTTGTGTGTGTCTGTATGTGTCTGTCTGTATTTGTATGTGTATTGTATGTGTCTGTCTGTGTATGTCAGTGCCAGTTTTTGTCAGTCTGTTTGTCTGTTTGTCTATTTGTCTGTCTGTCTGTTTGTGTCTTTATGTCTTTGTCTGCCTGTCCATCTGTACCAATCGGAGTCAAAGTTTCAAAACAAATTTGTTTAGTTTATTCCATGACAGTGATTCGAACTCTTAACCTCTGTATTGCCAGTCTAGGACTACAACATTGGGCTTTCTTCCATACAATGCATAAGCAATGAAAATAAAAAGTCATAAAAATGTATTTTGAGAATTGAGTCGTTTGCTGTTTGCTTCAGGATTTTACTTTAATGCGACAGAGTTTTATGACGACCGTTTTCTGATGCTATCAACATCTTAAATCATATCAGGAATAATGCAATCATTGCACGCTGGTCAGAGTATGAACAAAAATCATAGGCAGACAGACAGACGGACAGACGGACGGACGGACAGACAGACAGAAAGAAAGAAAGACAGACAGATGGACAGACAGACGGACGGTCAGACAGACAGACAGACGGACAGACGGACGGACAGACAGACAGACAGAAAGAAAGACAGACAGACAGATGGACAGATAGATAGACAGAACGATTCATAGACAAAAAGGACGAATAACTAAGCTTATACAGACACATAATATTATACACCGTGGTTCAAAAAAAACTAAGCCAAATTGTTTTGCATATATCTCTAATACCTGATGACATATCAAGCTAATATTTTCCAGATATTTAGAGAAGTGGACCAAGAATATGATTCCAAAATTCCATGAGACAAAGTTGAACGGATAAAAAGATATGAATATTTAAACTTCATATTATGACGAAATTTCAGTTTACAAGCAATTTTCTGTCAGATTCAATAAAATGTTTTCTTATATATCCAATACCTGATGATTAATCATTCTAAAAAATTTCAGATATGTAGAGAATTGAACTAACAATATGATTCCAACAGTATGGTTTTGTTTTTTAATTAATTAAGATGCTCAAAATGTCCTCCTGCTTGCACGCAAGGCTGGAAACGCTGGCGTCATGCATTACGCAACAGCATCGTCAATTATCCTCTGGTCCAGGCCTTCCCACACTTCCAACAAGCGTCGGTTGCTTCAGATCATTTATATCATGGATTGTGTCTGGTATATTCGGTCTTGCATCACGCTCCACACTTTATAATCGACAGGATTCAGATCTGGGCTGTTCGGAGGCCATAATGTGGGAGAAATGAAGTCTGGCGTCTCTCTTGTCAGCATTTCGTTGGTTTCCTTGGCTCTGTGCAGTCTGTGGGCTGGCACTGTTCTGTTGAAAAAGAAAACCGCATTCTGGGGCTATAGATGTCTGATTAATTACAGGTGGAAGATGTTGTGACAGCAGAATATTGCGATAATATACTCCGGTATTATTACTCCAGGATCCCTGACGACCAAAATTGGGTACTATCAAGCATCGAAACCGCAACGAACACCATAACAGACTTCCTGAAAACAGAAATTTCTGGAGATGAAGTTTAAATATTCATATCTTTCTATCCGTTCAAATTCATGACATGATATTTTGGAATCCTATTCTTGGTTCAATCTTCTAAATATCTGGAAACGTTTGGTATGATTAATTATCAGGCATTGGAAATACAAGAAAAACAGTTTAGCTTACTTTTTACTGAATCTGGCTGAAAATTGCTTGTAAACTGCAATTTTGGCATATGAAGTTGAAAGATTCATATCTTTTTATCCATTCAAGTTTATCTCTTGAAATTTTGGAATCATATTCTTGGTCCAATTCTCTAAATATTTGGAACATTTTAGCGTGATATGTTATCAGGCATCAGAGATATATCAAAAACAATTTGGCTTAGTTTTTTTTGAACCACGGTGTAGATACGCCGTTATATTCAAATAGGCCTACTTGTATTCATTCTATCGTTCATTAATTCATTCATTCATTCATTCATTCATTCACTCACTCATTCAATCAATCAATCAATCATTCATTCATTCATTCATTCACTAACTCATTCAATCAATCAATTAATCATTCATTTATTCTGTGGGCTTACATGTGCATTGCTCCCCTCAAATAAACCTAAAAAGCCAGGAATCCACCCAAGGCCAAAGAAAAAACAACTTGAGCAACATAAGCTTAGACTTACTTCCCGGTACACAGACACGCTGACCCAGAGAGAAATAGAGACAGACATAGAGAGAGAGACACGGTGGCAGGCGGAACCAACGAGACTGACAGTCAGCTATTGGTTTTTCATGAAATAGTGCGACACAGATAAGATTGGCTTATCTCACCAAAGCGAGCCGCAAAGCATATGGTCAAGGTTAATTGTATACGCAGAATATATATATTTACACATTGTTTAGCCTATATTGCATGATGGAGCATATACATGTATATTTTACACATATTTGCATAATATTATATATATATATATATATATATATATATATATAATTACATGACATTGTGTCATGTATGTATTAGGCTACATTTAATGCAAATTTTTATGTGGCATGTGCGTTACGAGTAGCCTACGGTTCGATAAAGACGATCATTGCATATTCATGAGCATACAAAGTCATTGCATATTCATTAGCAATATTTTTAATGTATTGATTAATGATAAAAGAGCAGCAATAGGTTTCATTTTCACGTCTAAGCTTAATGCGTTTGCGCTGTTGATTGATAGATGCATCATCTGTAACAGTTGTCGTGTGACGTTCAGCGTAATGTTTCTGACATACATGTAACACTGCGGACATAAGAGTATAGTATACATATCAGTGCAAAGACATCATTCGACATGCGATCAGAAGTTGTGGTTCACCATGCAAGTACAGAAAGACAAGGCTTCAACATGTATGTATACGTACATACATACATGTACATACATACATACATGCATACATACATACATACATACATACATACATACATACATACATACATACATACATACATACATACATACATACATACATACATACATGCATACATACATACATAAATACATACATACATACATACATACATACATACATACATACATACATACATACATACATACATACATACATACATACATACATACATACATACATACATACATACATACATACATACATACATACATACATACATACATACATACATACATACATACATATGTGGCGGACCTACCCGTCTCGTCACAAGCGGCACAAGCCCCCTCGCCGCCGGCACATCCGCCGGCGCACGAGGGGTCGCGAGCTGGGCCTCTCGACTCGGGCGTAACTCCCTTGCTTCAAATTGATCGGAGCCGCCCGAGTCGCTCTCTCGCCGGTGTCTACTATCAGTGTAACGGGCCGCTAAGGCTCCGTCGCTCCCTTCACTACCCGGCCAAGACGGCTCTGAAACGGTCGCTCGTGAGAGGGTATAGAGCTCGGAGGCGTTGGAGTCCGACTCTGCCCCGTCCGCGGCCACCGGGTGGGTAGCAACCTGAGCGCCAGGATGGCCGCCTGTGCTCAAATCAGGGTTCGCTCCTCTCCGGGCAGACGACCCTCGCTTGGAGCTCCCCTTCACGGCCACGGGCTTCTTCGTTCGTTTGCCCGACCGTCCAGACCTCCGTCTTATCATATTACACGCCACAGCTCGTGTACTGGTGCCACCGACGGGCATCACCGAAGTTTGTCTTCTCTCGCCCGGCCAAAACGCGCGGAACCAAGGCCACTCGAGGGGTCCGAGCCCCAAGCCTCGCCAAAATGACATTATCAACTTCGAAACCAGGGAATGGAAAACACGGACAATATACTAGGTCGCTGCGTCGATTCGCAAACGGCAACCTAACCAGCTGGTACCAGGATCAATTTTACAACGCCCAGTGCGACCAGGTCGTTGTGTCGATCGATCGGCGGCCGGAGATCCGGACGACCGCCGTCAATTTGTTTCACTGAGATCGACGCTAGACGGTCGTTCAAAGAAAAGACGGACCGCTAGCTCTCTCTCCGATCACTAACTTTTACGCCCGCAGGCAATGCACTGAGTGCGGCTTCACGCCGACTCCGAGGAAGACCAGAAACCAGTTGCCCGTAGGCGATTCACTTCACGCGGCCAAACCGCCGACTCCGAGGGTGTCCACAAATTCCCTCCTTCAACTCCTGTCTTCTTGCCCGTAACCAACCCGCTTCACGCGGCCGAACTGTCGCCACCGAGAGGGGCCTTCAAATTCGCTCTCCCTCTTCGTTCACTGACTTGCTCGCCCGTAGGCGTTGACCTGTATGCGGCTTCGCGCCGACTTCGAACCTTGCCTGAAACGTTTGCCCGTAGGCACCGTACTGTCACCAGCCAATACCTCGCTCTCGAGAGTGTCCCTGAAATCACTCTGACTCTCGCTCGACACCGCTCAGACCAGCACCGGTGAAAAACTGGCGCGCTTAAAAGGCCTGGGAGCTAGCAATGCAATTAGCTAACGCCTAGGACCTAGGGTATCAAATTAGAGGCTGGTAACTGACATTAAGGGACGTGACCGTTAACTACCCCGATCGGTTGGCTGCGACCGATACGTCCGTCGCCGGCCTGTTATCTGAGGCGGCCCGGCGACGAACCTTACAGGGCCTGTGAGATATTTCCCCTCTTTACCTCCCTGCTCGTTGACGGGAGGTAAGATGCGGCACGGAACAGGTAACACGGCAGCGCCGACCGCTTATGGATACGACACTCCGTTCGAAAGTTATCACCACGCAAAGATCTCAGCCCGTCCAGACACGGGGCGCGCGGCGTGAAGGCTGCGGGCACTCAATCGAGCCTACGCCGAAGAAACCAACACTCACAAAGGCACACTCGCAACGGAATTCAAGGCAGAAAACGCCCAGGTAACACACTGACAAGTTTCACGTTGATCGGAGCGTCGATGGTAACTCGCTCCCTTCGATCGATCAAGATTCGTTGGCTGGCGCGCGCGTCCTCCGGGGAAAGACCGGCGCTGTCGCGTCAAGAGCTTCTACCGATGAAACCGCTAGAGCAACGGTCAATCGACTCGGGGGACTCCCGAACAGTTTTCCACGCTGAGCAATTCAACACCAAGATCTGGTGAATCGGATCACAGGTGACAAAGATACAGAAGAGCGGTGAGTTCCCCGCGCGGTCGATTCAATGGTCAATCGAAACTCGCGGGCCGCCCCCGAACCAGGTATCGTAACGATTTCTTTCAACGGCCGAGGCCGGTAACCAAGTAACTATCACACACGGTAGCTGATCGAGCAGGGAGGGAGCCCAAACCCTTGCCCTACCGATATTTTAGCATGCACCACGGAACACGGGTCTTCCGACGGTCGGGGACCGCGGATAATCGAACCGGTATCAATTTGCCCTCGAACTCTTAACCGAAACAGCTATGACGCAGATTAGCCGGGTTAGCAGCTATCGATACGCCACTGGATACGTTAGGCCGGTAAACGACGTCGAATACCAAGGTATTGAGTGGTCGTCAGCGCGCCGTATATATCGTAGCAAATGCAGAATCATACACAGTGTGTTGTCTTGCTACACTTGCCCGACACTTAAGCACTGCAGCGTGTGGCAGGCTCTATTCCACGGATGTTTTAGTGAAAAATATAGATGTAGCTCTATATATCTAGTCATTGACCGATACACGTAAATTCGACCGTAATTCGAATAAAATTCATATCTTTCGATCGGATACAGCTATCGCTTAGCTCTCAACGGCAATTCGGCAGCCCGATAATTTATCTTTCGAACGGTGTATTCAGAAATTCGATACCATTATCCGCGCAAATTTCATATGCGCCCAAAGTCAAAAGTTGCTGTCTGCACGTTATACTTTGGCTTGAATACACGAATCGGTCTTCCGTAGGAAGACCTCTTTACCGCGAATTTTGGCGGCCTAGCGCCTCACGGCAAACTTGTAGCGAAACGATTTACTAGTCGATCCGCATATACCGCGAATTTGTATCGGCCATAGCTCCGGCGCTATAAGGAATCCCGCGACCCTACCTTGGCCGCCCATGTATTGTCAGTTACCAGCTTATGTTTCATATTCGAAAATTCGTCTTGTGGCATTTCCGCCACACTCCTCCCACCTTACCTTGATGCGGAGCATCCGTTGGCAAGATGCGTGCGTGTAAGCCTAGAGGGACCCCCCTCTAACGCCTACCTACCTGGAATCTTGGGAGATAACACTAACACGTTATCTCCCGATCAAGAAAGCAACACGAACACGTTTACAATTCAACAGAAACAGCAATGCAAATGTCAGTTATCACAAATTCACATAATCTTCTTTTCTCTTCCGTACATTCGAAGCCCTTTTCTCGTAGTCGAAGCTCTTTCATTCGTCGCTCGTATAGCCCTCGTTTCAGGCCTTGATTCCTCCGTCTCCAGCGCCTCGTTGCAGCGAGTCCACCGGTTGGGACTAAGACGGGAATCCATCTCGTATATCCACGGAGCCTGTCGGTGGCTTCCGTCCCCGTCTACACCACAAAGCATTCCACATCCAGCGGCATGCTGAATCTCCGCGTCTCTCGAACCATCCACGTTGCACCAACGTTCCATCACCATCTGCAACAGAAAATGCAATTTACTTGTCGCAGGGCCTATCCTTCGGAAATTTTAGGCCAGAAGTGGGGTATCACCATCCGTTCACCATCAGCGATCTATCCTTTGGAAATTCAAGACCAGAAGCGGGGTAGCTATCAGTTTCTCGAGCGGCGGTCCACTCTCAGACATTCAAGACCAGAAGTGGGGAACCTCTAACCAACCATGGTCACAGTCAACAGTCCCGACGTCCAGAAGCGAGGTCTTCCGCTACGGGAGCTATCGGTCCAGCAGTAGAGTAACCGTCAATTAAACCACGTGGAACTGGGAGCCTACAGTCCGGAAGTGGGGTAACCATCACACAAAAACTATCTAAGAATACCGTCTCAGACAGAGGCGGGATACTTTTTATGCCAAAAGGAAAACGTATACATGTGGATCTCCGTCCACTACGAACCGGAACGAGTCGTCGCGCGAGTCTCCGCTCGCTAAAAGCTAACCAGTCAGAAGTGGGGTGTACCGGTTCAAAAACAAGAGGAGCTACCTAGCGCTAGAGTCGCTAGTCCAGAAGTGGGGTTTTCCTCTCCTTAAAAGAAACGTTGACTAGCGCTAGAGTCGCTAGACCAGAAGTGGAGTCCTTCCTCCGACACGAGTGGGGTGATTTACCGCCACAAAATAAAACGTTGCTAGTCCCGAGGCCCTTTGTTGCGCCGTGAAACGCTACAGCGGCGTCTCGTATACGAAATGGGTCATCAAAAGGAACGTAAACCTGGTCTTCCGACCGTTCTCCGAAAAGTCCACCGAATTAATCGGTCCAATCTCCGTAGTTCATCACCTCTCCAACACGAACCGTTCATCGGTGTAACACACCGGCTTCAGGAACTGAGACAATCCACCGTGACAGAAACACGCCAACTTGGCTTCGATTAGAGTGCGAGTATCCGAGAAACGTCACGGATGCAGAATGGCCCAACAACAACTGGACGACTTACCGATAGCGTCCCCAGACACCGTTCCGCTACCAAGCACAGGCCAAGCGCTAACGAATCACGCTGGCTTTGGCAATTACAGCGCATAGAACACAGACAACAGGAACCTCAACTTCCGACCTCGCCCGATCGTTGGGTAACTACACGAGAGACAAGACCCGGAGACGCGCTTTAGGTGCTGATCAAAGACCGCAAACCATGTTCACACAAACTCCGAAGCAAATCCTCTTACCGACAACGTCAGCCTGACAGGTGTGAGTTATTCCGAACTATTGGAGCCTCGACTTCCTACCTGACCCGTTGCCTACGGCGACAACGACTCGCTCAGGTGCGAGTAACTCCACGAACCAAATACCATCTGCTTAGTATCTCGTCTCAACGCCACGAGACTACCAACCTCAAAAGCCCCTCTGTCTCTCCGCCAAGCTCCACCTAACTCGATTGCTAGGGGACTGGTGGCGAGAAAAGTCACCAAACAAGCCCCAGAACCTGCGATGATCACCCAACTCAACACACTACCGTTGTCCTCAAAAGAAACGAGTGTCAAAACGAAAGAGCGACTCAGACCTTGAGTCATCCGGCCAATGCTCGGACAGTCCCACCGTAGACAACACGGTCAGCAGATCGAAATAGAATGAAAGACTGCACCAAGTCATTATCGAATAAACGCCATTACGCGTTGCGCGAGACCCCACAGGCACCACTTTACTGTAGACCAACTGGTCCACTTTGTGACTACCGTGTGTGTCGTCTCGCGGAGAAGAAGGTACCAAATTGTGCCTTGAACAGAAACAGATTCATCAAAAGGAAAACGTAAAATGTCGTTCACCGACAATGTCTCAAACCACCGCAATCAAGCGGACTCTAGCCCCTCAATCCTTGTGCCGTCCCGACTTGTTGGACACATGGCAAACATAACTGTAGTGTATCATAAAGCGAACTAAAATCATTCTCTACGCCGTGCACCGTCGACGTGTCTCTAATCAACGCAATTAAGCGTTTCTTCAACGTTAGCCACTAGGGCTGCTGCACTCGACGCGGGCGTCGATGCAAGCGTCGGCTGGGTCTTCCGACGCTGTCCACAACAGGCGCGGGGGACTCCGCGGGGATTGCACTGGATCCCACCAACTCTGTGTCACCAGGGAAAGGCCCGGCCTCCGTAGTAGGCTCTACGTCCTCTCCCGACACCCAGCTACGCGGGGTCTCACCGTAGAACTTCTTGAGTTTATCTACGTGGACTACCATCGCGTGCGAACGGACACTCCTCTGTATACGATACAAGACCGAGCTTAAGACTTGAATCACAAGGAAGGGACCGGTGTAGACACGAGTCCATTTGATCTTCCTTCCGCACCGTAACCTGGGGTAGTAGTAGTACACCCAGTCTCCGACGACGAACTCGTTGGGCTTCACCCTAAGATCGTACGCCTTTTTCCTGCGTTCAGCGACGCGACCCAACTGCTCTCGCACCAGTTGGTAAGCAGCTTCCATCCGCTCCTGCTGCTTCTCGACGTACTCTTCAACTTCCACTGCTGGCGGTCGATCGCAGTCTGTCAGCTGCGCGAGAATCAAATCTAACGGCGTGTGATTTTCTCGACCAAGGAACAGGAAATTCGGTGTCCGTTGCGTCGCCTCGTGCTCCGTCGCACGATACGCGGCCATCACGTACGGGATATGCAGATCCCAATCTTTCTGTTTCACTGACACAACCTTGCCGATCATTGCGTTCAACGTTCTGTGGAACCGTTCGATCATACCATTTCCAGAGGGATGGTATGCCGTCGTTCGGACTTTGTCGATTTCCATGAGTTTGCACAGCTCCTGGAACAAAGCCGACTCGAAACACGCGCCCTGATCCGTAAGAATCTGGCGCGGCATTCCGAAGCGCGAGAAAACGTTGACCATCAGTGTCTTTGCAACCGTAACTGCTTCTTGATTCTTGATGGGCAGAGCCTCTGCCCAACGAGAAAAGTAGTCGATCGCCGTCAGTATGTACTTGTGGCCCCTGTTCGAAACGGGATGAGGACCGGTAATGTCTATACCGAACCGTTCCATCGGCTCACCAACGACCGGACACTGTAGGAGACCTTGTCTCGGAGGCTTTTCCCTCCGATACCGAGCACAATTATCACAACTCTGGCACCACCGTCGTACGTCGTCTTTCCAGCTCGGCCAATAAGCACGACGTTTCACCTTTTCTAGGCTCTTCCGCAGCCCGAAGTGTCCACCGCCAAAGCCACCGTGTATGACTTTGAACATTTCTTTCCGTATCTGGATCGGAACAACCAGCTGATACATCTCATTGCCACCGGTACCTCCGTGGATGTACCGTCTGAAAAGCACGCCTTGCCGAACCTCTAACAGATCCCAATGGCTCAGGATTGTTTTTGTCTCACCACTCAACCGCGCTGATTCAAGTTCGTTAGGCTGGCGACCCAGTTCTTTCCAGCCCAAGACCGGACCAACCCTTATGTCGGACACTTGTTCTCTTCGTAACGTCTCTTGCGTCCAGCCCGTCTCGCGGCCGGCTATATTCTCATACGTAGCAGCGGGTCTCATTGCCTCAACAGGACAGATCCACGCCGTATTCTCAGATGTCTCATCATTCTCTTCTGTCTCTTCCGTTACGTCTCCCATCGGTCCACGCGACATGGCGTCCGCGTTACCGTGCTGTGTTCCCGCTCGATGAACGATTTCGAAGTCGAACTCCTCCATCGTTTCAAGCCAACGTGCCTGCTGACCAATGGGTTCCGGAGTCTTCCGTAGCCATTGCAGCGCTGAATGGTCTGTCCTTAACCGAAACCGTTTTCCTAGGAGATACTGTCGAAACTCCTTCAGGAAATATATCACAGCTAAAAGTTCCCGACGTGTCACATTGTAATTCCGTTCGGCCGTAGATAGCAATCGGCTCGCGTAACAGATTACCCTCTCCTCGCCGTCCTGCACCTGGGACAAAACCGCACCAATCGCGAAGGCCGAGGCGTCCGTATCTAGGATATACTGACCCTCGTCTTCTGGCAACGACAGAATCGGAGCAGACACCAGTCTCTTCTTCAACTCCACGAAAGCCGCCTGACATTCCTCCGACCATCGGAACGGGACGTTCTTCCGAGTCAGAAAATGAAGAGGTTGGGCCACAACCGCAAAGTCGAGTATGAAACGCCGATAATACGAACAGAGACCAATAAACGATCGAACCTCACGGAGATTCTTAGGAACAGTCCAACTTTCCACAGCCGTAATCTTGCTCGGGTCCGTCGCGACACCTTGCTCGCTCAGGATATGCCCAAGAAAAAGTACCTCGCGCTGCATTAGGTGGCACTTCGATGGTTTCAGCTTCAGGTTGTACTCCTGAAGTCGTTTGAACACCATCTCGAGTCGTCTCATATGAGTTTCAATATCACGCGAGAATACGATAATGTCATCAAGATAGACTAGACAAATATCGTAATTCAAGCCCGTTAGAACCAGGTTCATAAGCCGACAAAACGAAGCGGGACTATTGCACAATCCGAAGGGCAACACCTTGAATTGAAAGCTTCCCCTCCTCGTTATGAAACCGGTCTTATGTTTGTCTCGCGGATGCAAAGCCATCTGGTGATAACCCGCCCGGAGATCAAACGTGCTATACCATCTCGCGCCACCGAGGGTATCTAAACTTTCACGTATCAACGGCAAAGGATGAGCATCCTTCCGTGTCTTCAAATTCAGCTGGCGGTAGTCGATGCAGAAACGCATACTACCGTCCTTCTTCTTGACCATAACCACGTTTGAGGCCCACTCCGACATCGAAGGCTCAATAATCCTTTGGGACAACATGTCCTCCACCTGCCGATCGATCTCCGGTATCATCGCCAATGGTTGCCGTCTCAGCGGCTGACGAACCGGTCGCTCCTGTTGCGTGTCGATCTCGTGCTGAATCACAGATGTAAAACCAAGATCCAATTCACTGAGTGAGAACGTCGATCGATAAGCCATGATGAGCTCTCGAAGCCGTTCTTTCTCGTCTGGGGAGACTGCTCCAGGCACTTCCTCCCACAGACGTTTTAACACTGACTCCGCTACTACGTCGTCTGGCTGACTGGCGGTCATACGAACCATGGACGTAGGCGCTCGTACACTGTTTTCACGTGCTGACGTTCCTGTAACTTCCAGGAGCTCCACCCGCTCCAATCCGTTTTGCTCTGGACAAGCAAGTCTTTTTCGCTGACATTCAACATGCGTACCCACACCGTTGGCTCCTTCCCTGATACCAACGTTCGTCCAATCACCAACCCTTTCGTCACTTCAACCGGCGTCGTCGTCCACACGTCTGTGTCCACTCGCAGATGCGGGTATACAACAGATGCTGGAACGTCGACCTCACACCGTGCTGGAATCGTGGTATCCTCTTGTACAATGATCCTGCGGCACATCGTTTCTGTTGCCGCTTCACGTAACGGAATCTGTGTATCACCCAAGTAGACGTTCCTTCCTGCAAAGTCCCATCGCGCTTGGTTGGCCTCAAGCCACGATAGACCCAGGATAACCTCATTCACCTGATCTGTTACCAAGCAGTGCAACGGATACGACTGTTTCCCGATGCAAAGCTGTAACGTGGACTCACCATCCACCCGAATTTCACTACCGTTCGCCGCCAACAGTCGTTGCTGCGAAGGCGTCATTACTGACTTAACCATAAAGCGTCGCGGAACTAGGGACATTTCGCTCCCGGAGTCCAGTAGACAGTTCCTGCGTACTCCGTCTACGCGAGCCACAACATAAGCCATGCGGCTTCCCTTCACCAGCCGGTTCTGCGCCTTCTCCGGCGCCGGCTCATTCTTGGTCGATTCACCAACTTTCCCGGTATCTCGTTGCTCTGGTAACGGTTGCGTACAGAACCTTTGCGAATGCCCTTTTTGTCGGCATCGAAAGCATTCCATCTCTGCGTTTCGGAATCGTGGCGGAAACTCACGTCGCTGAAAAGCTGGAGCTTCATTCCTCCACGGTCCGTCCGGTGCCCTTCCCGGATTCCTCCAATTCTCGAACGGTTTATCCGAAGTGAAGTCGTCCTTGGGTCTCGTTACCAAGCGGCATACTTCCTTAGTCAAATTCCGAATTGCACTTTCTAAATCGTCGATGCGATTATTCTGCTGATCGTTAGACGGCTGCACCGTCCGATCCTCCTTCGCGGCTTTTACTCGGCCTTGCCTTCGGTCGCCGTCTCCACCAGATGTAGACGATCAGCCGTAGGCCTCGAGTCTTACTGCGTGCTTGTACGCCGATTCCAGGGTGACGGGCTCTCGTTCCCGCACCTTCTGCGCTAGTTCCTGATTGGACAGCGCGTCTAGAAACGCGTCACAAGCAATCGTCTCAACGAGCTCGCTCGACGGCCCAGGATACGCTAAAACCATTAGTCGCCGGACCTCTTGAACGACACTGCTCAACGGTTCGTTATTCGTCTGACGGTATGCACGTAACTTTACCCGGTACAGGCTCGTCTGTTCTTCCGAGCCGTACCTTGCTTTCAACTTATCAACCAACGCCTGCCAAGTAACGTCGCCCTGGGCACCCATGTCCCATAGCAACTGCGAAGCTGGCCCCGTCAAGGCACACATCAATTGGTCGGCCTTTTCTCGGTCGCTCCAATTGTTGCACCGGGCGCAGACTTCAAACTTCGCTAGAAAAGCAGCGATGGCTGTCTTGCCGTCGTACTTCTCAAGCTTGATACGGATACCACGGTCAGCTGGACTCCGACCTCTCGTCTCCCGATCAACAGACCGACGTTGTGAACCCGCGCGGTGACGACGTCTCCTGGGACGGTCGTCGTCGTCGCTAGTCTCACCTTCATCGACTGTGCTGGAAACTACAGGCCGTTTCTCATGCCTTCCGCTCACATGTAGGATCGATTTCCGTTCCGTTCGCACTTTTGCCGGAGACGCGTCCTCTTCACTGGACGTCTCATTTTCCTCTCGCCTGGCCTTCCGCGGCCGTCGTTCGTTCTGCACCTCTCGCTCACGTTCCTTGTCGGCACGATGCTTCGTGGAGGAAGTCATCGGCTTGCGGTAGACACCCGCCTCATCTGAGGCCTCTCGTTCACGTTCCTTGTCGGCACGATGCTTCGTGGAGGAAGTCATCGGCTTGCGGTAGACACCCGCCTCATCTGAGAACCGTAGTTTTCGGGGCCTTTCGCCCTTCTTATGCGCCTGACGACTAACACTTTGCTTATCCGGAGTTGTACGCCGATAGTTGATGTCCGCCTCTGTTGACGCGTCATCCGACGATAACAACCTCCGTTTTGAACTCGATCCCCGTGGAGCCACAATCGGTAAATCACGATACACGGTATCATCAGGCGTCCAGCTGTCGATCGGGACAGTAGACCGATGAACCCGTTCAGGCCTGTCTCGGTAGCCTGTTTCCCTAGGGTCTCCTGCCCTATCATCACGTACTACTAGTCTCCGGACCTCCGGTGGTCCACGTAACCTCGATGGCATCACCTCCATCGGCACTGTCTCACGCGGGTCTGCTCGGAACTCCGGATACGACATCGAACGGGACGCCTGAGCCCAAGGCGCTTCTCTTTCCCGAACGACAGGCACTGTCATTTCTTCGAACCGCTGCGTCATCCACGCCATGCTGTCGCGAAGGTACGACACCTCGGCCCGAACATCGGCCACGTCGTCTCTCCGCGACGACCTCGACTCTGCTGACCCTCTTTCAGCATTCACTAAACTGTCTCTTCGTTCCGGACACTGCGGACGGTAGCTTTGACTGTCTACCTGTCTCACACTTGGTCTTTCAGCGGCTGCTAAACCTGCTGAACTTCGTTCACTGAAATTAACAAGTAACCGAGCGTCTTCTGAAGCAACTGGGGAACCAGATCGTAACCGTCTTGCCTGGCGTCCATCACCAGTCTCTTGAGACTCCGGAACAGAACGAAGCCAATTCTCAACTCCCACCGTCGCCGAAGAACGAGGATCCCGAACATCGACAGCAGCAGAAGCGATTGGACCGACTGCACCAAAATCATCAGGCGAAACCTGCTGCGAAACTTTGGGACGAGCACCGGAATATTCACCAAAACGAACATCAGGACGAGCCAAATTCCTGGAACCAACATCTGTAGCTACAACATCATAATTGTGCCGTGGCGGAAAAGACAACTTCGCTCGCGCCACCATCTCTTCACCGGATTCGACTTCACCCGCCGCAGCTTGTCCTGCGGCAACCAGAAGCGAGTCAAAATGAACCCCACTTCTGGTACCACTTTGTGGCGGACCTACCCGTCTCGTCACAAGCGGCACAAGCCCCCTCGCCGCCGGCACATCCGCCGGCGCACGAGGGGTCGCGAGCTGGGCCTCTCGACTCGGGCGTAACTCCCTTGCTTCAAATTGATCGGAGCCGCCCGAGTCGCTCTCTCGCCGGTGTCTACTATCAGTGTAACGGGCCGCCAAGGCGCCGTCGCTCCCTTCACTACCCGGCCAAGACGGCTCTGAAACGGTCGCTCGTGAGAGGGTATAGAGCTCGGAGGCGTTGGAGTCCGACTCTGCCCCGTCCGCGGCCACCGGGTGGGTAGCAACCTGAGCGCCAGGATGGCCGCCTGTGCTCAAATCAGGGTTCGCTCCTCTCCGGGCAGACGACCCTCGCTTGGAGCTCCCCTTCACGGCCACGGGCTTCTTCGTTCGTTTGCCCGACCGTCCAGACCTCCGTCTTATCATATTACACGCCACAGCTCGTGTACTGGTGCCACCGACGGGCATCACCGAAGTTTGTCTTCTCTCGCCCGGCCAAAACGCGCGGAACCAAGGCCACTCGAGGGGTCCGAGCCCCAAGCCTCGCCAAAATGACATTATCAACTTCGAAACCAGGGAATGGAAAACACGGACAATATACTAGGTCGCTGCGTCGATTCGCAAACGGCAACCTAACCAGCTGGTACCAGGATCAATTTTACAACGCCCAGTGCGACCAGGTCGTTGTGTCGATCGATCGGCGGCCGGAGATCCGGACGACCGCCGTCAATTTGTTTCACTGAGATCGACGCTAGACGGTCGTTCAAAGAAAAGACGGACCGCTAGCTCTCTCTCCGATCACTAACTTTTACGCCCGCAGGCAATGCACTGAGTGCGGCTTCACGCCGACTCCGAGGAAGACCAGAAACCAGTTGCCCGTAGGCGATTCACTTCACGCGGCCAAACCGCCGACTCCGAGGGTGTCCACAAATTCCCTCCTTCAACTCCTGTCTTCTTGCCCGTAACCAACCCGCTTCACGCGGCCGAACTGTCGCCACCGAGAGGGGCCTTCAAATTCGCTCTCCCTCTTCGTTCACTGACTTGCTCGCCCGTAGGCGTTGACCTGTATGCGGCTTCGCGCCGACTTCGAACCTTGCCTGAAACGTTTGCCCGTAGGCACCGTACTGTCACCAGCCAATACCTCGCTCTCGAGAGTGTCCCTGAAATCACTCTGACTCTCGCTCGACACCGCTCAGACCAGCACCGGTGAAAAACTGGCGCGCTTAAAAGGCCTGGGAGCTAGCAATGCAATTAGCTAACGCCTAGGACCTAGGGTATCAAATTAGAGGCTGGTAACTGACATTAAGGGACGTGACCGTTAACTACCCCGATCGGTTGGCTGCGACCGATACGTCCGTCGCCGGCCTGTTATCTGAGGCGGCCCGGCGACGAACCTTACAGGGCCTGTGAGATATTTCCCCTCTTTACCTCCCTGCTCGTTGACGGGAGGTAAGATGCGGCACGGAACAGGTAACACGGCAGCGCCGACCGCTTATGGATACGACACTCCGTTCGAAAGTTATCACCACGCAAAGATCTCAGCCCGTCCAGACACGGGGCGCGCGGCGTGAAGGCTGCGGGCACTCCATCGAGCCTACGCCGAAGAAACCAACACTCACAAAGGCACACTCGCAACGGAATTCAAGGCAGAAAACGCCCAGGTAACACACTGACAAGTTTCACGTTGATCGGAGCGTCGATGGTAACTCGCTCCCTTCGATCGATCAAGATTCGCGGCTGGCGCGCGCGTCCTCCGGGGAAAGACCGGCGCTGTCGCGTCAAGAGCTTCTACCGATGAAACCGCTAGAGCAACGGTCAATCGACTCGGGGGACTCCCGAACAGTTTTCCACGCTGAGCAATTCAACACCAAGATCTGGTGAATCGGATCACAGGTGACAAAGATACAGAAGAGCGGTGAGTTCCCCGCGCGGTCGATTCAATGGTCAATCGAAACTCGCGGGCCGCCCCCGAACCAGGTATCGTAACGATTTCTTTCAACGGCCGAGGCCGGTAACCAAGTAACTATCACACACGGTAGCTGATCGAGCAGGGAGGGAGCCCAAACCCTTGCCCTACCGATATTTTAGCATGCACCACGGAACACGGGTCTTCCGACGGTCGGGGACCGCGGATAATCGAACCGGTATCAATTTGCCCTCGAACTCTTAACCGAAACAGCTATGACGCAGATTAGCCGGGTTAGCAGCTATCGATACGCCACTGGATACGTTAGGCCGGTAAACGACGTCGAATACCAAGGTATTGAGTGGTCGTCAGCGCGCCGTATATATCGTAGCAAATGCAGAATCATACACAGTGTGTTGTCTTGCTACACTTGCCCGACACTTAAGCACTGCAGCGTGTGGCAGGCTCTATTCCACGGATGTTTTAGTGAAAAATATAGATGTAGCTCTATATATCTAGTCATTGACCGATACACGTAAATTCGACCGTAATTCGAATAAAATTCATATCTTTCGATCGGATACAGCTATCGCTTAGCTCTCAACGGCAATTCGGCAGCCCGATAATTTATCTTTCGAACGGTGTATTCAGAAATTCGATACCGTTATCCGCGCAAATTTCATATGCGCCCAAAATCAAAAGTTGCTGTCTGCACGTTATACTTTGGCTTGAATACACGAATCGGTCTTCCGTAGGAAGACCTCTTTACCGCGAATTTTGGCGGCCTAGCGCCTCACGGCAAACTTGTAGCGAAACGATTTACTAGTCGATCCGCATATACCGCGAATTTGTATCGGCCATAGCTCCGGCGCTATAAGGAATCCCGCGACCCTACCTTGGCCGCCCATGTATTGTCAGTTACCAGCTTATGTTTCATATTCGAAAATTCGTCTTGTGGCATTTCCGCCACACATACATACATACATACATACATACATACATACATACATACATACATACATACATACATACATACATACATACATACATACATACATACATACATACATACATACATACATACATACATACATACATACATACATACATACATACATACATACATACATACATACATACATACATACATACATACATACATACATACATACATACATACATACATACATACATACATACATACATACATACATACATACATACATACATACATACATACATACCCTCTCTCCCATGCACACATACACACATAATATGTGATATTATTATCATACATGTATTATACACAAAACTAATGCCTTTGCTTAAATATTTGAATCTTATAAGCATACTTGCAACGCAGTTTATACGAAGAACTTACTTGAAAATGGATGCACGCATGTTTGTATACATGCATGCATGCGCGCGCGCGTGTGTGTGTGTGTGCATGTGTGTATCCATGCATATATCTGTGTAGGTAAAAAATATTTAATCATATCCGTGTGAAATCCACTTCCCGTTCAAACGTCTATTATATGAATTATGTGCTTGATGCATTTATATATATTGCTATATGGTGTGGAAGCATTCCTGAATAATAGCCTACCGCTGTCTTTGCTTTTAGCCAATGTGTGACGTTTTTCACTGGCTTCCTGTTTCCCAGCGCATCTGCTAGGCCTACCTAGTTGCAGCGCTTGTTAGGCGGTTGTGCTTAATCATATCTTTCTGATCTTTGTTGACCTTTCTCTGACCTCGCAGCCTGTCTAGCTCTTCGCTTTTCGGCAACGGGGGGGGGGGGGGGGGCGGGGGGGGTAGGGGGTGGTGCCGATTGTGAATCCTGTCATATGCATGGGTAGCCTCCAATTAGCCTTGTGATTAATGCCCATAGGTTAGACGTGTCTGCCTTTTCTAAGTCGCCGACATTTTAATTTTAGCTGTGGCTGTGCAGGGAGCACCTCTGAGCAGATATCTTGAGGAGGCAGTATACACATTCTCGAAGTGAATGAATGATTGAATGAATTAGTGAACGAACGAACGAATGAACGAATGAACGAAAGAACGAACGAACGAACTAATGAATGAATGACTGACTGACTGACTGAATGAATGAATGAATGAATGAATGAATGAATGAATGAATGAATGAATGAGTATAATTGCATAGATCCTTTCGCGTTAAAATTTAATGTGTAGGCGTCTCTACCGTTGGTACATTTTATGCGACGTTACGAGCTTGCTTTCTGCTGCCATGGATGTTAGGCTAAATAGGCTACAGCACGCCTCACGTTAATAACACACAGCGTATCTCCATCATCGGAAAGTTAATATACTTAAAGGTCTGAAGTCTATCCATGGTTGCTCTCTTCTACAGCAGCAGCAGCAGGCGTGGTGCATGTTATGGCGTGGCTACGTTAGCGACAATAATTATTATTTATTGTATGGGAGCAAGTTCGTCGAGTGGGCGAAACGAAGCGTGGGTTATTAGCAATGGAGAGTTGCATTGGCGATGCTAAAAGCATCTGGCTGTGCACAGCGTATGAAGGAAGGGAAGAGAGATTGCGTTTGCAATTCAAAGGTTGATGTATACGCTGGCAATAATGTTGTTCGTATACTGACTGCAGTTGGTTCGGTTCGTCGCACGCTGCTTGGAGATTGGTGTTAACTATCGTGCAGCTTAAAATGTTTCACCACCTTTGCCTTTTCTCATCGTATAAATTTATAATGACTGCCCCTCGTGTCCTTTTGCTCGAACTCCTTCATTTTATTTCTCTCAACGCAGCTTTTTTCTATCTTCGTTTAATTTTAAACACACCACCGTATGACCACAAAATTAACCTATTCGTAAAATGAAAGTACGAGAGCAAGTTAGGCTATTGCATGAGCCGAATATAATCCCCTGCCTCTGGCAACCATTAAAGAACACCTTCGCGTTCTCTAGTGCCTGTTTTAGCATACCCATTCTGTTGAATAGATGGTTGAGTCGACCTTAAGGAGGGTAGCAGAAAGCCATCCTGCATTCGAGCGCTAACTGTGCCAGTGTGTTGTCATTGCCCTATTTCAATCTCTGTTTCCTTGTCACCGTTCTCTGACAGAGTCTGAAAGAGTAAGAATAGAACAGCGAGACTTCAGCTTGAAAGGTATATCTATAGGTCTACTCTGCCTTTGACGTTAGTCTAGCTGTTCTATTCCTATGCTTTCTGTTCCAATTCCATTTCTTGCCTTCTCTCATGATTCGATGACTAAAAATAGACGCTCTGTTTGATCTAGGGCATTCATTTCCTTTCACGAGAACACTCGATTTTTTTCATCGACGAGCCGAAGGCCTATTCCAGTATAGGGCCTATATATATGCATATAATATATATCTATATATATATATACAATACATATAAACTATACTATATATCGTATATATAGTCATCAAACAATCATCTTTATTTTCTTCATTTACAGTGGTGCATGTGTAGTTGTGTACCTTCCCGAAACGTGTCCTTCGTCAAAACTCCCAGAATGCCCGTCGTTTAGGTCTTTGGATCCACTCCATTTTGTGCGTATAGCCAGGGGCAAATTCACAGTTTAGTGCCCATGACAGTTCTACACATGTGCAGGGGCCGGGGATTTCTCTCGTCCGACCTTTGTGCATTATTATAGCACTGAATTTTTAGGGTGTTTGCCTCCATCGTGCCTCGGTCGCCAGACTTGTCAGTTCTGTATGGTCTTTACTAGCATCGTAAATATCCACGAAACAAGGATTGGTTCGTATTAGTCTGATCCTTCAAGCCATAACATCGCTATTGAGTGATGAAAAATTATCATAGGCATACAGAACCGCAACCATGGTGATAAATTTTATTTAACACAAGTAAATATTTTGCGACGAAAACAAGCGCAGTAAGGAACCAGACAAACAACAAGGAATCAATAGAACTGTGAACTGGGTCCCGATAATGCACTATGTATCCCCACGGGTCATTCACTCAAAACTCAAAACATTGGTTGTTTTCACAGATCCTATCCTGATTCTTCCACTTCTCCCTGCCTGCCACGCCGTTCCAACTCTAAGCGTCATCCACCCTATCCCCGTCTGTACGAGCGTATAACTTACTCATCGCCTGACTCTCCGGATATTGACCCGCTGCATATCGATTTTGTTTTGATTGAGCGCCTGTGATTGTGAATAAGCTGTTTCCCGCACTTTGGCTTTTGTGGGCGCTGTAGAAATTTCGAGTTTACGATTAGGTCTATGGTTGCGATTATGTCTGACAAAAGCATTTTTGGCAGAAGTAGGACTAGCTTGATTAAATCGCAAGTGCAAACTACGATACAAAAATAAGAATTCCTGTCTAGTTACATAGGACTGGTGCAACAAATTTTACGAGAAATGGAAAAGAGGGGTAATAAAAAGAGAGAATATAAGATTATGTAAATATTATTATTATAAAATAAATGTATGAATGTGTGTTTGCATGCCTGCATGTTTGCATGTATGTATGTATGTATGTATGTATGTATGTATGTATGTATGTATGTATGTATGTATGTATGTATGTATGTATGTATGTATGTATGTATGTATGTATGTATGTACTATGTATGTATGTATGTATGTATGTATGTATGTATGTATGTAAGTATGTATGTATGTATGTATGTATGTATGTATGTATGTAAGTATGTATGTATGTATTAATGTATGTATGTATGTATGTATGTATGTATGTATGTATGTAGGCCCTATGCATGTATTCACGCAGATATGTATGTATGTATGCATGTATAAGCTTACGCATATCAACACTGAACTAAAGTCCCATCATTTGTTTTCGTGCACTTACTGTGCAAATTAATTCCTTCACAAATATTGCACTAGTTCTGCGCATAGTACAAAGCTTCATTGATAAAATAATCCAGTCACACGTCGTCGGTCTGTGCTTCATTCTTTTCAGCAACTGGGCTAATGACGGAACTTTGGTCCATCAACAACAGCCAAACGCTTCTGCTCTTAATTCGATTATTTACCTTCGAATGAATGAGTGTGTGTGTTAGTGTGTGTGTGTGTGTGTGTGTGTGTGTGCGTGTTCTTGTGAATGGCTGATAAAAGCAATCAAACGGACAGATGCTGGTAACATCGGAAGATAAACAAGAATTACGCTGACGACTCATTAGCCGAGATGAGGAAGAGGTCGTCTGCCCTCAGAGTGCAGTGGCGCGATGTCAACACTGGATGGGTGACTGTGTCGCCCGCGGCCAAAGACGCAATTCTCTTCGCGAAGTCCATCATTGCAGATGTCTGGTCCACTATAGGCTACAGTAACTGTCCAGCGAGAAAGTTCGGCTGGTAATTCGAATTTTCCGCGGAAGATAGGAAATTACTTCCAGTGCATGAGCATTGGCAAACCCTTGATGTTTGGCCTGTCTGTCTGTCTATCGGTCTGTCTGTCTGTCTGTCTGTCTGTCTGTCTATCGGTCTGTCTGTCTGTCGGTATGTCTGTTTGTCTGTCTGTCTGTCTGCCTGTCTGTCTGTCTATCTGTCTCCACTCAGGATAACTATCAATGTGCAGCGGACGACATAAAAAAATTATTCGTATAGGCCTACAGGCTTATTCGTTGATGATTTGTCGAGGTACATGTATGTGATATTTTATCAAGAGTTTACTGTTCAATGGATATCCAGAATGGATTATCCAACTCGATCGGGTAAAATTATGGGAAATGCAATAATCATTGTGGAGAGCTAGGCGAACTATTATTTGTTTGTTTTTATGTGCACTTGTTTTATAGCGCCCCTTCAAGCTCTCTCTACTCAGAGTTAGAGAGATAGAGAGACAAAACGACAGACAGACGGAGACAGAGAAAAAGAGAGGAAGATAGAATTATTCGAGAGAGTCGAATAAAATTCATTCGATGTTTAATGGATGACTGTGAATGCAACAATAAATAATTATTAGATCGAGCGAATATTAAGTGAAATGAATTAAAAACGAAACATGGTTTTGACAATAATATTGAAAGACGATTGCCCCCCACCCCCCTGAAACAGAAGCTGAACCTCCTCCTCCTCTATCTCGGACTCACTCAAAGACCGACCAAACGATACAAGATACAACCCAATAAAACACAAACAGCGAAAATCCCAAAGGGAGAATCATCCCTCGAGTATAGACTATACAGAAACACGGAGCCAGCAGCTGATGCAATAAACCTCAATGGCTGGTCATAACATTATACAGTCACGCAATTTAGATGGTCGTAAATATTCATGCATGAAAGGCCCACAAGCATCGTTCCGCTATACGAATAGGTCAACGTGCTCCATCAAACCTTTAGCCAAGGTTAGCGTCGAGTGCAATAAAAATTGAATCAAATCGTGATATTTTTTCTACATATAGGCGCCCACAGATAGTTTTCAGCGTGGGGCGGGCTCAACGTAGCCTATATAATTGGTCACGATTGAAATTTGAACTGGAAAGAATAGCCTACTCAAAGGAGGAAATTCGTTACAATGATGTACATGTAGTTAATAGGCCTATTAGTTTTCAAATGTAGATTTATCAGTTTCACTGAGCTGCGCATCATCGACATCGTTACTGCAAAAAAATGACCTAAAAATCAAAAAGAAGTAGGCCTACCGAGTACTTAAAAATAAGTGTCAATTTTTAAATTTCGGGGATCAATTTTAATATAGTTAGTGTCCTCTATTGTCCCCTATGTGCCGTCGCCATCATTTCCCCAATGACTGCATAGGCCTGTAACATAGCCTACCGTGAATTTTCGTCTGTCATAATCCATTGTGAAATTGGTGACGTTTTGAATCCTGGATTCCGTTAAGACATTCGTCAGCGGGAAATCCATGAACTGCGAGTGGCTGATGCTTTCCGCTCGATCGCTTCTCTCCATCAAGAACAATTCTTCTTCTTCGTCCATCGTCCGAATCGAATGGAAACCAGAGACGATAAGCTGAAGCTAAAGCTAAAGCTAAAGCTGAAGATGAAGATGAAGATGAAGCTGAATCAGCGGCGATGATGAAAGCAGCTGCGAATAAATTCAACGGATCCTTCTATTATTGACCTCGTCGTCGCAGCGGTGGAGGAGGAGGAGGCAGCGATGCAGCGGTCGTGCACGGTGGGGACTGTGCGGTTGTGGTGCTGGTTGCAGTGCGTTGGCGGTGAAGGCGGTCGAGCATGAGTGAGAGAGAATGGAGAAACAAGAGGGGAGAGGGAGGGAGAGACAGACAGACAGAAGCAGAGGCAGAGGCAGAGACAGAGGCAGAGGCAGAGGCAGAGACAGAGGCAGAGACAGAGGCAGAGGCAGAGGCAGAGGCAGAGGCAGAGGCAGAGGCAGAGGCAGAGGCAGAAACAGCGACAGAGACAGAGGCAGAGACAGAGGCAGAGACAGAGAGACAGACAGAGAGAGACAGAGAAAGAGAGAGACCGAGAAAGAGAGAGAAAGAGAGAGACAGACATAGAGAGAGACAAACACGGAGACAGAGACACAGGAACACAGAAACAAAAATACACAGAGACAGAGACACATATACAGAGGTTAGATGCATAGGCGGAGAGGCAGAGATAGATAGACGTAGACAGAGACATATACAGACAGACAGATGGAAGACCTTCAATTTGACAGACCGAGATATTGTGAGACGAGAATAAAACCGAAATCACAAAGAAAAAATACAAACAGATTTTGTCCGTCTTTTTTGCATTCAGATGAATAATTGACGACAGCAGCGGATCTGGATTTGCGACGAAAAACAGAAGAAAAGAAATAAAAGACCTTGCAGTGGAAGCAGCAAGGGAATTGTCCTTCTACGAACAAGATCTTTGTTCTGTTCCGACGACTTATTAACGTAACGAATTCAACATGAAATGTATCTTCGTCAGCAATGCCGTAGCTAGGGCTGTTTTGGGTGTTTGAACACCCCCCGAAATGAAAAATGTAAAAAATAACGCAATTACTAGCACAAAGTCATGATGTAAAAACCATGAAATAAAACCATGAAAACACCCCCACCCCAATGAAAGGAACGAAACTTCGATCGAATGACTAAAAAAGGTCATCAACTTTTTTGGACCGAGGAAAAAAATTCGGCGCCCGAAGAAACACTCTCGGAAATAAAATCCTGGTTACGGCCTTGGTATCTTCGTCCGGTTTATTTCGCCGCAGTTGCCTTCAAATGCGACTCCTCGAGATCCATCAGTCCTTTCACCAACGTCGTCACTGTAACTATACCACCACATTCCACGGGGCGCGGTGGTGTACTGGTGGGTTCATTGCCTTGGAACCAGGCTGCCATAGGGTTAGTAGGCCTACCCTAATCGTGAGAGTGTCTATACATGATTGTATGCATGCATAGACCTATAACCACGACAGTTAAGCCTAAGTCCTTATTACGCATGTCTAGCAACTTGAAATTAAGCTTGAAAAGCTTGCAATGTCTGCCCCTATAGCTTGAGTATGGCTTCGGAAAGTCGTAGCTTATGATTACGAATGCACGAATTGACTCCACGCTTAAACTTAAGCATAATAATTTTATTGTTGCAAAGCGTTGAAGGGAAAGCCCAAAAAGAGACCACAGTGACTGTTCCACGGAACGGCCCTAGTGCTTTGGTACAATGCACTCACTGGTTGAGACGTTATCAGTGTGATTTGAGACTAGGCCTATATTATTTTTGTCGCTGAAACGTGTCGTCCGATTTAAACGTTGCAAATCGAGTAAGCAGCTCAGTTATTTCAAGGAGAGAATTTAATTTAGTGGACCTAAGTCGATGTAGACTACACTGAAATACAGGTGTTTCTGTTGATGAATGTTTTAGAAAACAGGTCCACAATTCGTTTGTTTACCAGAATAATAATTATTGCAACCTCGACGAAATGGTTTTTAATTGAAGAAGGAACAGTGTACATTATGGTTCTCAGTCAAGTTCGGTGTGAACTAGCACATAGCCTACTGGACTAGAATAGCTTCTAAGCAACGAAATGTTCTTTCCAAACTAAAAGTTGGATTGATTAATAATAATGCTGTTGCAGCCATCGTAGCCTAAACGTTTTCATTCTTAAAATATTTTCACGCTGTTATTATATCAACGCCCATACAGGTCTGGTGCCTATCTGTAACGAGGGCTTAACTCCGAGTCTCGATTTCTGTAAGCAGCCAACGCAGAAATAGGCTACTCCATCGCCAACGTGGTTTGTCGCCGCCGCCTTTGCGCTGAATAATTCTCCAGTTTGTGCGTCATAATCGATCGCTTTGGCTTTCGGTTGCGGATTAATTTTGGCGCCTTTCTCTTTTTTTCACCCGTCCAGACTCGCTCGCTGTTGTTGATAGTAAAAGCGAATCGCTGCGCAATATTATTATCGAAACTGTCATCAGACTTCGCAGCTGCAGTGCGTTCGCTACAAAGTTCCCCTCTCGAATTGACGCGCGGTCCGCGCATCCATCTTGCTTGAAATTGCACTGGACGACAACATCGATGTTTCTAAATGAAATAGTTCAGGCCAGACGCAGGCGTGCCGATGTCTTGCTGCACTTTCGCCAATGCTTTTAATGGGGTGGGGGGTGAAGTGGTGTGGGGGAGGGAGGGCATCGTGCGAGACGTGATTGATTGATCGGTGTAGAGTGATTGGCAGGTTGATATCGATCAGTCGAGAGATGGATCCATTTGACCGTCTATGGATCTGTTCGTGCGTGGCAGAAAATTGGATTAGCAAAAGTGAAGGAATGCGAGAAACAGAGGCAGATGAATGACATCGCTGCATATAGCTTTCTTACGCAATAATATTTAAAGGTCGTCGACTTTCCTCTTCTTGACCAAATATTATTCGGTTATTTTCATGTGCCTTGTAGGCTAATGGTCAAATCAAATTCTGTTGTTGCTTCATAACATAGGGTTCACAAAGTAATGATTGCACACTAAGCTATAGGTGTATAATATATATATATATATATATATATATATATATATATATATTATACATGTATGTCAGGAGATTTTGGCATAATTATTATTACTCTTTAGGCCTATCAGCTTGCGCTATTGTCAAACAGTAGGCCTATGCATCAATCGATTGCAAATTCATTTGGGATTACATAAAAATAAATTCGGTTACGATATTACAATTTCTTCTCAAGATATTAGCATGAAAACATTGGGGTCCCCTCTGACCCCAGCTTGGGCATTCGTGTACAAAAATTACCTTGGGCACTCGAGTGTTAAAGCAGTCCTCCATCTGGGGTGGGGGGGGTGGGGGGGGGGGGGGGGGTGAGCGGTTCAGGCCTACGATGTCACAATGCCTGTTGCCACTAACTATTAGCAACACTCACTGCATTATGTTATGACTTGTGCGAATTCACTCGTTCAAAAAGGTCGATGACCAAAAAACTAGTCAGCAGACAGCAATGCGATTCTTCGAATTGTTTGTTATTTATTAGGTCTACATAACTGTGATTTAAAAGCCAGCAGAAACAAGGTAAATGTAAACACTGTTGAAGCATTTTCTTACAACCTCGTCTTGTCAGACTTCTTGACGAAAGCTTTTCAGACGAGTTTGGATAATTGGCTGTTAACGAACATAGCATCCGGGGAGTTTTAATTCTCATTAGCTAATTGAACGTTGCTCTAAATGCGCTATTATAGGCCTACGCATGTAGGTTAAGGTCCAGATATGGTGAAAACTGATTATAATTATATAGCGCCGCTTTTCATATGCGCCAGACACTGGCTCGCTTATCTACATCGGTAAGAGCGCTGGCCGTGCGTTTGTATGCGACTCCGAAAGAGAGCGAGCAGGTCGCGGTTCGCTTCCCGAAGGTGGCTATTTCAGAGATTCAAAATCTCGGGCTAGCACGGTCCGTCCACGGAGACCTAATGGCGTGGCGCGATACAATAATCATCTTTGAAATGGCAGTGTCGTTAAACATGACATTGTAACAACTAACAACCTATGTGCCAGGCATCAGACATGCGGGAAGGTCTGTTCGGTAGGGGAAGAGAGGACCGATTGTTTATATTGTTTAGTGGCCATTGTAAACAATAACCTTTTACCCCTGCATAGTTCAGCCTATAATTTAGCATGCAGGAATTCCATCTTTTTCGCGTTCACAAGAAAAATCACGGGCCTCATGCTAGACTGTGCAAGGTTAGAGATTCACGCAAATGCTCAATAATTATTTTCACAACATTTTGAGATAATTATTATTGGGTGAAAATCAGTGAAATAATTCACGGCATAAAATCACGATTTTATTGCTCAGGTCCTTTCAAAACAATGACACATCGGGAACAGAAAACGATGTTTTCGATCGTTCGCCATGTTTGTGTAACTGTTCTGCATCAGATCAAAGTTTGTATTTCGGTCCACTAAGACCTAATCAATGCCCTAATCATATCAATATCATTCATCAAAGGAGCGACGCGCTGTCACTGCACAATGTCACGCCAAGTTAGTGTCCAGGGTCTTCTGAAATTGTAGACCACCAAAACACGCCAAGTTCGCATCTGTGAAACGTTGACGTTTATGGCGAAGCAAGCTCAAAATAACGATATTTTTATGAAAAATTTTTTTTTTTTGGGGGGGGGAATTGCGCCATTAACGTTAAACGCTGAATATGGACCTACATGTACCGTGCTGTTTTTTTTCTTAAACCAACAGCTGGCTAAAATCATAAGCCTAGTTGCATAATGATGATGATGATGATGATTGTGATGATAAAGATGATGATAAAAAATCACGAAGATGATGATGATGATGATGGTGATGATGATGATGATGATGATAATGATGATTATGATGTTGATTATGATGTTGATGATGATGATGATGATGATGATGATGATGATGATGATGATGATGATGATGATGATGATGATGATGATGACGATGATGATGATGAGAAGGAGGAGGAGGAGGAGGAGGAGGAGGAGGAGGCGGAGGAAGAGGATGATGATGACGATATGGATGATGATAATGATGATTAGGCCTATGATGTTGATTATGATGTTGATGATGATGATGATGATGATGATGATGATGATGATGATGATGATGATGATGATGATGATAATAGTAGGAATCACCAAATCACCCACCCACTTCCCAAGCAACGGCTTAATAACTGAAAGGCGGCAAAGGATTTGAACTATGAAAAAAAATGTGAATAGGCGTTGGCTCAAACACTGGAGAGGGAAGGTGGAGCAGAGGAGATAATTGAAGCCTGTAAAGATCAGTGGCGTAGCCAAGGGGAGAGGGTGAGAGATAAAAAAAACCATTGACTCAGGGAAAAGTTTTTAAAGGTTATTTGTCCAATTCTATAAGAAAAAAAGCATCCGGCCATAACCTTCCCCCCACCCATCAAAAATTCCTGGCTACACCAATGACAATGATCATCACAGGCAAGTAAGCACTACGTACAATGGGGGGGAGATATCTTTTGAATTCGCATCAAAGAAACTTTCGTTGCCGCAGGTTCAAATTTTATTTAAGCTTAAGAAACCGAAATGAACACAAGGACATAAATTCTTCAGTGCTAGATTTTTTGTAGACTTTTAGATAAAAATTATGTCTCGGTAGACACATTCACAGCGTTTTAGAAGAAGCCAATAAATTTGGTTATTGAGCGTTCCAGGTTAATTTGCAATGGTTCTAACACAGACCCAACGTCTTCGAACCACTTAAAACTCTTGTTTCGTTATCTGAATGCTTTTCATGTTCAGATAACCTCTTGTAAGCCTAATGCAATTTAGCGTCAATTAACGTCCAAAATTTCTCAGCCACCCAACAGACTGCTTTCAAGTTTCAACCCCTTCGCTGGTTATCCTAAAGCAACCGTGATTATGTAGGTCAGAGTGTAGGCTAATCTCATACTTTATGGACTATGTCCGACAAAAATCTACGCAATGCTTTGTAGCATAATACAGCGTGATTACCAACAACAATCCGTATAACTGAGCAGTAATTGACCGTGTCTGACGGTACACGACCGTATGAGACCTAATTAGACCTCTGCCTGGTTGATGCCAGAGCTGCATTTCTAGGCTACACACTGTAGTACACAGGCCTATAGTGTTACCTGCCGTTTGCACTAGAAACGTTTTGCATTGATGTGTCCGCGGTGGATGAAACTACTCTCTTTTATTATTATTGTCTCAGTTTCATTTGCTTTGATTGCCTTCTAGGCCAAAAGACAATGACAACAAGGCCACGATCTAAGCAGCATAGTTAGCCTACATGTAGTTAGTTGGTTTCGTCTGATCAATCCGGTGTATTCTGGCCTGAACGTTGGCTTAATTCCAATCTACACGTACATGTAGGCTATGTATGATGTTTTGTCTAATTAGGCCAATAAACAGCGGGAAATGTTGAATCATTTGTAGCCTAATATTAGGCTATATATCATCCGCATAGGCGTAGGGCACATTTCAGGAGTGCCCATCTGGACCCCCGTCTCCTACGCCTATGGTTATCCACTATTTTTCCGTAATGGTGAAATCAAAAGTTGGCACCCTAATCGGGTTGGAGTTGGCATATGGATTTCAATGCGAAAGGCGGGAGGCAGGTTTTGAGAAGAGAGAATTAGGACGAAGATCGATAGACTGATAGACAGAATAACCGTAGAGCGAACAGAAGGAGAAAGCGCGCGGACCAATTGAAGCAAACGATCGAGATTGATCAGTTTCGATCAGTATAGGCCTACAAGAAGTCAGGTTAATTGTAAGAACGAAGTGGACATGGAAGGAAGATGACGATGATTTACAATAGGCCTAATAATAATTACAGCGTCCCTATAAGGTTAATTAGGCTACTCAGGAGCGCTGCAAATCAGTGCTAAAAGTGATAAAAAATTAACTGAATTTTAGAGTATAATTTTATTCTCGTTTAATTAATTCAATGAGTGTCACTGTCTGGCGCGAATACCAGAATAGCCTATAATGAGTGGGCTATTTAATTCGCCAGATGGAGATCGGCAAATAACAACACGCCGACTGAAAATTATTGTTTAATGCAATATAGGCCTAATAATTATTATTATTATACTAGTCTACGGATGATGAAGCTTTTACAAGGATCTTGATAGGCCTATAGTTGTACAGCAATAGCGCAACAAGACTAAAACTGTAAATGCAGCCTACTCCGATTATGGCCTCGACCCTGTTCATTTTTCAATGAATTTGATCGGGTGAAATCTTTCGATCGCCCGTTTGAATGAACACTACGCCATAGGGTAGGCCTACAGCTTAAAAATAAAAATAAAGATAACAGACAGAGATGATTCTTACTAGGGCCATGGCCTACTATAGAACTTGGATTGGTTAAAGTATTGCTGCTTACACAGACCAGTGGTAGGCCTATATTTAGGCCTACGGTCTTTTGCGAGGTAAGTTGAACATGAATATGGAAATCGATCGGTGGGCCTTATAATTTCAGCAGTTGGGGAGTCCATTGAGGGGGGACTGGTAGAGTAGCCTAATGAATAATACGCTGACCCAGAGAGTGAGGGGTAGGCCTAGGTCTAACGAGTTCGAGCCCTCGTTGGGTGTATTGTAGGCTGTCTGTTCAGTTAGTATAGTTAAGTTTGACGTCAATTAAGATTATTGCATAACTTGTAAGCTTACTATCACGTAAAGCGTAGTGTCTTTGCAGGCGTCGAATTAAAGAACTAAACAATTATTATTTATTATTGTTGGCCTACTTACTTATTAGTTGAATATTAATTAGGACATTGGCGTTAACAGCACAGCAGTAATTTATGTTGCCTATCGATTTTGTTTATATCGTTATAGTCCGCTCGTAGGATTAAAAAATACATTGGAGGTGTAGAAAAATCCTGCCAGGCGTATAATTCTAGTATATGTTAGAGTAAAAGGTTTTATTTCAGTATTCAGAATTATACTTTAATCGGAGAACTGTAAGTTAGTATTTTTGCAGTTTTTTGTACATGGGCGATAATACATACGACTTGCGTTAGTCGAGGATTTCCGCAACGTTAACACGAACGGGTTCGGGTTGCATTTACCCATAATTCAATACGTACAGTGTCATAAAATTATTTAGGACACTTTAGCCATGCTTTCTTGGCTTAGGGAACCATCTTATTCATAGGCGGTTCGTCTGATTAGGCCTACATCAACTCATGTGAACTACTGATTTAACTCTCACACAACTGACACTACATTGTACTAAACTGCGAGGCTGTATACTGCATATAAGCGGTATACTTACCTAACTTCTACTTCTATTGTATTTCATATTGTATTGTATCATTTAATCATTCCTAGAGCGCCTGTAGTAGAGCGAACCGTTCAGAGGCGCTCCCAGTGCGCAAGACACTGCCAGAAGAAGCAGGTTTTGAAAAGAGAGAACGCAGAAGAGAGATTGCCAGACAGAAGAGTAGACCAAACAGAAGGAGAAAGCACATTCCAAAGATAAGGACCAATTGAGGCAAATAATCTAGACTGAGCCTAGCAGTTCTAGAGCAAGAAATCAAGCCTGTTGAATGAGGAAAGTGGACGGTGAGAGGAAACTGATTGAGGACAAAGCATAACATCAGCCGTATTTTTGGGGCAAGACTCCGCTGAGTCTTGAGGATCAGTGTGAGGATCATAAATCATGTGCGAGCATGGAGAGGAAGTCAATGAAGTTCATCAAACATAAGGGTAGAGATGCGAGAGTACTTGGGAAGACGAGCAATCAGCATGAATTAAGGTAGTTAAGATGGAGACAGAAATGCTAATGCCTCTGAGGCGTCTTAAATGTAATAAGAGGAGCGTGTCAGATTGGAAATATGCTCGGTTAAGGTAATTGAGCTATCGAGTGCAACACCCAGATCCCGCACATTTGACGAAAAGGAAAAGAGCGTACATTTTTCTGAGAGCAGATGATCAAGCTTCTAAAGCGGCTGAGGGATAACTAGTTAACCAGATAAATTGAGTCTTTGAAGTATTAAGCAAGAGTGATTAGAGGACATTGAGGAGTGAAAATGATTAGTAAGAGATTTGATGAACCCAATTAAAATCAGCTGTAAAGATATTGGACCATGGCCAAATGCCTGGACATCTTCAACAAAGAGATGGCCAGCAGCACCACAGGTCGGGAAAAGAGAGATGTCACCCATGTAAAGAATAAATAGGAGAGGCACAAGAACCGAACCTTGAGGATCACCCAGTTTAACATGAACCCATTGTGTTCGGATTCACCAGTAATAATCATCTGGGTTCTTTCAGAAAGGAGCCAACAAAGGCGGAGGCCCTTAACCCCATAGAAGGTCTCAAGAGGCTTGTGAAGAATATCGTGATCAACCATATCAAAAGCTGAGGAGACATCATAGAGGACCAATAGAGTAAGCTCAGACACATCAACTGCTGGATAGATTTCAGACAGTAGAGAAAAGAGAGCAGTCTCAGTGCCCTAAAATCGGACTGATTTGCAGGAAGGAGACCAAATTGCTCAAGGTAAGGTAGAAACTGCAGAGAGACAAGGCGTTCAAAAGTCTTAGAAAGAAAAGAGATATTTGAGTTAGGCCGATAATTTTGGCAAAGGTTGGTGTCAATGTTATGCTTTGAGCGAAGGAAAGAAGAGGGTCTGTTTCTGTGAGACGGATTCAACCTTCAGAGGGGAACAGGTCTATTAAACAGATAACCATGACACGTGCAAAGGCATCCCTAATGTTATTAATGACAAATGGGGTCTAGATCCTTCGCTCAAAAAACCTTACCTTGACACCAACTGTTGCAAAAATTATTGGCCTCTCTCAAATCTCTCATTTTTTCTTCTACTTTTCACTGCAATAACTTAACATAAAGACTGTGGTTTGTTCACTCAGCCAACTTCTGCTGCTGCAGTAAATATGCCATTTCAACTTCTAATGTCACTGCTATAATTTAGCATTAATATCTAATATCTTGTTCATAATCATTGTGCAACCTTTAGTTTTCCTCAAATAATTATTTATGAAGTTCTGTACATTTTGAGATATGGGTAAATGCATGCGGGTTTTCGCGTGTAGCCTATGTCACAGACTAATTTTCATTGCTCAAAATTTCTACCAAAACGCTATGCACCACTGTGAGAAGGAATTCCACCACTGTTTGCACTCTGACATATATCTGCTTCTTCTTTCCCTTTAGGATAGAATTCATCCCTCTGGCCACTCTGATACTTCTCCTCCACTTGTCTCTGTTTCCAGTGTCCTCTTTTTTCAGTTTGAGCAGCTTCAGGTCTTCTTGCATGATATCGTCCCATCTTTTCTTCTGTCGTTCTTCGTCTGCGTCAACCATAATTACATCTCCACTTGCACAATTCTTTTGACACAACTTCCTTCTTTTGTCATTACATGTCCATACTACCTCAGCCTGGTGTCTTGTGTCTTGCCACCCCAGCTTCTGTCTGATGTCCTCATTTCGTTTCATGCACTCTGACAAATCTGTTGTCAGAAGCCATGTTATTCTACCACCGATAACTTTGCATGCAGGGTATGTACTTTGTGTTGATAACCTCTCATCATCCTCTTTGCTCTCTGGATTTCTGTGACATTCTTTTTACCCAGATGAGGACAACCATACCCTATTGTGACCTAACATTATGCTTTTGCCTGGACTGACCCCTTGCTTGTGGAATGACATCAATGATGCAACTGACTGACACAGATGGTGAACATGATTCCTCAATGGATGTCTCTGGGTTTGTGTCCATGTCCATCTCTGGGTTTGTGTCCATGTAAAGCATTGTGTGGGATAACTTGCATTTTGATGACTAAATGGAATTAATTAGACTGTTACGGAAGTAATGCTTTCCATTGCAGGACAGTTCCTTGGCTTTCAAAGGGTATCAGATTTTCGCTGTGAAGCAATAACCATTAAAGAGATGCTTTCAGTAGCCTTTATGGTTATTTATTGATATTTATCAGGGGCATATCCATAAAAATTGAGGGGTTTTCAATTAGCATTTCCAATTTCCAACAGGCATGGTCACGAGACCAAAAAATTGGCAAAAAAGTTTTTTTTTTCTCAAATTTTTTTTTTTGGGGGGGGGGTTGAACCCATAAAGCCCCACCCTAACTAAATCCATGATTTCTAATATTATTTCTGCTATTGCCACATGTGGCGACAAGATACACAGAAATAAGGAACAAATTCTAACTTTTTTTCTAAAAATTTTTTTTCTGGGGGTTGAACCCATGATGCCCCCACCCATGATTTATATTATGTCGGCTATTACCATTAACCTTCTAAATATATGATTTGACACAATTTCCTTTCATGTATGACTAATAGTTCTGAAGATATATTTAATTAGAAAATTTGGGGGGTTTTGGGTGAATAACTTTTTATACGTATGCGATACAAATGTATAATTCTCATATTCATTTTCTGTGCATTTTTCTGGTTTTAACGAGGTATAACTTTTGCTTGGCAGGATTTTTCTAGGGTTCAAAATATTTCTAGCAGACTATTAACATTATCATTAAAATTATAATTAAAATGGCTTTATTCGCTTCTAGGTAATTAGTTGCTCGCATAATTATTAGTCTTATTCAGTCGGCGAATTCGTTGAAACATTGTGTCTTGCAGAAATGTATGTGCGCATTGATGAACCAGTCATTGGTGTCACATCCACTGTTTCTGGTGTACGAACGTCTGTGTAAAAGCTGTGAATGTGTCATTATTGTAATTGCAGTTTAGGCTGTATCGGTGATAAGCGGTGTGAGTAAAACCGCATATTATGTTGCTAAATTATACGACATGCGTTGGTCGGATACAATAGGGCGGCTAATTTTGAATGCTAGATGATTATATATTGCAGAATTAGTAAGGTTGTTGTCATAATAATGGCTGTATTTGTGATGTCCTTTTTGTATTATATCTAGGCATGATGGATTGACGTTGATTTCTGGTCGGACTGTGTTCCGTCGTTACCTCAGTCGATCGTGATGGGCCAGCAGTCAAGTCATGGTGATCTAGATGCTTCTGGAACGAGACAAGGTACCGATCAAAGCGCAGCAGGAGGAGGAGGAACAGCAAAACCCAGCAGCGCAGGTGGTCCCCAGGCGGCAGAGAGCGGTGCGAGTGCCGAGGGTGGTGCGAGCCAACCCCAACAGCGGAGTCGGGTTGATAAGATTTTCCGTCGTGCCCAGTCATCGCTGAACACGCGTATCAAAGGCAGAGACCGTTCCAATTCGCCTGGGAACTCACGCAGTTCGAAGGCTGCCGCTAAGCAGGCGTTGCGGAACAGTCCTCGAGATTCGGAGCCTGAGACGACTACGCCGAAGGATGGGGAACTGATTGCGTTGGGTGGGTACAAGGAAGGCGAGGGACGGTCGGGTAAGGGAAGACTTGCGGAGGGCGAATCGTCTCGTTCTTCGCTGAACGACTGTGCTCAGGATTCTAACGAACAAGGTGGAAATACTCCGGATCAGATTGGATGTGAAGAACCGATATTGAATCAATCCGAAGCGAGTTTTTCTCCTGAAATGGGTAACCTCAACACGGGAAAATGCTTTGCGCCCTCACGGCTGACATTTTCCTCGGATAGTTCCAACGGCCATGGCAGTGTCAAGGGCCGTGGTAATCATGGGCAGAAGGCGGCTGCAACCTCTGGGGCCGGGTCGCTGCATCTCTCGCAGGAGCCACGGCCCCCGGAAATGGGCAGCTACCTGACGGTGGCCCCTCTTGCATCGTCTAGCGATATGGGATTGTCACCAATCGACGAGGTCATTGAAGCGCCGGCGAAATCCGCGATAGGTCAAGCGAAAGGTCGATCGGAAAGTGGAAAGACTTCGGGAAATTCACATCGGAAAGAGGAGAAGAACATTCCAAAAGTTGTGGAGGCCTCGGTTCATGTACCGGCAATCGGCATACAGGACAAGAGCCTTGCACGCCCGGCCCAGCTCCGACCCACCGGGAACACCTCGGTTCTTTCGCTTGACCTACAGAGACACGACGTTTCGAAGGACGGTCTCTTGACTTCCTTCTCCAGTTCAGGATCTGCTGTAGCCAGCCCGGAAGTCTTTGCCGACGCCGCGTCTGTTGTGACGGACAAAAGCCCCGGAGAAAGTCCGTACCTGTCGGCGGCGGAGAGCGGCGCCAACGGAATGGACGAGAGTCCGGAGATGGTGGACGAGTCTCAGAAGACGTCGTCTCAGACTTTGACACCAAGTGACGGTGACGACGTCAGCTCCCCGCTTCAGAAGGGTAAATCCGTCAGCCTGGACCAGCTGGATAGCTCCGACGCCTCTTCAAGTCATTCTCCTCGCGGCCACAGAGCCACAGAGGCAAGGCATTCCGTGGCAACCTCGAATATATTGCCCGGTTCGGAAACGTCACCCGCCGGCAAGCGTGCTCACGGGAAAACATCGACGGGAAAGAACAGAAAGGTTGGACAGGGTTTCGAAAGTTCTGCTCTTACGATACATAAGCAGGTTTCCCCTAACGATTGCGCTGCGGGAACCCCAAGAAAAGACTCGCACTCCAGGCATTGCGTTTCGTTGGAAGCTGGGATCGAGTCAACGACTGACGCAATCCTGCGACTTGACGACGTGCTCTTACTTCCCGGAGACTTCTCCCAAGATTCTCAATTTAACAGAGAAGTCTTCCAGATGTTTGGCGATGCGAGATCGGAACTTACAGACTCTGAGATTCCTGTTGATAGCGCGACGCTTGATCGTGACTTAAGTCGAGGGTCAAAGACCGGGACGCAGTCGAAGAGACGTCATCGGTATTCGAGCGACAGTTCTTACCAACCGGGGGACAGCGATCAAGTCGATATGGCACGGTCCTTCAAGACGACTTCCAGAACCTTTTCTCAGCTTTCGTTGAACGAGGTCATCGCGGTTCCGAAAACGGTTCCTGAGAAATTGGATTTTCGACAGCTGGAAAAATTCGAAGGTTAGCGGTTTCTACTGTGAGTGATGGACTTTGCAACAATTGAGCATGATTGTGAAGGATAAAGTATTTGTGATTTCTGTGCCGTGGATAATTTGATTGTTGGGTTTTAATTTGTTTAAATTTCAGTTTTGGAAACTACGGCTGTGGATATTAAAAATTAATCAATGTTTTTATTGTAAAAAGATTCAATCAGTTAATTTTTTCCTTTTTTGATTAACAATATATTTACTCTTAATTTTTGCTTGTATCATGAAATTGAGCAATCTAAGGAAATTGATAATGTGAAACTTTTGAGGGAGGAATAAAATTGAGCAATCATTTTTCATTGCTCAAGGTAGATTTATTCTAAAAATCCAAGATTGCCACAGAATATTTGCAGGTCAATTTACCAGTGTATGTGTTTTCGTACAAATTTTTTTTTCACTAACTCGGTGACTAACTGTGCCTGGAAACTCTATTAAGTGCTTTGACCATACTTCTGACCAATGCTTGGTGTTGTCCTTTGTTATCTAGGTCACATGCTGGTGTCGTGGATGTGTTCATGTCTGATAGACCAGCATCATTATCTCTATGGACAATTGTCCGTACGAGACACAAAAGTTCTGGTTGTTCAGTTCTGTACTCACCTGTTGGCTGCTGGTGTCATTCGGAAACTAGAGGATGATGCGAGTCCTACAGCAATCTTTAGGGTACGTGTGCACTGTACACATCTAAATGTGGTTGCTTCAAGAATATATTCTATTTTCATTTTAAAATTTGTTGTATAATTTAAGCATTACAAAGCACCTGGTAGGGTGAACTATTCCGAAGCGCTTTGAGTGTGCTAAGCCCCCATTCAGATGATACAGATTGTTTTAGATGAGAGAAGGAAGAAGAGAGAAAGACACATTTAAAAACAAAAAAGGAAAGTTGGTTTTATGTAATGCCTCCAGCAGAATGAGAATGACTGTTCAGAGGTGCTCCTCAGCACAGAAGAAATTAGATGCCTCTAAAGAATGAGTGACTACTACTGCTGCTGCTAATGCTAATAATAAAAATAATAAAAATTTATAATAATGGCAATAATAATTATAATAATGTTCAGCATTTCAACTCGGTGGCCTTTCGAGGCACTTTAGCTGAGCCAGATCCAGAGAAGATCAAATAATGGCAGTTTTATCATCATTTAGAGCAATATAGCTATTGCTTCCCTTGTCAATCATACTTATTGTTAATGATGTGCGCATTGTTGAAGATAATAAAAGGATATAATAAAAAACAAATAATAAAAATAATAACAACTTTCATGTTTATTTTGTGACAAGTCACTGGTTGTTGTAGCCTGATCTGATGTATTGTTGGGCGCATTCTGAGCCATTGCCTCAGCCGTTGGACCTCATCCCTGGGAAGCTGTCATCACAAATGTGGCCTCCACTTCGTACAGGAGAACCTTCTTCATCAGAATCAGAGACAAAGTCTATTACTTCAAACGACGAGGATGTTAAGGAACGAGGTAGCTAGCTTGGTTTTTTCTTTGCGGTGTAATTGACCATTGGGTAAAAGAGTATTTTGGAGTACTTAGATTTTTGTCCATTGCAGCAGTATTATTTTTCATCAATCTATCTTCTACATTGGCCCTTTAATTGATCCAGCTTCCATTTAGGCAACAGTGATTTTTTTATCGACCGTTACTTACAATATCTATTTAATTAAGAATTATTTTTCTTTATTCCAGGTTGTTTTAAGCAACATTCTTTTCATCAATCCTTCTTTTCTCCATCTTCAATTATTTTCGTCAATTCGACTTCTATTTAGTATATCCAACTTGTATTTTGTCAATGTTGAAACCAATACAATGACGAATAATTAAATACACTAAAATGCACTATTGTTGTTCATTATATTTATTTTTGTTCTAAAATATGGAAATATCTATCTAAAATACACACAACGTTAGTTGCTGGTCGTGTCTACAATTTATTTTGTAGAAACTTTAGTCGAAGATGTAACGAAGAATGGAGCACGTGATAGATAGATAATATTCATTATTTGTTGGTTATCGGTTTATAATTGGAACTGCCACTAGATATGTTATTTTGTAATGAAATGTTCCTGTGCTGTGTGTTTCAGAAGGAGATGTGTCGAAAAAGACTGGTAAGTAACATTTTATCAAATTTATTTCTTCTGTTTCTTCTTTCTTTTCAAATGCCTGACTGACATTCATAGCTTAGGTTCAGGGATTTCAGATTTTAGCCAGTCACATTACTGCTTTTTTGTCTAATATAATCTACGAGTAAATTGCAAGTCATGTTGGTGTTTTAGATTGTAATTTGACATTTCTAATTTATATTTACCCACGAGTAGAACACAAACATTGTGTCTATTTCAATCTATTTATCAGTTGCAGAACTTAGGCTTATAATAGAATTGAACTTAATTGAAATTGTAATTACGCATTTCATGTATCACGATGAGAAAGTTTAAATGACTTCATATTGTCTCTGTACAACAGTGTATATGGATACTTGTTTTCAGAGAGCCAGGTTTTACTCGTTGGATTGAGAAGAGAAATGAGAGAAGAACTTGAAAACATCAAGGTTGGTTTAAAACTATTGTTACTCTTGGCATCTCTTCCAACAGAAACCTTTAAAACCTATGTTTGTTTAGTGTCTTTCATGCTATAATGCACGGCTGCTCTTTTCTATACAACATGACATATTTTTATGAAGAAACCTAAATTATTTGACTTCCACGGACTGCTCAGTTAATTGTATATTTAAGTCAACAATAACCATTTATTGCTTCAATGAAACAGTTGCTAAATCAATGATACAATAAAATTTATGTACGGTAAATGGTTGAGGTGTCAACTTGGACAATTTATGATTTTACAAATAGATGTAATTTCATAATATATTTTAACATCACTATTTGATATCAAGTTACCTTTAGAAATAATGAAAGAAAAAAGCATGTGTTAGTGAAAATTTAACAAATAGAATTAAATCATTTAAATGTTTTCTACTTTATAGAGGCAGCACGAGCTTAATCTTCTGACGATCAAGGGCGAATATGCAAGTAAGGTAGCCGAGTACGAAAGGTCAACGAGGGAATTGGAGCAAGAGGTCGAGAAATACCGAATACTTGCAAGTATCGAAACTCTAACCTTTGAGGCTCAGTGGGGTGGTGACTCAGGTTCCGAGCTCGCAGTTCCAACAAATGGAAAATCGACAACGGAAGTGAAATGCGTTGATAGTGCCTCAGAAACGGAATTGGTTATGATCGAAGAGAGTTGCCAGACAGACTTTTTGAGCGTTGATCTATCCAGAGGTGCGGTTTCGTCATTGGATGCGCTTGGAATCGATGTTTCTCCTCTGGATGTCGGTGTCAGTTATCCGGCTTTTCCTGTCGGAGAGATTATTCCGCCGGCGCCGTCGCCTTGTGACGTTCCATCGCCGCCTCTGCCACCACCACCACCGCCTTGTCTGCCACCTTTTGTGCCACCTGTAGCTCCTCCTCCTCCGCCTCCTCCTCCTCCTGGTTCTTCTTTTCCATCTAGCTTTACTGCTACACAACCACCGCCTCCACTTCCAGGTGGGATATGTCCACCTCCACCGCCTCTGCCTGCACTTGGCGGAGTTCCTCCTCCTCCGCCTCCTCCCCCACCTCCGGGTGGCCTTTCCATGCCACCACCTCCACCGCCTCCACCACCACCACCAGGGGCATTCCCAGCACCACCCCTGCCACTTGGAGGTTTTCCACCACCACCTCCTCCACCTGGAGGCTGCATTCCTCCTCCAATCCTCGGTGGAGAATTGATGGCAGGTAATTTCGGTAAGTCGTTACCTGTAAAAATTAGTGATGAATCTGAGCCGGGGCACGAGTTTGTGCCGCAAATTTTTGCAACTTGAGTAGTCGAAGTGCAAATTGTAATTATATATGCCGATAATTGGTTGTGTAAACTTCGGCAAAGACTTGGTGGACTTTCTTTTAAGAGCTTGTAACAAGGTAAATTATTGTAGCTGTCGTTAGACATTTATAGTGCTCCTTTTCAAATGAAGTTCGTCATGTCCTTAAACGTCATTTGCTGCTTGATGCTCATCACCAGGCCCTCACACATGCATGCACACCAATTGTGGACTTACACCCTTTACTATAAAGACTCTGCGAACTTTATCCCACGAATGTTATGCAACAACTATAGGAGCTAAGTAGCCATACTGTCAATTTTATTATTGCGCATCTACAGTGTCATGGCTGTGCTGATTTTCTTTGGAAATTGACGAATATGTTAGCATGTCGGTGTTATGGGATTTGATCAAATGTTAACTATCTGCTGTTACTGTAGGAACTCAGAAGCCTGCGATTGTTCCACATTCTCCAATGAAACCTTTGTTCTGGAAAAAGATTCAGATTAATGATGCTCAGAAACAAGCAGCTGATGCAAGGTAGACATTGTGTATAAATATTTGTGTGTGTTATTAGCATATTTCTTCATACTGTTTTGTCTTGCAATTTCTGTGATATATTAATTAATAAATTTAAAATTTAAGATGCACATGTTGGTAATTTGTTTTTCTATCTGTAGGTTTTTTTGGTGTATACATGCTTCTATTTTCAAATTTGTTATAATTATAAATTTGGCTTGCATGATGATTTTCTTCCTCAGAAAAGTGTTAGAATAATTATATAAACTAATATCTGATCCTGCAAGACATTAGTTGACATTGAACAGACATTCTATAGTAGGTTGAATGAAATACTGAAATTATAAGGCTACTATTAAACATCAAATGTTATGGTCAGAACTGAGGATTGTATGTTTTACGCAAGATATTATTATGTAAACCATGTGAGTGAATTTTATGCACTTTGAATTTCTTTGTAACTTGTTGGATTTATCTAATTGTTGAATGGAGTACATTGTATAGTGATGTTTCGTTTTGTTGCCTCTGGCTGCTATTAATTACATTTTTATTTCATTACTCTCAGTTATGTTATTTTAAGGTTTTAAATTGTAAGGATTCGTTTAATCTGCCATTTTGTTTTGATTTCGATGTAATTTCTGTTATTTTCCACAGATTTTTGTTTCAATCTTACTTGTTGATATGAACATTTCAGGCACCAAAGAACAATATTTGGTTAAGCCTTTTGTGAGTAGTCGTATTTGCATGTGTTATCACACACATTTTATAATCATAATTCTGCTTTACCTCTTGCTTTGTAGCCAGCTTTCTTCTATAATTATATGTGTTTTTCCGACTGCTTTAGGCAGGCCTGGCCTTTTTTTCAGGGAACAGTTATTCTCTTTATTGTGAGAGCAGTTTTCAGGAATCTATTGTTACCATTATAGTCGGTGTTACCTTGCAGAGCTTGCTAACCTTAATGGTAATGTAGAAAGTAAAAAAATATATTAAATTTAAATGGAATGGTGACTTAGAGTCCTCAAGATTCCAAAAACAGCTTAGGGCCTGCTATAGTTGCTTAGTGAATGTTATAATACAATACTATACAATACATTATATAATTTGTATGCAGTCAGTGAGTTTTTGCTGTAATATTATTTATTGTGCTAACACTGTATGAATGGAATACATTATAAATGAAGCATGGTAGATGGCTTGACTTGATATTTCATTTTGACTAGTAATTATGGCTTGCATTAGTTTTCCGCTGTAATCCAAAATTAACAGAATTCATTACAAGGTGCTTGCTTTCTGTACTATGAGAACTTGTACCTTCAGTGAAAATATGCGTATTTCTGTCATCATTGTTAATGGTCAGCTGGAATTATTATTTTCACTTTGCAGAACTGTCATAAAGACCTGATGAAGGGGCTAATGGCAATATTGTTAAAGTGGTTCAGGAAAAATAGTTCAATCTTTCTTTCGTTTTTTCCCGATAGGCCTCAATAAATTTTAAGATGTTTATGTTTGGCATGACTGAGAGTGTATTTTATTTCATGTAGTTCTTCTTTGCTTCATATTTTTGGCTTGCGTTTTTCTTATGTTGATTGTATTTCTTTCCGGACAATATGTTTCTTTTTACGATTCTTCATACCTTTCCTATTATATTGCGGTGTGTAGTATTAAAATGTCCACTTGTCAAGACATTGTAAAGAGCAGCTTTTAGAAGCATGCCAAAGTGCCCACAGGTGGGCTGAACATGTATTTTACCTACAGTTGTTATTCCTGCTGAAAGGTCTGGTTAATTCTAAGATTGCGTCTCACTTGTTACTTAGTTATGATCGTGTAACTGTTAACTGCTGGCACTAACCATTCATCTGCTCAGTTTGAGCTTCATGGCCCTCACTCACGGACCTCTACAAGGCATTCATGAAATGGGCTTCATGTGGCAATTTGCTTGGCACCCTGCAGGGATCACTCCATCATGTTCTTATTCTTAAGACTCTTCTTTAGCTGAAGTTGGATCGGTAGCGCTTCTGAGTAGACAGTCTTGAAGGGATGCTATATATAATAATAATATAAGTGCTCCAAATAAATGAATATAAATTACAGTAAGTGTCATAGGCGTATTTTGCCTTGTGATTTCGAGATGGACTTGTTTGGGTTTCGTAACATTGAATTCACAGAGCCAAGACCGAAGTTTTTTCTAGATATTGATGCTGATTTTGATGGAAAAGTTGCAATATTTATCCATTTAGTGCTGCCGAGTGTCTTTGGGAAGAACTGGATGAGCCGGAAATCAATGCAGATGAATTTGAGGATTTGTTTTCCAAGGCACCAGTGAAAAAGAAATCATCTCCTGAAAAACATGCAAAGGCCAAGAAAACGAGAGAGGTAAGCGGATTTAATTACTTTTATTTATTAAACTTGCCATGTCCTACAGTAGACTGTTACAGTAGGAGAGGAGCTCATGAGGCACTTAACCCACAGTGTACAACACAAATACTAACTAACACATGACATGTGTGTATATTTGTTTAATTGAAAATCGGACAATTCCTGGTGACAAAACACACCTGGTTGCATGTGAAAAAAGTTAAATAAAGCAGAAATAATAATAAAGTATATAGTAATAATGTAAAAAATATCTTATGTATAATTTGTATACATAAAAAGTGTCATCATACATGTATGCTTGGTCAGTTGACAGCAGTGATCAATGGGTACTTGATAGTGGTCAAAATACTAAAATGTAACATCTTTATGCGAAATTAAAACGTTAACTCTGTTATAATCTAAATTATTATTGCAGGTGGCCAAACTTCTTGATGCAAAGCGATCACAAGCGATTGGAATCTTCATTTCCAGTCTTCATCTTCAGGCTTCAGAAATTGAAACAGGTTTTCTTGTGTCGATACCATATTTTCGCAGATATAAGACGCACTAATATATATAACATGCACAGCTGCACACGAATATAACATGCAGCTCGGGTGCTTGGGTGGTTAGACTTTGTATAACCCCGTTATATGTGCGAAAATACAGTACTTTATCTGCCCTACCCCAGTGATGATGCATTGGATTATTTTGTTACTGCTTTTTATTTCTCTTGGAAAGAGGTTGCTGAACTGGTTTCATTGTTGTAGGTAAAATGTTTGTTCTTATGACTGTTTTATCGTATGTTCAAAAGCATTGTGCTTCTTTCCATTGGTCATCACTGGTTAGGATTTTACTGTGTAGTGCTTACATAAAATGGTTGCTTTACTTTGCATGCTTTTATGTGTATATATTATATTTATTATAGTATATTTGTATGACATTGCATGTTTTTGTAATTATGCATATGTTCATATATTTTTAGCTATTCTGGAATTTGATATGTCAAGTCTTTCTCTGGAGACACTAAATACTCTCTATGAACAGGTCAGCTGTGTTTCGTCTGCAAATATCTTTTTCTATCAATTTAACTGCTTATTATTCAGAATGATTATCCTCTTGTATAAAATCTGAAGTAAATTCGTGTCCCGACTTTTGCATCGATTGATCATCAGTCAGTTGCGTGATGTGCAATTAATTTATTATTAGGATGTTCTGTACTTTGGCATTTTAAAAAATTGTTGTAGACTTTGCAGTTTAGCATTATTGTGTGATAACAAAGATCTTTGGCGATGCCATCCTCTTTTATCCAGACTTGGGACTGGCATTGGCAGAGTGCAACCAGTGGCAGAGTAAGCAAGTCTAGCCTTTCCTTATTTTTCTGTTGTCTCAAATACCGCCTTTTCTCTCTGGGCCGCACACCTTAGGAGCACTTCTGAAAGGTTCCTGCTATGAGAAGCGCTTTATAAACATTTTATCAGATAAAATTCAATAAAAAATGTGATTAGTCATTGATCGATAAAGAACTTACTGGGGTATACTCAGTTGTGTGCTACATCGTATCTAATGATTGTAGTTTTGAACATGCTGAACAAACTATGTAAATGATCCTCAAGTAGTTGTTTTTGCCAATTTATCTTGCAATTCACATTGAGATTTGATGATACTGTGAACGCCTGGTTCAAGTTTTGTTTAGAAAATTAAGTTGTACAATAGAGACAACTCAGACTTTGGCAATTTGAAACTGTCATTAAATTGTACAATACGTTTGTTTGTTGAACTAGAGACCAGAAGACGCTGAACTGGAACTCATTCGAAGACATCTTGAGACGAAACCAGACATCGCCCTCGACAGACCAGAACAGTGAGTCCAACGTTGTTGACCTTATGTTTCTTTGCATTGCATGTAGATATGCATGAATGCATGTATTGTTATGACGACAGTTTATAAAGTGCTTTTTTCAGCAGTTGCCCTTCAGAAGCGCTCCAAGTGTGATTGACCCTGAGAGTAAAAGCCGGATTTGAGGCAAGAGACAGATAAGGAAAGACTACAAGAGAGAAAGGAGGAAAGAACTGTTGATTGAACTTGTCCATTCCATAGAGAAGGACCTATGCAGGCAAGGCATCGAAACTGAGCCATGTCAGTCCTGATGCAGGAAACAAAGAGTAACATCCTTCTGTGTGTGTGTGTGTGTGTGTGTGTGTGTGTGTGTGTATGTGTGTGTGTGTGTGTGTGTGTATGCTTTCATGTATGTTTGCATTTATGCATGTATTTGTGTTTGTGAATATGTGTTTATATATTTGTTTATATTTTATTTGTTGTTTTAGGTTCATCCACGATCTTTCTTTGATTCCCTGTTTTTCCGATCGCTGCTATTGTCTCATCTTTCAATCAACGTTCACAGAAACGCTTTCCTCCATCGAATATCGTCTCACCAACATTCGAATGATCGTTCAGGTTAGAACGCAGCATGACATGTATCAATAGCATTGTATATGCTGTCTATGTGCTTGGCATGTGTAACATTTCCAGTCAAAACACGAAATAGGTATAAAATGTAAATTATATTTAACGTAAGAAGTTTAGGCTACGTTCCACTACATTAATAAACAATAAGTTATTAACAGTAGACTAAATAATATATGATTGTAAAAAAATGACATCATTGTATATGCTTTCTATGAGCTTGTTCTCGTGAATTGGATTGAGTTCCTTTTGGAGCAAAAGCGTTTAAATGTCCTTACTGTTGCAACTGATTCAGCACAAAGCTCATTTTGTGGCTGCCTGACGTAACACTTGGGTCAAGCATTTGTCGGTTCCAGAATTGATTACTGCAATTCCCTTCTTATTGGTCTTACCAAGGTCCGTCTATCTTCTGTTCAATCTGTTCTTAACCCCTTCCCTGGAGAAGACGTATATTATATATGTCCAAAACAGGCATTAAGCATATAAATTCCCCAGGGAAGGAGTTAATGCTGCTGCTTAATTGGATTACTTGCCTTCCGAAATACTCCCATAGAATCATTTATGGTCATATACCGGGTAGATACTTCTTCTCTCTGCTCACATCCAGAATATAATTTACTTGTGCATGTATTAAGGATAACAAGTAATTAAAAATATTTTTGCGAATAATTAATAATAATGGTAATTTTACGTGTAAATTATTATTCAGTGTGTTAATGTGTATGTTACCAATTTGTGTTTTAGATGCTGATGACTAGCAAATGTGTTCAGAATCTGTTGGGTCTTATCTTAGCGTTTGGAAATTACATGAACGGAGGTAGATTCACAATCGCATGCAATGATTGCTTTTATACTGTTGTAAAACATTATGAAATGGCCTTGTCTTGTGTCTAACTGTTATTATTTCTGAGGATTATCCTCACCACGTGCAATTTTAGGCCATCTGCTTCTCTTACTGTTTTCTCTTAATAACTTGCGGTTGAATGATAGTTCAGTCTAAAGTTAAGTAGACTCACTAAATAGTTATTAGAGCTAGAAGTTGGATGCATGATTAAAAACAAGACATTAATGCACAATTATTGCTGTAGCATTTGCAGGACGGTGTACTTAATCCATTTCCCATCATAGCCAATAGGCAGATATTAATTAGTGCTCAGTCTTCTCCATATGCCTGATGCCGGTATTGTGGCATTGGTGTAGGCTAGAATAGATTTTTAGACGATATTTTGTTATACAACAGTAGTGCTTTTTGCAGTATAGTGTGAGTTAGTGTTAAATTGTCATTTAATTCTAGGTACAACTCGGGGCCAGGCTGACGGCTTTGCGCTGGATATTTTGGCAAAACTGAAAGATGTGAAAAGCAAAGTGAGTAGACTTGGACCTGCAACTAATAGAAACAACTTGCAATGTAGAAAGCTAGTCAGATATAAAGGTATATTTCTGTGTGTAAATTTTTTTTCTCTCTTTTTTCCCCATTTTAATCAGGCATTTGATAGTGTATGGCAACAGTAAATGTGGCAGGTTATAAGAAACTATGCAATTCCAGAGAAGTTGTGATACTGCTGGAAGATCTGTGCGTCAAGTCGTAGAGTGGATGGATAACTTTTTGGCATAGGCCTACATAATATTCAGACACCGGTAAAAAATTTACTAATTGTAATTGCCTAGATATGTACCAGGTACATACTGTGCATCTGACAATATTACATATTGTGTCTTCCGACTGTATTCTAGTATACTGTTTTGTTAATCAACTATTCCCGACAGGATAATTCAGTGAGTCTGCTGCAGTATCTTGTGGTGCAGTATGTGCGCAAGTACAATTCGGACGTTGAAATAGAGAAAGCGCAACTTCCAGTGCCAGAGCCGAGTGACGTCAGCCAAGCAGCAATGGTCAACTTTGAAGACCTTGAGCAAGAACTGAAGAAAGCTCAGACGTCTCTCGACAGTAGGACTTATATTAGATATATATTATGTAAAAATGAATTTCTCTTGTGATGTGAGTTTTACTATGGACAGAATGGTGCATAATATACATATTAAATGTATGTTTTGCTGTGAATTAAGATGCTTTCTCGGTCTGTGGCCCTCTGTTACTTTGCCCATTACCCAGGGATCATTCCACCACGATGTTCTCTAGCCTTAAAACAGCCCAATTTAGCTGAGGATTGGTTCGGGAACACTTCCAAGTAGACAGTCTTGAAGGGGGTGCTATAAAGTGCTTGTAATAAATAAATGCAATATATTATGTACAATTACTGTCCTAATTAAAATAGGAATGCAGCTTTATTTGTTCTCGTTTATTTGAATTTTGTGGTCCATTTAACATTTAATGGATGGGGAAACATGCTGGTATTCAGCTAATTGTAAATAATTATGTTAAAGTTTAGATGTCATTTTTGGTCTACTTGTAATAAGTTATTGTTTACAATAGTAACTAGTGGAATGCAGCCTGAACTTCTTACATTAGATTCCATTTACATTGCATTTTATACATGTTTTGTGTTTTAATGTGTAGAATGTCAACAGCATGTGGCTAAAGTTGTCCGAGAGTCAACTCCGGAAACAGTTGAACCGTTCAAGGCAAACATGACGAAGTTCATCGACAAAGGTATCGTATCATAACAGTAATTCTGATTTAGCATTTATTTGATGCCATTCAAGGAGTAATTTAGTGCTACCCTATACGGTATTAAATATAAACTAAGGTCTAGAATATTACATCATGCGATGAATGAATACTTAACCACAATAGTCGGTTCCAAATGATGATGACGATGATGATGATGGTTGTGGTGGTTATTTTAATAATAATTATGAACAGCGATGATAAGTGTTTTTTGCATTTCTTTGCAGCTGTTGTTGACGTTAAGGAGCAGCAGAACAATCTGACGGAAGCTCAGAAAAGGCAAAATCTTTCTACACCTATTTCACTTATCATCTTGCTTTAAGTTTTTGAACTGACATGACGCAGAATGATTACAATTTGTAGTATGATAAATTTATTAGTGGGGCCCTGGTTTATTGATCAATCATGAAATACAACAAACTGTAATTTGATGTTTGATTTTTCTTCAGAAGCGACTGATTTAAATGTGATAAGTTATCGTATTAATGAGTAATAATAATACTCAGTTATTTAGAAATAATAAAATCGTAGTTTGATTCATGCAAATATTTTCCGTTTTTATCATCATCACTCGTCAAAAATAACCATTAAGACTTTTTTGTTCAAGATTTACTATGAGCAAACTTTCCTGTTGTGGGCTTTTCTGCAAGATTCTATTTTGGCTTTGGCACTTTGCAATGATAATAATAGTAATAATAATAATAATAATAATAGTAATAATATTAGTAATAATAATAATAATTATAATAGTGATAATTATAAATATTATTGTAATATTAATCATACTATTTTGTCATGTTGTAGGTTTCAGCAGTGTGCAGCTTATTTTGCTGTTAAACCAAAACCTGGCGAAGGTTCCAATGTCAGTCCAAAGGATTTCTTTGGACTGTGGTTATCTTTTTGCCAGGAATTCAAAGATTTCTGGAAACGAGAACAACAGAGGATCAACAAAGAAAGGTTGCAATCAATCAATAGAAAAATATGTATCATAATGTGCTTAGAAATATGTTTCCGTGAACCAATGGTTAAGTTGCATCTATACTAACCTTCTTTGAACTTGCTCTTTCTAAAATTATACCAACCTTCTTTGCATCTCACATCTTTTCAACTAGTCTAGACCTGTAGTAGCTCATTATGCAATTAGTTTAGATTATTTTTGGATTATGGGCAATGGGCATTATTGTTGACAATGCTAGAGGGCTGTGCTGCAATTGTGAGTTAATAAGCTATTTATATTTAAAGTCTTTGTCTTTGGTTGTAGGGTTGATCAGGCTCAGCGACGTGTTAAGCAGTTGCAGGATGAGAAGAAGACCGCGCTCACAACTGCTCCAAAAGCGAAAACTGGATTGGTTGGTGGATTTTTACATTCAATTCACTTCAATTTTATTCTCTTTATTACCGGTACAATATATCCATGTGTCATGTATGATGTGAAAGAGTAGTCAAAGAGTTAGAGTGTGTGCCTTGTAATGCAGAGATTGCAAGTTTGAGATTTTTAGATGTTGCTTCATAGTTACCTTGAGCAAGTCCTACTCAGAACCTTCAAATGCAACTTGGTCATTAGATCGTCTAGCATAATAATCACTGTGTTATGTGACAGTGATAATAAATAGTAATAATACACGATAACAGGGCTTAAAGTGTGGCAGGATGGGCATGGACGGCGTCCATGCACATATTTTAAAATCTGAACGCCGTCCTGCCACTTATTGGCCAGCACAACCTGGAAGGTAAGGTGCGTCCTGGCACTTCTTTTGGAAAGGTAAGGGCGTCCTGGCACTTCTTTTGGAAAGGTACGGAGCGTCCAGGCACTTTTTTCCACACTTTAAACACTGCATAATAATACTTGCATTTAGCTTAACCGTTATTGAATTAGTCATAAAATGCATCATTGTGGATTTTCTATTATGTGAAGTGATTTTGTATTGTTTTTGTATTGTAGTCAAGCAATTATAAGGTGCTTCTTTTCTATGCAAGCAACCCGGTTTTCAGAAGCAACCCTGAGAGAAATGGTAGTGTTTGAGGCAAGAGAAAGGGTGTCACGACAACTCGTCCAACGACAACTCGTCCACGGACAACTGGTTCACCGACAACTGGTCCACCGAAATAGAAGCCGGATTATTGAGAAAGCGCTTGAGAAATGGAAGCTGGATGAAAGTTCTTTATTTACGAAATAGGAGCTGGGTTTATGAAAAAGAGTCTAATGGTTTTCTTGCTTAAATATAGAAGCTGAATTGACGATTTTCATCATGTGTTTCAACATGTATCCAGCTTCTATTTCAGATTGGAAAAAACTTGATCCATCTTCCATTTCTTAAGCGTTTTTTCATCAATCCAGCTTCTATTTCACCTGTAAAAACCATCCAGCTTCCATTTCTCAAGCGTTTTCTCATAAATCCGGCTTTTATTTCGGTGAACCAGTTGTCGGTGGACGAGTTGTCCGTGGACGAGTTGTCGTTGGACGAGTTGTCGTTGAACCAGTTGTCGTGGAACCAAGAGAAAGATGGGGAAAGAATTCCAGTGAGGATGGTGAAGTAACCTGATTGGGGAACCCAGGGAAGTCCATGTGGATATTTCGGTGACTGCTTTATTCGGGCATGAGTTATTGAGTCAAGTTTTGACAACGTGGAAAGAGTCTGTTATGTAAACGCTGTTAACGTAAATTTCAATTGAAGAGTTGAATATTTCTCTTTTTTTTAGAAAGCCAAACTTGCGAGCAAAGGAATGATATGACTTGCCATCAAAACAAGAATGATATGACTTGCAATCAAATCAGTCGTATGACTTGCAAGCAGGTTCTCAATGATATATGACTTGCTAGTTTTTTTCATGCTGTGGTATGTAGTGATTCTTACTGTTGAATTTCGTTGGAAAGAACTCGAATGCATGTTGTAAGAACCAGTATGTAAGGAGACAAACATTGTAAAAGAATTGATGGATACCATTGTGGACCCTAATCCATGAAGTACACGGGTTTATGCATGTCCTAAATGGATGAACTGTACAACACGTTATATTGATTGAATGGTGACACGATGGTATGCAGATTAGAAGGATGATTCAATACATTTCATACCCATTAAGGTTGAATACGGTTTCAACTTCGTAGGGGTGGCTGTGAAATAAGAGTAAAACAGATCTGTTAAAGGATGTCAAACTGTTAAATTCAATCTCGACTTGTTTTTATATGTTACTGCTATATATCGTGTTCTCTTACTGTGTACTGTATTGGTCAGTTTGAATTACTATACGATTATTATTTTATTGCTATTATTATTTTTATTACTACTATTGTTGTTGTTGTCGTCATTATTGTTATTGAAACTTGGTCATTTCAGAGTTTAATAGTTTAAATGCAGTGATATTATAGCGATAAAAAATAATGCAGTGGTAGTGATAGCCTACTAATATAAACATTGGATTTGGAATCTTCATGATAATTTTTTGATTTGTTTTAATTAAGCAAACAACTGAATATTTGTAAATTCTTGAAATGGCTATGGACGTAGAATTCTATATATGTAATTTCTGTACAGGTAAACTTGAAACTGTCAGAATCGTGTTTCAGTTATTAGGTCTTGAATCGTCGACCTTTGTTGTTACATTCCTTCATGCTACTTTTCAAACTAGAGCTCTACCTTAGGGACTTGCGTCGATTTTCTGGCTCACAATTGGTCCCAAAGTGGACAATGGTTTGCCCCTTCAACACTAGGTGAATTGAGCTCATGTGGTGCTCTCACTTCTATAGGCTCCTGTGTATGTTGCTTCCCCAAAGTAATACAATTGCTTGCCAAAATAATATCTGTCTGATGCTTGAACTCTTTCTCCTGCTTGAAGAAACGTCTCTAAGCTCACTATTTCTCACTGCCTTTCAACAGATTCGCGTATATGTGTGAACAGAAAATTTAATGTTAATGTGTGTGTGTGTGTGCGTGATAAATTTCTTGCAGAAAAGTTATATAATTGAATGTTTATAGAACGCCGTTTTGTATCAGCAGCGCTCTTCGCTTTCATCAATGCCTGTTCCAGCAAACCGAAGTCTTAATTGAGGCGTATCTAGATGTCAGTCGTTCTTCTGATTTTGTAATAATTATGCAATGTCAGTGTTCATTGATTTTTATGTTGAAGCTGCTCTCTACAGGTGGTTGATGTACTTGTGCAGTGTACGCATTTATTTAACAACTGAGCGGGAACTGTTTCATCCTACGTGTACGATGGGGTGGATCCAGAGGGGGATCCGGCTATAATAATAATAATGATGATGATGACAATTTCTATGGCGCCATGCCCCCCCCCATTTGACATTTACACAGAATGTGGCCCTTGTTACCGAATCTGTCGATATGAGAACAGAATTTATTGAGGACCGGAATTGGTATTTTTGGAGATAATTTGGTAGAAAGACTAAAAAATTAAAGTACGGTAGTTGAACGTTTCTATTCTGAAATTTTGTGAAAATTACCGGTCAAAGTGTGTCATCGACATAATCTTATTTCATTCATTCATTCATTATTATAATTTATATAGCGCCTCTTCAAGAAACTACTCAGAGGCGCTCCCAGCCCAGCCACGACTAAAGAAAAAAGATTTAAGGGACTTGAGAAATAAAGATTGACTGGTCAGGTGGAGGAGATGGAGGTTTGGGGGGAGGTCATTCCAGATTGACGGCCCCACAACCGAGAAGGCTCGGCGCTGTCTAGTAGCTAAGCGAGCCCGTGGAACAAGCAGTTGTCCCTTCGCAGCGGAGCGAAGGGCCCGACGCGCTTCAATGTCAGAGACTGGGCGACAGAGGACACGCAGATAAGATGGAGCACAACCAAGAATACAGCGAGAAACAAGGGCAGCAATTCGGTAATGGATGCGTTGGGCTATTGGCAACCAATGCAGCACATCACGCATGTATGCAGAGACAGACGAGAATTTAGGAATTCGTCCGATGAGGCGGGCAGCAGAGCGCAGAACCCGATCTAACCGTCCCAGAACCCCAAGGGGAAGACCAACAAGGATTGAGCAACAAATGGCATGTGGCTGCCTATAGAGTTCGTCAATCTTGTCTCGGAATATGTGCTTGTCGCTGTCAGGGCGCCCTTGTAGCGGCATGGCTGCGTTATGGCGCCATAGAAATTGTCATTATTATTTTTTTTATTAATGGTCAATACTATTTGCTCCTCCCCCTTCTCAAATTTCTGGACACGCCACTGACCGGTAGTTGGATAGTTTTCATTGTTGGACAGGTCTTCAGCATGAGGTCCTATACTCTGTTGTGCAGTTATGGACCATTCAGGTTTGACTTCTAGATGGATGCATAGCTGGTTAGCATTGCTAAACTGTTCTGTAATGTACTAATTGTATCATTAAATTATGTGTAATTCCTCAGAGTATTTTTTATTTTATTCATTGATAACTTAAATTTAACTTTTGTTTTTGGTATTCTAACAGTGAATGTGTGAAGTTTGTGCTATTAAATTTCAGTGAAACATCAAAAGCAGAATGCTAAATTTTTCCTCTGCATGCAGTGTATTCGGTTCTGTTTTTCGTAATACTTTTTAAAAAAAGTTGAATTGAAGTTACTGCTCTAAATCTGTTCCTTGATTCTGTGTTAATTGTGTTATGCAATTAAAAGTTTAAACACATTTCCATCTTGTTTATAACAAAGTTGTCAATGTGGATGCTCAAACTCGGTGGAATTACTAGTGAACCGTTTTCAGATCTGGATGGATATCTAACCTGGGTAACTTATGGTTGTGGTGTTCTAAATTATTTGTACAATGCAGGTTTATCATCTTTCATTAATCTGCCTGCTTCTTTGGCATGCATCTTTTTCATCAATCCAGCTTCCATTTTGGCAATAATTCGTTTCATCAACCAAGCATCTATTATAGCAACATTTTTTCGTAAATCCAACTTCTTTTAAAATAACAATTATTTTCAACAACCCATCTTCTAATTAAGCAAGAATCTTTTCATCAGTTGCACTTCTATGTAAATAAAATTTTCAGCAATTTTTCAGGTCTTTGCATCCAAAGCATATTCTTACTTGCAAGCATTAATTACCTTTTTCTTTGCCATCAACTTCAGTAGCATCGTTCTTCACCTGACGTCTGTCATGCAACATGTAGCTTTTAGCACAGGATGTTTGCAAATGCGTTGGACTCATAAAATCACTATTTTATGGGTGATTTTATGCAGAAAAGAAGCAACATATTCTGATAAATATAAAAACCAGTTGTGACTATATACCAAAAAGTACAGACTCCACACAAAACACATAAACAACACTATTTTTCAACAATAAACAATAAACGGAGATATCTCTTTAAATAAACTTTCAATATACAAACGTTAAGATATAATTATATTAACAAGCAACTCAGACATTTTGCCACGCCCATAACTAACTAAAAAGTCATCTACACCGTCTTTACAATGGCAATGTATATAATATAAGCTGCAGATTAGGCAGCTACATCAAGATCCAGCAAAAAATCGGCAAAATAAAACTAGTGAAATTCGAAACTATTAATGCATTAGCTGACAAAAAGGTAATACATTCAGTAATGAGCATAATTTAGATTTTATCTCCGATTTTCTGACTAATCTATTTCCGTTAATTAAAGAAAGTAACCGTTAAGATGCATTTAAGATAATCCAGGAAATGTTTCTTTCTCCCGAATGTCACAGAAGTGGTCGCCACAATGATCCATAAATTGCTTTTCATCATCAAACATTTCATCACACGTTCCACAGCCATAAGGTCTCAAAACAAACTGATTCATTTTGGCACCAAGTCTGAAATGATTCCCAACAATTTCATTATCTGTCTCTGGGTTCTTGCTCTGCATAGACGTAACAGTGTTTGATGACAACTTTCTTCCATCAGAACAGCTAACATTGTTAGACACATTGACTATTTTCTTTCCAATGTGGGTTTTTGCGTGGTCATCAAAGCGCTTCTTCTGTTTATATACAATCTGGCATACATTACAATTGTATGTTCTTTTTACCATAATTTTATGGTTTCCTATATGTTTTTGCAAACTGAGATTACTTGAAAATACCTTCGGACAAATATTGCAAAATTTATAAGAATCCTCTGCAGAGTGCCATCTTCTTCTATGATATTCAAGATTGTGTCTATTTGTGAATGCCTTATTACACGAGATGCAGATATATGGCTTTTCTCCGGTGTGCCTAGCCATATGCTTGCTGACATTAGACTTTGATCCAAACGCTCTATGGCATAGCTTGCACTGGTACGGCTTTTCTCCAGTGTGTATTCTTATATGGAATATGAGAGATTCTTTGTGTGAAAATGCTTTGCAACATATATTGCAAATGTATGGCTTTTCACCAGTGTGCGCTCTTGTATGGGAAACTAGGTTAGCCTTCCATGCGTATTCTTTTTGACATAAATTACATTTGAAAGGCTTTTCACCAGTGTGGGTTCTTGTATGATGCAGTAGATGAGCCTTCTCTGAAAATTGTCTTTGACACAAATTGCAGCTGTAGGTCTTTTGCACTGTGTGGCATTTTATATGGCATTCCTGATGAGTCTGCTGTTCAAAGGCTTTTGGACATAAATTGCACTTATAAGACTGTTCTCCAATTATGTGTGTTCTCGAATGACGCTTGAGAGTTCTTTTATCGGCAAATGCTGTTTTACAGACATGACACGCAAATGGTTTTTCTCCAGTGTGTGTTCTTCTGTGGCATTTCAAATCAAACTTTTGTAAGAATGCTTTATCGCATAAATCACACTTGTGAGGCTTTATCCCACTGTGCATTCTTAAGTGTTTTTTGAGAGCCTGAGGATAATGAAATCCCTTTTCACATAGATTGCACTTGAATAACTTTTCTCCAGTGTGTGTTGTCTGATGACTTTCTAGATCAACCTTACGTACAAATGCTTTAGTGCATAAATTGCATTTATGTGGTTTTTCCCCGGTGTGGGCTAACACATGGAATCTCAGATCAGCTTTCCGTACAAATGCCTTTTGACACGAATCACATTTGTATGGCTTATCTCCTGTGTGGGATTTTACATGACATCTCAGATCGGCCTTCCATGCAAATACTTTTTGACAGATATCGCACTTGTATGGTTTTTCCCTGGTATGCGTTTTCATGTGAGTTTTGAGAGCACTTTTATATAAAAATGAATAATGACACAAATTACACTTGTGCGGCTTTTCGCCTGTATGGGCTGCGAGATGGAGTGCCAGATGTTGTTTTGCTGCAAATTCTTTGGGACACAGGCTGCACTTGAATGGCTTTTCTCCTGTGTGGGTTTTGATGTGGTAATCCAAAGAGCCCTTTCGTCTAAATGCTTTATCACATAATTTGCACTTAAACGGCTTTTCACCAGTGTGTCCTCTTGCATGCTTTTTAAGCTGCCAATTCATTGTAAATGTACTTGGACACAAATCACACTTGAATGGCCTTACTCCACTGTGTGTCTTCATATGACTTCTTAAACCATTATTATGCGCAAATACTTTATGACATACACTGCACGTGTATGGCTTTTCTCCTGTGTGGGTTTTGATGTGGTAATCCAAAGAGCCCTTTTGTTGAAATGCTTTATCACACAATTTGCACTTATATGGCTTTTCACCAGTGTGTCCTCTTGCATGCTGTTTAAGATGCCAATTCTTTGTAAATGTGCTTGGACAAAAATCACACTTGAATGGCTTCACTCCACTGTGAGTCTTCATGTGACTTCTTAAACCATGATTGTGCGCAAATACTTTATGACATACACTGCACGTGTATGGCTTCTCATCTGTGTCGCATCGGGATTTGAAATTGCTACTGAGCTTGTGCATCTCTGTAAACGTTTTCCCACGGTCGTCAACTTTGTACAGTGTTTCTTTCTTATCGAATCTATCTTGCATCTTCAGACCTACAGCAGTGAATAAATGAGTGATTAAGGTGAAATAAATCAACAAATACAATTAAAAGGTGCAGTTCTGATCTGTGTGGATCCAGTGGATGTGAGGCTTGGTACAATTATAATATTTATCAATACAACCATGACCGGACAAAATGGTAGCAGACAAAATGGTAGCAGACAAAATGGTATGAATGAAATGAAAGCTGGATAAGTGAATTTTTATATATGAAATAGAAGCTGGATTAATGAAAAGATGCATGTGAAATGGAAGCTGGATGAAGGCTCTGCATGGATGTTTTTATATTATGTAATGGAAGCTGGATTGATGAAAATAATGCTTTAGATATAGAAGCTGTAGCAGGGTATTTTCATATCTGAAATAGAAGCTGGATTAATGAAAGATGCATTATATATGGAGGTTGGTTTAAAGAATCTTACTACTGAAATTGAAGCTGGATACATCATGAAACACATGAATGAAAGACATCAATCCAGCTTCCATTTCTCAGGCCTTTTTTTTCGCCAATCCGGCTTCCCTTTCTCAAGTTTTTTCTTCACTAGAGCTGTGTTTCAGCCACAAAAAGGCATCAACCCTCTATTTCAGCAATAAAATACCCTCATCCAGCTTCAATTTATCCATACCGTTTTGTCCGTACCATTTTGTCCGCTACCATTTTGTCCTAGAACGTAACTTCTAGTCAATTAAAAATATTGTTTATCAATGAAGCTTGAATTTCAGTGACATGTTTCCATAAATCCTGCTTATATTTCATTAAAATTTATTTACATCATTCCAACTTCTATTTAGCAAGAATCATTTTCATCAACCGGACTCGTATTTGACCAATGCTGAAACACATGCAATGCTGAATAACTTACGACGCTAAAATACCGTTTACCTCAAGTGCAGCATAGTTCTGAGGAAACCATAGGCCCATAAGTATGGTTCATAGATTCCACTCAATTAACGGGCTTATAAAGTGCCTCTCACGTAACGACCTAATTAGACACAATCACAGCGCGAAGAGCTCGAACCCAGAAAAAACCGTCTGAGTATAGGCCCTATGGGACAGCAACAGTAGTAGGACCTCAAAAGAGCCAATGTAGACATAACCACGAAGCTCTGCTGTTACAACAGTCCGAAACCAAGGACTAGAAGGTTGCGACAGTCTAGAAAGCGGACAGGTTGAACAGAGGCGGCTAATAAGCGTCCCTGACAAGCTCACAGGGATAGCGTGGAGCATGATCCTTTAACATATTGCATGTAAGAAAGAGAATTTTAAACAGAATCGGAAAAAAACTAGAGGAATCCAATGAAAAGATGTTCCGGCACTCCTCCGAAGTCCGGTCCCAAATTATTTCACATCATTTTTCTCACCGTCACTTCACAAACCGTTCACCGACTACTAAATATTGTAATTGGCGCAGAGCATTTGCAGATAACTGCCGAAAACGATTCGTCTAACGACAACTGGTCTACTGACCAATGATCTAGCGCTTGAGAAATGGAAGTTGGATGACAGTTTTTAAAAGTGAAATCTGGGACTAATATCGATATTAGTCCCAGGTTGGATTGTTGAAAAAACGCAAGAGAAATGGAATCTGGATGATGATTCTTTTACAGGTGAAATAGAAGCTTGATTGACGAAAATAACGCATACTAATTAAAAGCGGGATGAAGGTATTTCTTGATCTGAAATAGAAGCTGGATTGATAAGAAAACCGCTTAAGTAATGGAAGCTGGATGAGGGTATTTTTATATCTGAAATTGAAGCTGTATTGACTAAGATAACAGGCGAGAAATAGAAGCTGGATGAAGGTATTTTTAGATTTGAAGTAGAAATGGGTGCATGTTGAAATACATGAATGAAATCATCAATCCAGCTTCCATTAAAGCTATAAATGTACTGGTGAAAAATGGCCTCAATAATGACGTAATTCTATATAAGGGTTGGTAAGTAAGCATTTGAGAAGGACATCTATGTGATAGGCCATGCAAAATAATTTGGGACCGGACTTCGGAGGAGTGCCGATGTTCCGTTAAATACGGGAGAAACGACGGATGAGAGAAATTAAAGAGCAGTTTAATTAAGTACATATTTGGAGGAGGCAGACAGAGTTTCGGTAGGCTGGTGTGTAGCGAGTTACAATAGTCAATGCTGGAATTGATGGAAGCCTGAACCATGGAAGGTAAATCAGCGATCGTTAACAGAATGCACGGATGATTAGCGTCGTAAATAATTCGCTCGTTGCACCATTATTATTTTGTAATCTGTAGCCTACCACTTCTATTTCCCAAGAACCCTAGATTTTTTCATCTACACAACTTCCATGTAATTGAAAACTATTTCTCGTCAACTCAACTTGTAAGATAAGCGCTATTGTTTTCATAATCTCATTCCTATATCAGCAAACATTTCTTTCATCAATATGACTACTATAATTTATAAATAAATCTTTACATCAATCTGCCTTGCATTCGACCAACTCTGAAACCGAGGCAATGGCGAATAATTAACGATGCTAAAAAACACATTGACTGGCACGTAGACGAGAAAGTGAAAGAAGAAGATTAACTCAACAGGACAGACACATACAAGCCAAGTTGTTGTAAGTTGCTGATTGATATCGAGCCATATTAGTCGGGTGTAAGCTTAAGTATCTTATTTAACGCACTTCCATCAAAGAATCAGCCTGTGATGGATAAGAAACGCTGGAGTCGAACCAGCGATGTTTTCAGTTGAGATGTTAGTCCTTAAACTACGTGCTTCGGCCTGTATAGAATGCTAAAATGGAACGTTAGAAAGCAGGAATTCAACTTACGTAAAGTACAAAAAGTAGTTCAGCAAATGATGGTCAGCGTAGTTCGTTATCGATCCTGCGTCAAACTCACTAAAATGGCGTTGACAAAAATGTAGTAACAACAACAGAAGTTTGGTAGTCGATTGTTTCCATCTATCGACTGAATGGGAAGTTTTGTGTACGAGTTCATTACACAATAATTATACGTTTATTGTGTTAGTTTCATGAAGCACGGTGTTATGCCTACATTGGAGCCTGACACCATCAAGACGAGGAATTTCTATCGACTAAGCGCTAAGGTCTAGACTGAAGCATCTATTCCTACATGACTCAGTACACACGAATTGATGAAGAACGGGTCGTCCGATTAAACGAATATTAATTATTATTACGGATGCTGAACTCTGAGATATCGAATAAAAATCGTTGTAACGTTGTAGGTTAATATCTCGGTGTAAAAGAAACATTACATTGATCTTATTACTAATAATTGCATATGCCATGCTGATTAAAAAAAGACCTGCGATAATAATAGGTTAACATTTAGGCCTAATAACTGGACTAGTAGGCTATTGCCGGTGTAAAGGTTTCAAATTACCCCCCCCCATAAATGGTGTCACGACAACTGGTTAACCGACAACTGGTTCATGGACAAATCGTTCACCGACTGCTGGTTCACGACGATATTATTGGCTTACCGGCAAATGGAAGCTGGATGAAGGTTCCTTATACGTGCAATAGAAGCTGGATTGACAAAAATAACGCTTGAGAAATGGAAGCCGGCTTAATGATAAAGCGCTTGAGAAATGGAAGCTGGATGCATGTTGAAATACATGAATGAAAATCATCAATCCAGTTTCCATTTATCAAGCATTCTATTCATTAATCCAGCTTCTATTTTAGATATAAAACTACCATAATTCACTTTCCATTTAATCAATTAGTTTAATTAGATCAGTTTTATCACTTTTGATGCCTGAGACAAGGCCTTTGAAATGATGTATCAAACTTAATATCTTTGAAAATCACCTTAATGCTCATTTCGGTGTGCAGCGCCACAAATAAAAAAAAAACCACAGTTGTCACTATACCGAAAAAAGTACAGACTCCACACAAACATATCAAGCACACTATTTTTCAACAATAAACGGATATATCTCTTTAAATAAACTTTCAATATCCAAACGTTAAGATATAATTATATTAAACAAGCAACTCAGACATTTTGCCACCCCCATAACTAACTAAAAAAAGTCATCTACACGTTATTACATTGGCAATGTACAGGGTGGGCCATAAAAAAGTAACCCCCTACGGATTTTACCCCATATCTTGGCCAAACATAAGAATTTTTAACTGAAACTTTACAGTCTTAAAGGCAAATCATATTTACGTACAATGGTAAAATTTCAAAAAAATATTTCCAACAGAACAAAAGTTATACCACTTTCAGTGAGGCCACCCACCGTTTTTTGACGATTCAAAAACGCGACGCAACAAAATGTAATAAAAAAATTTAATTATTCTGGACAGTATCTTGGCCAAAAGTAATATCGAAATTAAATTTTACAGGCTTGAAGACAATTCATTTCTACACATGATAGCCGGATTGCATCAAAATATTTCAAAAAGAACAAAGGTTTTGTCACTTTAGGCCACCCACAGTTTTTTGACGATTCAAAAACGCAACACAGCAAAAAGTATCAAAAACACGATTTTATTAAGTCTAATCTCAAATAATTGTTATCAAATAGCCTTGATATTGCCAGTTGATCATTAATATTACTATTTAAAAAAACAAACAGGGTACCAGCGTAGCTGCACGTTACTGAGAAGTCACTTAGCAAGATGACAATCAAATTGGTAAATAAGGAATCTGTCAGATTAATCAACAGGTCCATCAAGAACTTTGCAAAGAGACTCAAAACAAGTCTTGGCACTGGTGGTGGGCACATTTAACACAAGTTGTGAAGCACTATCAAGTTCATTTGACAACAGTTATTTGAGATGAGACTTAATAGAATCGTGTTTTTGCTACTTTTTGTTGCGTTTCGTTTTTGAATCGTCAAAAAACGGTGGGTGGCCTCACTAAAAGTGGTATAACTTATGTCGTGTTTGAAATATTTTGATGAAATCTGGCCTTATTGTGTAAATATGAATTGTCTCTAAGCCTGTAAAATTTCATTAAGAAATTCTTACTCCTGACCATGATATTGGCAAAACACCTAATTTTTGGTGCGTTTGTTTTTCAATCGTCAAAAAACGGTGGGTGGCCTCACTAAAAGTCTAATAACTTTTATTGTGTTTGAAATATTTTGATAAAATCTGGCCATCATGTGTATATAATGAATTGCTTTTAAGACTGTAAAATTTCAATTCGAAATTCTTACTTCTTAACAAGATATTTCCAAAAACTGTAGGGGTTACTTTTTTATGGCCCACCCTGTATATAATACAATCTGCAGATTAAGCAGCTACATCAAGATCCAGCACAAATCAGCTAAATAAAACTAGATAAATTCGAAACTACTAATGCATTAGCTGACAAAAAGGTAATATCATACATTCAGTAATAAGCATAATTTAGATTTTATCTCCGATTTGCTGACTAATATATTTCCGGTAATTAAGGAAAGTAACCATTAAGCTGCATCTAAGATAATCCAGGAAATGTTTCTTTCTCCCGAATGTCACAGCAGTGGTCGTTACAATGATCCATAAATTGCTTTTCATCATCAAACATTTCATCGCATGTTCCACAGCCATAAGGTCTCAAAACAAACTGATTCATGTTGGCACCAAGTCTGAAATGATTCCCAATAATTTCATTATCTGTTTCTTGGTTCATGCTCTGCATAGACGTAACAGTGTTTGACGACAAATTTCTTCCATCAGAACAGTTAACATTGTTAAACACATTCACTATTTTCTTTCCAATGTGGGTTTTTGTGTGGTCATCAAAGCGCTTCTTCTGCTTATATACAATCTGGCATACATTACAATTGTAATTTCTTTTTACCATATGGTTTCCTATATGTTTTTGGAAACTGAGATTACTTGAAAATACCTTTGGACAAATATTGCATTTGTAAGAATCCTCTGCAGAGTGCCATCTTCTTCTATGATTCTCAAGAGTTTGTCTACGTGCAAATGCCTTATTACACGAGATGCAGATATATGGCTTTTCACCGGTGTGCACTGCCATATGGCTGCTGAGAGTAGACTTCATTCCAAATGCTCTATGGCATAGCTTGCACTGGTATGGCTTTTCTCCAGTGTGTATTCTTATATGGACTATGAGAGATGTTTTGTGTGAAAATGCTTTGCAACATACACCGTGATTCAAAAAAAAGTAAGCCAAATTGTTTTTCGTATATCTCTAATGCCTGATAACATATCACGCTAAGATTTTCCAAATATTTAGAGAACTGAACCAAGAATATGATTCCAAAATTTCATGAGATAAAGTTGAACGGATAAAAAGTTATGAATATTTAAACTTCATATACCGAAATTGCAGTTTACAAGCAATTTTCTGTCGGATTCAATAAAAAGTAAGCTAAACTGTTTTTCTTATATCTCCAATGCCTGATAATTAATCATACTAAAAGTTTCCAGATATTTAGAGAATTAAACCAAGAATACGATTCCAAAATATCATGTCATGCATTTGAACGGATAGAAAGATATGAATATTTAAACTTCATCTCCAGAAACTTCAGTTTTCTGCAAGTCTGTTATGGTGCTCGTTGCGGTTTCGATGCTTGATAGTTCCCAATTTTGGTCTTCAGTGATCCTAGAGTCAAATTAATGCAGTATATTATCGCAGCGTTCTACTGTAACAACAGCTTCCACCTGTTATCAGAAATATGTATACATATAGCCCCCGGAAGGCTGTTTTCTTTTTTCAACAGAACAGCGCCAGCCCATGTGCACAGAGCCAAGGAAACCATCGAAATGCTGACGCCAGACTTCATTTCTCCCACATTATGGCCTCCGAACAGCCAAGATTTGAATTCTGTCGACTGTAAAGTGTGGAGCGTGCATGATGCAAGATGCAAGACCGGGTCTATCAGACAACAATCCATGGCATAAATGATCTGAAGCAACGCTTGTTGGAAGTGTGGTATGGCCTGGACCAGAGGATATTCGACGATGCTGTTGCCTAATGCATGGCGCCATCGCCTCCAGGCTTGCGTGCAAGCAGGAAGAGGACTCTTGAGCATGTTATTTAATTAAATAATAAAACCATACTGTTGGGGTCATATTGTTAGTTCAAATCTCTACATATCTGGAAAATTTTAGAATGATTAATCATCAGGCATTAGAGATAATAAGGAAACATTTTATTGAATCTGACAGAAAATTGCTTGTAAACTGCAATTTCGGTATATGAAGTTTAAATATTTATAACTTTTTATCCGCTCAACTTTATCTCATGAAATTTTGGAATCATATCTTGGTCCAATTCTCTAAATATTTGGAAAATTTTAGCGTGATATGTTATCAGGCCTTAGAGATATATGAAAAGCAATTTGGCTTACTTTTTTTTGAATCACGGTGTATATTGCAAATGTATGGCTTTTCACCAGTGTGCACTCTTGTATGGGAAACTAGATTATCCTTCCGTGCATATTCTCTATGACATAAATTACATTTGAAAGGTTTCTCACCAGTGTGTGTTCTTGTATGATGTAGTAGATAAGCCTTCTCTGAAAATTGTCTTTGACACAAATTGCAGTTGTAGGTCTTTTGCACTGTGTGGCATTTTATATGGCTTTCCAGATGAGTCTGCTGTGCAAAGGCTTTTGGACATAAATTGCACTTATAAGGCTTTTCTCCAATTATGTGTGTTCTCGAATGACGTCTGAGAGTACGTTTATCGGCAAATGCTCTTTGACATATATGTGTTCTTCTGTGGCATTTCAAATCAAACTTATGTAAGAATGCTCTATCACATAAATCGCACTTGTGCGGCTTTATTCCGCTGTGCTTTATCAAATGTTTTTTCAGAGTTTTAATGTATTGAAATCTCTTGTCACATAGATTGCACCCGTAAGGCTTTTCTCCAGTGTGTGCTGTCTGATGACATTCCAGATCAGCTATCCGTACAAATGCTTTTGTGCATAAATTGCATTTATGTAGCTTTTCTCCAGTGTGTGTTGTCTGATGACATTCCAGATCAGCCTTATAGACAAATGTTTTTGTGCATAAATTGCAGTTATGCCGCCTTTCTCCAGTGTGGGCTAACTCATGGTATTTCAGATCAACTTTGCGTACAAATGCCTTTTGACACGAATCACATTTGTATGACTTATCTCCTGTGTGGGATTTTATATGATATCTGAGATCGGTCTGATATGCAAATACTTTTTGACAGATATTGCACTTGTATGGTTTTTCCCCAGTATGCGTTTCCATATGAGTTTTGAGAGCACTTTCAAATGAAAATGAATTATGACACAAACTGCACTTGTGTGGCTTTTCACCTGTGTGGTTTGCTAGATGGAGTGCCAAATGTTGTTTTATTACAAATTCTTTTTCACATAAGCTACACTTGAATGGCTTTTCTCCTGTGTGTGTTTTGCTATGGTAATCAAGAGAGCTCCTTCGTTTAAATGCTTTATCACATAATTTGCACTTATATGGCTTTTCACCAGTGTGTACTTTTGCATGCTGTTTAAGATGCCAATTCTTTGTAAATGTACTTGGACATAAATCACACTTGAATGGCCTCACTCCACTGTGCATCTTCATGTGACTTCCTAAACCTCCATTGTGCTTAAATACTTTATGACATAGACTGCACGTGTGTGGCTTCTCTGTGTCGCATTGGGAATTGAAATTGCTATTGAGGCTGTACAGCTCTTTAAACGTTTTCCCACGGTCGTCGTATTTGCATTTCACTTTTTTTATTGATTCTTGCTTGCATCTTCAGATCTACAGCAGTGAATAAATGAGTGATTAACGTTAAATAAGTCACTAAATGCAATTACAAGGTGCAGTTCTGATATATGTGTATCCAGTGGATGTGAGGCTCGGTACAATTATTTATCATCAATACAACTTCTAGTCAATTAAAAATGATTGTTTATCACTGCAGCTTCAATTTCAGTGAGATGTTTCCACAAATCCTGCTTCTATTTCGTTAAAATTTATTTTCATCATTCCAACTTCTATTTAGCCAGATCCTTTTCATCAACCCGACTCGTATTTGACCAATGCTGAAACCCATGCAATGTTGAATAATAATTTACGACGCTAAAATACCATTTACCCCAAGTGCAGCTTAGTTCTGGGGAAACCATAGGCCCATAAGAAAGGTTAGTAGATTCCATTCAATCAACGAGCTTATAAAGCACCTCTAACGTAACATCCTAATTAGACACAGTCGCAGCACGAAGAGCTCGGACCCAGAAAAAAGTCATAAGATATCAGACAGGAACAGTAGTAGGACCTCAAATAGAGCCAACACTTATAGGCATAGTCATGAAGCTGTGCTGTTACAACGGTGACCAGACAAAATGGTAGCGGACAAAATGGTACGGGCAAAAACGGTATGGATGAAATGAAAGCTGCATTAGGGTATTTTTATTTATGAAATAGAAGCTGGATTAATAAAAGACGCGTGTGAAATGGAAGCTGGATGAAGGCTCTGAATGGGTATTTCTATATATTGGAAATGGAAACTGGATTGATGAAAACAACGCTTTAGAAATAGAAGCTGGATCAGGGTATTTTTATAGCTGAAATAGAAACGGGATTAATGAAAGACGCATTACAAACGGAGGTTGATTTATGGCTGAAATTGAAGCTGGATGCTTCATGAAACACAAGAATGAAAGACATCAATCCAGCTTCTATTTCTCAAGCTTTTTTTCGCCAATCCAGTCACCTTTTTCAAGCTTTTTTTCTTCACTAGAGTTCTATTTAAGCCAAAAAGCCCATGGATCCCTTCTATTTCAGCAATAAGATACAGCTTCAATTTCATCCATACCATTTTGTCCGTACCATTTTGTCCGTACCATTTTGTCCGTACCATTTTGTCCAATACCATTTGTCCTAGAACTGTTACAACAGTCCGAAACCAAGGACTAGAATGTCGCGATGGTCTAAAATGCGGACAGGTTGAACAGAGGCGGCTGATAAACCTCCCTGACAAGCTCACAGGGATAGCGTGGAGTATGACCCTTGAACGTATTGCATGTAAGAAAGAGAATTTTAAACATAATCGGGAAAAAAATTAGAGGAATCCAATGAAGATGTTCCGTTAAATACGGGAGAAACGATGGATGAGAGAAATTAAACAGCAGTTGAACTAAATACCAATTTGGAGGAGGCAGACAGTTGGCTGGTACAATAAAATATACAATATAACTGAAAATTGATAATGTCCTCCTTACAAAGCTCTGAAGTGCACATTGAAGTGTGTAACGGGTTGCAGTAGCCAGTGCGCAATTGATAAAAGCCTGAACCATGGAAGGTAAATCAGCGAACGGACGGATTGTTGACAGAATGCACGAAAGATTAGTGTCGTAAATAATTCGCACCATTATTATTTTGTAATCAGTACCACTTCTATTTCCCAAGAACCCTAGATTTTTCCATCCACACAACTTCCATTGAATTGAAAACTATTTATCGTCAACTCAACTTTAAGATAGGTAAACGTGTAGTTTAGCATTGTAAATTATTTTCACGTTTATAATGGCACAAAAACAGTCTTAAAATATTTCTGCCAACGTGCTTTTGCTTAACTGATGTATTATTATGCTTAGAATTTGAAAAACTTTAGAAGGAAATCGATTGAAAAATTGTAATATTTGGTCACAACAAACCGCCAATCGAAGTTGTTATTCAATATGACTCTTTCCGGAAGTTGCGTGTGGCAAGTGTGTAATAAGGCAGCACCACATATATTATATTATGTGGCAGCACTCAAAAATAAATAAGTAAGTAACAGTCCAGGTTTTTCAATTGCATCAGTTGTTTTATGAATCCAACTTCTGTTTCAATGATAATTATTTTTCATTAATCCAGCTCCAATTTAAGCTAGCATATTTTGATTAACCCAGCTTCTATTTCTCGCCCGTTATTTTCGTCAACCCAGCTTCTATTTCAGATATAAAATACTATCATCCAGCTTCCATTACTGAAGCGTTTTTTTCATTAATCCAGCTTCTATTTCAGATCTAGAAATACCTTCATCCAGCTTCCATTTATCATTTTTAACTTAGGACCGAAGTGTTGACGTACACGTCGATGGTTTGGGCGCGTACCCCAACTTCCGGTCATATATTGTGGTTCAATGGCGATTCGAGCGGCGATTTCGCATGGGAAATGTGACATTTTAAAAGCTCATTTTATGTCAATATTCTTGTTCCTAACAAATTTGAAGTATGCGGTTCGATGAGTTGGTCAAATATACGCTGTTAGGAATAATTTGCTGCGCTTTTTGAATCATTATAAGCGTGAAAATAATTTACGATGCTAAACTACACGTTTACCCGCACTTCGAACAAAGAACGGTACAAGTCACTACTTTGACCAGGCTCCAAATGTCACCAAATTTTACATGGTCATACCTGGCACCGAATGCATGCAAACGCACCTATTCCCGATTTTGGGAAACGCCCCTGGAATTTGACATTTGGAGCCTGGTCAAAGTAGTGACTTGTACCCAAAGGACCAGCCTATGATGGAGAAGAAACGCTGGAGTCGAACCAGCGATGTTTTAAGTTGAGATGTTAGTCCTTAAACTACGTGCTTCGGCCTGTATAGAATATAGTATGCTAAAATGGGTGACCGGACAAAACCCCCCCTGGACAAAAACCTCCCCGGACAAAAACCCCCCCGGACAAAAAACCCCCCGGACATTTCCCCCCCTGATTTAACCTAGGACATTAACCCCCCCGGACAATTCCCCCCCCCTTGCTGCACAAAGTATAATTTGCTTCAACTTAGGCTAATTATCCAGTTCCCGGTGCTGTGTCAACTATAATTAGTGTCATACCGGTACACACCTGTCGCTGTCATCCAGGCGTGAACTTATGACTTGTTAGTGTCATTCAGTCACTCCCATATGAGTGTAGGACATTAGCCCCCCCTGGACATTAGCCCCCCGGACATAGTCCCCCCGGACATTAGCCCCCCCGGACATTAGCCCCCCCCCGATTTTTGCTAGGACATTAGCCCCCCCGGACATTAGCCCCCCCTTCTTGTGCAAATCATCGAATAGTGCCGTAACTGATAAATTGTCAATGGCATTCGCATGCATACGAAACTTCTTAGTGTCATTTAGATTCTAATTGTGTCAGTAGGCATTATACATACTTGTATTGAAATGAACGACTGGGAATCGTATGTAGGGCCTATACAGTCTATTTGTTTAGTGTCCTGCAACAAAGGTTTGTTAACGTTAGTTAGGCTACTGGTCTCAGCTTCATAGACTTATTAGCGTCGTTTCATTTCAACATTAGATTCAATACATTAGGGAAATGAACGACTGCAGGCAATCTATACAGTGACTAGGCCTACTTGTTAGTGTCAGCTTTTGCTACAACAAAGGTTTGTTAACGTCAGTTAACTACGTCTGAGCTTGACTGGGGGGGCTAATGTCCTACCTTGGGGGGGGGCTAATGTCCGGGGGGGCTAATGTCCGGGGGGGCTAATGTCCGGGGGGGCTAATGAACAGGGGGGCTAATGTCCGTTCCCCGAAGCGAGTACCTGTTGGTGCAATCTAGGACAGCATGAATCGTCAGCAATCCAGCTTCCAATGAGGCAAATATTCGTTTCATCCAACTTCTATTTAAATGACAATTATACTTGTCCATCCAGCTCCAATTTAAAAAGAGTATTTTAATCAATCCAGCTTCCATTCAAGCAAGAACATTTTCATCAATCCAGCTTCTATTTCAGCACGAACATTTTCATCAATCCAGCTTCTATTTAAGCAAGAACATTTTAATCAATCCAGCTTCCATTTAAGTAAAATTTATTTGCATAAATCCGGCTTCTATTTGGCGAGAATTCTTTTCATCAATCCAACTTGTGTACTTAGGACCACCGTTTTGTAGTACGACAACTTATGCGCAATATATTCTACCAGGGGGGGGTTATGTCCTACCCCGGGGGGTTTCTGTCCGGGGGGGGTTTGTCCGGGGGGTTTTGTCCGGGGGGGGTTTTGTCCAGGGGGTTTTTTGTCCTACAACCGCTAAAATGGAACGTCGGAAAGCAGAAATTCAACTTACGTCAAGTGTAAATAGTTTAGTGTAGTTCGTTATAGATCCTGTGTCAAGCTCAGTAAAATGGCGTTGACAAAAATGTAGTACATCAGCAGAAGTTTGGTAGTCGATTGTTTTCCCTCTATCGACTGAATAGGAAGTTATGTTGACGAGTTCATTACACATAATTATGCGTTTATTGTGTTACCCCCTTGAAGCACAGTGTTACATTGGAGCCTGACACAATCGGTTCCATGACACTTAATCCCGCGACACCTAATACCGCGACAGTTAGTACCGGACATTTAATCCCGCGACACTTAATCCCGCGACCATTTAATCCCGCGACACTTAATCCCGCGACCATTTAATCCCGCGACACTTAATCCCGCACCGATTTAATCCCGCGACACTTAATCCCGGCGACATTTAATCCCGCGACACTTAATACCGGGAAAGTAAAACAACGTTTACAAAAGAAGTTAAATTCTATAAATAGGCATATTCACAGCAATATTCACTTTGTGTTTAAAAAAGAGTTCAGCCTTTGCAGTAATATATTATAAAACTGTACAATTCGATAAAAACAATAGTCACAGCAATATTCACTAACACTTACTGTTTAAAAGAGCATACGAGTGAGATAAATGAGACATTGCACGAAGGATTTCGGTTTTACCATACGAAGCAACCGCTACTTCAACTTCACGTGTGTACTAACAGGTATTAAGTGTCGCGGTATAAAATGTCGCGGAATTAACTGTCGCAGGGATTATATGTCGCAGGGATTAACTGTCGCGGGATTAAATGACGCGGGATTAAATGTCGCCGGGACTAAGTGTCCGGCATTAACTGTCGCGGTATTAAGTGTCGCGGGATTAAATGTCGTGCTACCGACACAATCAAGACGAGGGATTTCTATCGATTAAGCGCTGAGGTCTAGACCGAAGCATCTATTCCTACATGACTCAGTACACACGAATTGATGAAGAACGGGTCGTCCGATTAAACGAATATTAATTATTATTACGGATGCTGAACTCTGATAATATCAAATAAAAATCTTTGTAACGTTGTAGATTAATATTAAGGTGTAAAAGAAACATTACATTCAATTTTTTACTACTTGCATAGGCCATGCTCTGATTTAAAAAAAAAACCTGCGATAATAATGGGTTGACATTTAGGCCAAATAACTGGACTAGTAGGCTATTGCCGGTGTAAACGTTTCACATTACCTCCCTTAAACGGTGTCACGGCAACTGGTTAACCGACAACTGGTTCAACTGGTTCATGGACAATTCGTTCACCGACAACTGGTTCGTGACAATTGGTACACGACGATAAAATTATACGGACTTCATTCGAATTTCAGAGAGGGTAACCTGAAACCGGGCGGTAGGATGAAACCGGTTTCAGATTACCCCTAGGGGTAATCTGAAACCGGTTTCAAGTTACCGGGGGGGGGGTAAATGTTTAGGAGGGGGTAATTTGAAACCTTTACACCGGTGCAAAGGTTTCAGATTACCCCCTCCTAAGCATTACCCCCTTGAAAACTGTAATTTGCATCAATCATCGCATTTATTGCACTAAAAATATCAGAAAAATCATCCCGATTCTTGTGCCGGTCTGAAGATTTTCATCCGTCATCCCACTTCGTGGTTTGTTATCAATATTTTCATCTGGGGGGTTCCGGGGTTTGTCCAGGGAATTAATGTGCTACACACAGCTTATTACCCGGCCCTCTCATTTGCTGGAGGTAGAGGTGGTTGCATAAAATGGTACGAAAATGTGTAGCATGAAGCTACCTCCAACTTTATTAAAGTTTACATCTTTCTAAATACACGTAATGACAATATTTACAATGGCATATTGTAGGACCTAGTGTTACTGAAAACGTAGTAATTAGTGATAATCTTGCAATTTTAATAACTTTAAGTTAGTCTTCCAGGCTGAAGCTGTGTCAATTTAAAGTGGTCAGTCCCACAAGGTTCACAGCTTTCTAACGCGAATAGTTCAGTCATAATTATTCTAGAACTGTTCTTCACTGACGAATCGTTTCATTAAGTTTAGCCATAATAAATATCATTTATTCACTCATTCATTCAAGCATTTATATAGCGCTTCTTCAAGGGGGGACTACTCAGAAGCGCTCCCGACTCTAGCACGGCAAAAAGGGATAGTTTTGAGTTTTGTAAAAAATGTTTCAGTAATAACCCCAGAAAGTAGACGTAACTCCTGTGGGAGTCCATTCCAAATCACAAAAAAGGCTCTATTCTGCATTGTTGCAGTTCGTGCAAATGGGACCAAGAGCAATCCTTTCTGTGCAGAACGGAGAGGGCGGTGGCCTTGGGTACTCGTGGAGCAACAGAGCTCTTGCAAGTAGTCAGAGGCAATCCCAAGTTTACATTGCCTAACTACAGCAGCGACAATGTCATGAATCTGATCATTGGCTCTTCAGACTATTGTTCTAATATTCCACAGTAAAAGGATATAACAATTATGTCCAATCACATTTACATTTTCAATATTCAAATGCATACATGTTTAGATTAAAGTAACAGACATTGAGAATATTCCTACACGTCACAAATAATTCATTAAAACTTGATAACAATTGCAACAACGCTATCTAAAAGCTACACGTTACAGTGGAACACAGTTCTATGATTAAGAAACATAGTAAAAGCAGGGCTGAAAGTGAGCCGGTGTAAATGTTTGAAATTAACCCCTCCTAAACATTACCCCCTGCAAACTGTAATTTGCATCAATCATCGCATTTATTGAACTAAAAATATATAAAAAATGATCCCGCTTCTTGTTTGGCTCTGAAGATTTTTATCCGTCATCCCACTTCGTGGTTTGCTATCAATATTTTTATCTGTAATTAAAATACTAAATCACCGCTGAAGTTACATGGAGAAATGGCTTCAAGGCTATTATTTTGTTCCGATTAAAATATTGATAACACACCACGAAGTGGGATGACGGATGAAAATCTTCAGACCAAAACTAGAAGCGGGATGATTTTTCTGATTTTTAGTGCAATAACTGCGATGATTGATGCAAATCTAGTTTCCGGGAGGTAATCTGAATCCGGTTTCAAGTTACTGGGGGGTAATGTTTAGGAAGGGGTAATTTGAAACCTTTACCTTTTGTTATATTGATAACAAACCACGAAGTGGGATGACGGATGAAAATCTTCAGACCAAAACTAGAAGCGGGATGATTTTTCTGATTTTTAGTGCAATAACTGCGATGATTGATGCAAATCTAGTTTCCGGGAGGTAATCTGAATCCGGTTTCAAGTTACTGGGGGGTAATGTTTAGGAAGGGGTAATTTGAAACCTTTACACCGGGTCGGTCCGAGTGTGCGATCCGGTGTAAAGGTTTCAGATTACCCCCTCCTAAACATTACCCCCCTGAAAACTGTAAATTGGACCAATCATCGCATTTATTGCACTAAAATAATCGGAAAAATCATCCTGCTTCTTGTTTTGGTCTGAAGATTTTCATACGTCATCTCACTTCGTGGTTTGTTATCAATATTTTCATCTGTAACTAAAATACTAATCGCCGCTGAAGTTTACATGGAGAAAATGGCGTCGAGGCTATTATTTTTTTCGGATCAAAATATTGATAACAAAACACGAAATAGGATGATATTCTGCAGACCAAAACAAGAAGCGGGATGATTTTTCTGATTTTATTAGTGCAATAAATGCGATGATTGATGCAAATCTAGTTTCCAGCGGGTAATCTGAGACCGGTGTCAAGTTACCGGGGGGTAATGTTTAGGAGGGGGTAATTTGAAACCTTTACACCGGCATCGATTTTCGAGACCTACTGTTGCCGGGTCTCAGCAGGGTCACAAAAAAGGTCGTCAGGTGCCAAAACTAGGTAAAAAATGGTAGGAGTTTGGATAATTTGGGCAACTGACAAAAAATAACGTCGTCAGAAAATTGACTGGTCAAAGGCGTGCTCGTCCGCCAAAGTCAGACCCGGCAACTTTTCCAAACCACTTTCAGCCCTGAGTAAAAGTCAAACATAGCCTAAACTCTAATCATATGAATGCAAACAAATTTCATGGCATTGATTGGACAAATTAGCATTTACATTTACGATAAATCATTTATAACATTTGATGTGCAATTGATGACATTAACTATGAGCGACTGGAAAAATAATACAGCTAGTCATCAAAATTTCAGGGAAGGTAACCTCTGAGATGCAACTCAGTTAATTCAAGAAACGTGTCTTTCTGCCCAGTCTTAGAGTAATGGTCGTTACAATGATCCATAAACTGATTTTCAGTTTCACACATTTCATCACAAGTTCCACAGCCATAAGGTCTCAACACAAACTGATTTATATCAGCACGAATTCTGAAATTATCTTCAGCAAATTGATTATCATCTGAATTTTGGTTCCTGCTCTCCAATGATAGAAGGTTTTTTGACGTCAACTTTCTTCCATCAAAACAGTTAACATTGTCAGATTTAATATTAGATACTTTATTTCCATTGTGGGTTTTTACATGCTGAACAAGGTGATTTTTCTGTTTAAATATTTTCCGGCATATATTACACCTGTATGTTTTTCCTGCAGTGTGGTTTCTTATATGTGCTTTCAGACTGAGCTTCCTTGCAAATACCTTCAGACATATATTGCATTTGTAAGATTCCTCTGCAGAGTGCCATCTTCTTCTATGATTTTCATGATGTTGTCTATTTGCAAACACTTTATGACATATATTGCAAATGTATGGCTTTTCTCCAGTGTGCATTGCCATGTGCCTGCTATAAGCAGAACTTTGTCTAAATGCTTTATAACATAGATTGCACTGGTACGGTTTTTCTAGGGTATGTGTCCTTATGTGTTCAGTGAGATGTTCTTTTCGTGAAAAGGCTGTGCGGCATATGTTGCAAATGTATGGCTTTTCTCCAGTGTGCAGTGCCATGTGCCTGCTCAGATTATAATTTTGCCTAAATGCTTTATAACATAGATTGCACTGGTACGACTTTTCTCCAGTATGTATTCTCATGTGGACTATGAGAGATTTTTTTTGTGAAAAGACTTTGCAACATATATTGCAAACGTAAGGCTTTTCTTGAGTGTGCGTTCTTTCATGGCAAACTAGACTAGCCTTACTCGCAAATTCTTTTTGACACAAATCGCATTTGAAAGGCTTTTCATCAGTGTGGGTTCTTGAATGATGTTGTAGATGAGCCTTCTGTGAAAATTGCTTTTGACACAAATTACAATTGTAGGGCATTTCCCCCATGAGGAATCTTCTCTTAGGGTATTCCAGATGAGTCTGCTGTACAATTGCTTTTGGATATAAATTGCTTTTATAAAGCTGTTCTGCTGAATGTGTTCTCAAATGGTTTTTGAGACAAATATTTTTTGGAAATGCTCTATGACAAATATGGCACATGTACGGCTCCCCAGTGTGCGTTCTTCTGTGGCATTTCAAATCAAACTTTCGAAAGAATGCTTTATCACATAAATCACACTTGTGCGGCTTTATTCCACTGTGCATATTCGTGTGTCGTTTGAGAGCCTGAGGATAACGAAATCTCCTGTCACATAGATTGCATCTAAATGGCTTTTCTCCAGTGTGTGTTGTTTGATGACATTCTAGATAAGCCTTCTTTACAAATGCTTTAGTGCATAAATTGCATTTATGTGGCTTTTCTCCAGTGTGGGATAAGTTATGTTGTTTCAAATCAGATTTCTCTATAAATGCCTTTTGACACAAATTGCACTTGTATGGCTTATCTCCTGTGTGGGTTTTTATATGATATTTCAGATTGCCTGGCCATGCATATACTTTCTGACAGATATCACACTTGTATGGTTTTTCTTCACTGTGCGTTCTCATGTGAGTTTTGAGAGCACTTTTTAAAAAAAAAGCATTATTACACAAACTGCACTTATGCGGCTTTTCAGCTGTATGGCTTGCTAGATGGAATGCCAGATATTGTTTTAATGCAAATTCTTTGGAACATAGGCTGCACTTGAAAGGCTTTTCTCCTGTGTGGGTTTTTCTAGAATGGTAATCCAGAGATTTTTTCTCTAGAAATGCTTGATCACATAATTTGCACTTATATGGCTTTCCTCCAGTGTGTCCTTTTGCATGCCGTTTTAGACCGGACTTCTCTGTAAATGTACTTGGACACAAATCACACTTGAATGGCTTTACTCCACTGTGTGTCTTCATGTGACGTAGTAAACCATGAATGTGCACAAATTCTTTGTGACATAATATGCACATGTGTGTCTGCTCTCCACTGTGTGTTCTTGCATGGATTTTCAGATAATATTTCTGTGCAAATGGTTTTTGACACAAATTGCATTTGTATGGCTTATCGTCAGTATGATTTCTGCTATGCATTAAGAGATAATGTTTCGATGCAAATGCTTTGTGACATGAATTGCACTTGTGTGGCTTTTCATCTGTGTGGCTTCTAATATGGGTTGCTAGACTTTGTTTTGATGTAAATGCCTCGTGGCATAGACTGCACTCAAATGGCTTTACTCCAGCATGTGCTTTTTTTAGATTGGATTCCAGAGCACTACTGCATGCAAGTGCTTTATCGTGTGATTTGCACTTATTTGCCTTTTCTCCACTGTGTGCTACAGCATGCTGTTTCAGAGCACATTTCTCTGTGAAAGTTTTTCCAGACAGATCACACGTGAATGGTTTAACTCCATCGTGCGTCTTCATATGCGTCATTAAGACATGGCGGTGTGCAAATGCTTTATGACACAGATTGCACTTGTGTGGCTGATCTTTGCTGTGGATTCTGACATGGATACGAAGACCATGCATCTTTGCAAACGTTTTCTCACAGTAGTCACACGTGTAACATGCTTCATCTTCATTGTTTCTTTCCTGCATCATCACATCTACAAAAATGAATAAACGTTTCATTTGTGCTGGGAGTGGATTTAGAGAAAGTTAATCATTCAAGTGAAACAAATGGGACAGAAGGGAGATGCATACAGATGTCTTTCAGCATGATGGGATTTTTGAACGTATGACACATAAATATTTCATATTGACCTGCAATTCCAATACCCACCAATTTATGTTTTAAGAATTGTCTTGACGACCCCATAGACGCACCCTTCTACAGGCCATGATTCCATGCAACACCATCTGAAAAATGAGTTTCCTTTTTGACCGAGGTGGTTTGCGGCCCAGCCCCTGCTAGACTGAGTTCAGAAACTATGGTTTGGGTTAGTCTTTCCATAGCCTTTGAAAAGGGCTGATATATATATATATATATATATATATATACACGGAGGTGACTTGATGAAACACCTCTTTGTCCTCGGTGGGAGTATCGGAAAATATTGATTTGATCAGTTTGTTTATCTATGTGAAGGTGATGGAACAAGACCAAGTTCCAAATGTGGGAAATTGTTAAGACATTTTTATCACAATGTGAGATTTTGGAAAGTTAAAAACGTAATATGGTATACAGTTTCAGTTTAGATAAATTGATACAGTACATTCAAGCAGGGCTCACGGAAAATGTTTTAATTGTTAAGCTTTCAATCAAGTCATTCGTGATTCAAAACAATCAATAAATATTTCATATAACTGTGCTATTTAAAAAAAAATACATTTTGAAGTGACATCCATCTGAATGTACCATTTGTAGCAAACCCCAGTAGGTACATCATTGCAGAACTACTTAATATAATATTTGATCTATGGTCAAACTGACTTAATAGAATATTTTACAAATGTTTTCTTCCAGCATCTCCATCTACAAAAACATATTTTCACGCCTTGTAGAAATTTTACTTAGACTACTATAGGGTCATTCCATGTCAGATCAACCAGACCTTTCTACCTTCAACTTTATATTTTGCTGAAAATTTTATTATTTGTTTGCCCACCAATTCTGAGCTCAAATACATTTTTTTGGAGATAATTCAAAATTTGACCGATATATGTCGTTTTAAAGTGAAGTGGGGTTGGCGAAAATTTGCGTCCGATTTCGCGAAATGTTCTCTGTGGCTATATTCAACCAAGTTGCTTACCCATCATTGTCTGTGGGAAGGCAACGGGAAACCGCCTCACTCATTCTCATCCCCCATGGACGTAAAGCCAATGAACTTGCCTACCTGTGTAAAGGTTTCAAATTACCCCTTTCTAAACATTACCTCCTTGCAAACTGTAATTTGCATCAATCATCGCATTTATTGAAGATTTTTATCCGTCATCCCACTTCGTGGTTTGTTATCAATATTTTCACCTGTAACTAAAATACTAAATCGACGCTGAAGTTATGGAGAAATGGCTTCGAGGCTATTATTTTTCCCCGATTAAAATATTGATAACAAACCACGAAGTGGGATGATGGATGAAAATCTTCAGACCAAAACAAGAAGCGGGATGATTTTTTTTACTGCAATAAATGCGATGATTGATGCAAATCTAGTTTACGGGGGTAATCTGAAACCGGTTTCAAGTTACCGGGGGGTAATGTTTAGGAGGGGGTAATTTGAAACCTTTACACCGGTGTAAAGGTTTCAAATTACCCCCTCCTAAACATTACCCCGGGTAACTTGAAACCGGTTTCAGATTACCCCCGTAAACTAGATTTGCATCAATCACCGCATTTATTGCAATAAAAAAATAAGAAAAATCATTCCGCTTCTTGTTTTGATCTGAAGATTTCCATCCATCATCCCACTTCGTGGTTTGCTATCAATATTTTGATCGACAAAAATAATAGCCTCGAAGATATTTTCTCCATGTAAACTTCAGCGGCGATTAGTATTTTAGTTACAGATGAAATTATTGATAGCAAACCACGAAGTGGGATGACGAATGAAAATCTTCACACCAAAACAAGAAGCGGGATGCTTTTTGTGATATGTTTAGTGCAATAAATGTGATGATTTGTGCAATTTACAGTTTGCAGGGGGTAATGTTTAGAGGGAGTAATCTGAAACCTTTACACCAGGTAGGTAATCCGCCGCCTATTGGCAGACTTGTTGTCCTCGAGACCAAAGTCTTGGTCTCGAGTGCGCTCGAGTTCGGTTTTAAAAGGCTTGGTCTTGGTCTTGAGGGCCAAAGTCTTGGTCCTGGTCTTGAGGGCCAAAGTCTTGGTCTTGATCTTGGTCTTGAGGTTCAAAGTCTTGGTCTTGGTTTTTCAAGACCAAGACCAAGACCTGCCTTCACGATAGTATCATAATTATATTATAATAATAACTAATAAAATTATAATTATATAGTAGAAAATGAAATCATGGTATAATATGGCAGTTCGTGTAGGCCTAATACAATATAATAAACAGCAACTAAAAAACTATAATTTTGTCAAATTTTCTGAGGAAAAATATTTTATTTCTGGGCGCTTTCTCCGCTGGAAATGTCCAGATACGCCATGGCAGGATTTTTAAAAAGACTCACGATTTCTAAATTTATATCCAGTGCTTGAAAAGACGCTGTGCGTGCCAGCAACTTCAGCACCTGTAGAACGTATTTTTTCGCATGGTGGTATTTTCATGAGGCCACACCGCGCAGGCACGCCTTGGTCAGAAAATTCTGAGTGAATTGGTTCTGTTAAAATGCAACAGCCATTTGCAATAACATTGCACATAATCACATTAAGGAGTTTTGCAGGCACGAACTGAACTCGGAATTCTCTGCAGTTTGGTTATAGAGTTGCTTTGTTTGAATAAAATACGTTTTCATCAAGATAGCAGAACCTGCATTTTTGCAAGGTCTTGTCTTGGTCTTGAGACCAAAAGTCTTGGTCTTGTCTTGGTCTTGAGCCCAAAAGTCTTGGTCTTGAAGTTCAAAGTCTTGGTCTTGAGGTTTGAGGTCTTGACAACAACACAGACTATTGGACGGCTGCCACTGCCGGTCCGCTAGTATTTGAAATTCGAGGGCCGCCTGGCGGTCCGCTAGTCACAGGCATCTTGCAATGCACCCTGTAACCGGAATGAGAGAAAGAAGCCACGATACTTAAATAAAAATTCTAACAATTATTGTAAATGCAGTCATTCGAATCCGGGTATTTATAGAATACAATAAGCTCGTCATAATTATATCAAAGAGGCGAATTAAACTCACGCAGAACAGCGCGAAAGTGGTAAATGTAGCTCGTTAGCGATCCTTTGTTAATATCAGTAAAATGGCGTCGACTAAAATAATTTTATAGTCATAAAAGTAGAAGTCCAATTATAATCGATAACATTTCCATCTATCGATTAAACTAGTCGACAAATCTCGACAAATTGCTTGAGAATATAGTTAAGTGCACGCTCATGGGTAATCTTTAGCGTCCCGAATTTATTTGCGATTACATGTGTTTTAGCATTGGTTTCACAGAGTGCACTCAAGTTGGACACAGGCGAATAATATTTCCTACTAATATAGTGAAAGTCGAAGTCATTATTTAAAAAAACACTTAAATAGATGTGAAATAAATGGAGAGTGTAACGAACAATGGCTTAAATAGAATTGGAATCGATGAACAGATTTTTTGCTTGAAATAATTCGAGCTGGATTAATAGTTTAATAGAAATCGGATTGATGGAAAATAGTTGCTGCTCAAACAGAAATTCGATTGATTAAAAGAATTCTTGCCTAAATAGAGGTTGGATCGAAGGAAAGAATGCATGCCAAGTTGGCAACTTAGAGGTGGATTGGTGCTGAATAATTAGGCGATAGGGTAAACGTGTATTTTAGTATAGTAAATTCTTCGCCATTGCATGGGTTTCAGCATTAGTCGAGTACCAGTCGGATTGACGAAAAGAGTTCTTTCTAAATAGAAGTCGGATTGATGAAATTAATTTTTACTAAAATTGAAGTGGGATTTACGAAAACGATCTCGATGAAATCGAAGCTGGAGTCACGAGCAATAATTTTAAATGAAAAAGTTATATTGGTGAAAAATATTTGCTGACGAAATAAAAGCTGGACTTATCAAACTAATTCTTGCCTAAACGGAAGCTGGACCGATGAAAAGGATTCTCGCCAAACTAGAGGTTGGATTGAGTAAAAAATAACAATGCTGCAGCGAGCGAATAAAATACACGTTTACCGGCGATAGATTACTGCCTCCTGAATTGTTGCACTTTGCATCCTAAACTTTTGCTTTTTATTTCCACTTATTTACCACTTATGTATGTATTATACTGAACTGGTTGTTTTTGTCTGGGGTTAATGGTGGGTTTGTCCTGGGTGGGGGCTAATGTCCTGTAAGTGTAAGAGAAGCCGTTAGGTTAATTCGAAGAAATGACAGAGCTAGGATTCTCTTCATTTGATGCCTTCATTCTAACCCACCATCCAGCATAGAATACTGGCTTTGGTGGCAATTCATTGTTTTAAATTAATAAACATTGCTTGGATTTTAGTGTTGCATGCATTATTGTTCACTTAGCGTAATGATTTTTTTAAACTAATAAATCCAACATTTCAAGCAGAAAATAAGTGACATATTCAGATAACCATAGAGACCACAGTCGTTCTTAAAACACCATTTGAATACAAGATCCACACAATCATGAAGTACTATTATTTAGCCACAATTACATTTAACAATAAAAGTAGATATCTTGAACCAGACAAAACTTGTGCAACACAAGTTTAAATTAAAGAACAAATCATAAACTTTGACATCGTCCCCCATACTTCGACAAAGCTCAGATATTTACAGGCTGAATAGGCCTACCATGGATGGTAGCGAATAACTGTATGAATGCAAATAAAGAAAATTAAAATGCACCAACACAAGTGGGGGTAAAGAAACGCGTTCACTCTTAAAAATAATCAACTTGTAAAAATCAAATAAGAACCAAGTGCAAAGTAAGGGGCTAGAGACACCTACGCGTTTAGATTTTAACATGTGGAGTACTTGATAGATTCTTAGTATTTAACACTTCAAGTATGAATATACTGAATCTGTGAGCGGCGCTTTATAAATGTTCAATTACAATTACAAAAATTACAATTATGAGAGTGTACTAAAAACGACTGGAAAGCAAATGCAGCTCATTGTACAAGACAGTGTTAAGGAAAGTATTTCTGAAGATGCATCTCAAATAGTTCAAGAAATTCGTCTTTCTCTATAGTCTCAAGACGGTGCTCGTTGCAATGTTCAATGAACTCCTTTTCGATTGCAAACAATTCATCACACGTTCCACAGCCATAAGATGCCAAAACGAACTGATTTATATCTGCGTTAAATCCAAAATGATCTCCACCAAGTCGATAACCATCCGAACTTGGATCCATGCTTTGCATGGATACAACTTTTCTTGATGACAACTTTCTTCCATCAAAGCAATCACCACTGCCAGCTATAATATTATTAACTATTTTATTTCCAATGTGGGTATTTGTATGTAGATCAAGATGTTTTATCTGTTGAAATGCTTTCTGGCATATATTACACAAGTAGTAGGTTCTCTCTCCAGTGTGTTTTCTTATATGTTTCTCCAGACAGTGTTTCAATGAAAACGCTTTGTGACATATATTGCAAACATAAGATTTTTCTATAGCGTGCCATCTGCTATGACGAATAACAGACCATTTGCATGCAAATGCTTTGTTGCATAAAATGCAGAAATATGGCTTTTCTCCAGTGTGTGTTCTCATGTGCCTTTTGAGAACAGATTTCTGTTTAAACACTTTATCGCATAGCTGACACTTGTATGGTTTTTCTTCACTGTGAATGCTCATGTGTAGTCTGAGAGACGCAGAGAAATGATACGTCTTTTGACATAGATGACATCTGAACAATTTTTCTCCAGTGTGGGTTGTCTTGTGGCATTCAAAATAAGCTTTCGATGAAAATGCTTTGTCACATAAATTGCACTTGAATGAGTTTTCTCCATTGTGCTTTATCATGTGTGTTTTGAGAGACTGGCGGTAATTAAATGCTTCATGACATTCATTGCAATTGAATAGCTTTTCTCCAGTATGGATTGTCATATGACGTTCCAGAAGAACCTTTGAAAAAAATATTTTACCACAAATATTACATGGGTGGGTTCTATAATTGTGGTATTTCATATCAGCTTTTTGTATAAATGTTTTTTGCCACAAATTGCTCTTGTATGGCATATCTCCAGTGTGCATTCTCATGTGTGTTTTTAGGGCATAATTTTGAGAATATCCTTTGTCACATATATTGCAAATGTATGGCTTTTCCCCAGTATGGTTTCTTGTATGGTACACCAGATGAGATTTTTCTGCAAATTCTCTGTGACACAAATGGCACTTGTAAGGCTTTTCTCCAGTGTGGCTTTTTGTATGACGGACTAGATGATATTTCGTTGCAAATCCTCTCTGGCATAAGTTGCATTGGTAAAGCTTTTCTTCAGTGTGGATTCCTGTATGACGAACCAGATGATCATTTCGTGAAAATCCTCTCTGACATAAGTCACACTTGAATGGCTTTTCTTCAGTGTGGGTTATTATATGCAATTTCAGACGAGGCTTGCTCGAGAAGGTTCTTTGACATAATTTGCATTCAAATGGCTTTTCACCTGTGTGTGTTCTCAAGTGAAGTTTGAGAGAATGTTTTTCTGCAAATGCTTTTTGACAATAATTGCATGCGTATGGCTTTTCTCCAGTATGTATTTTTCCATGGCGTTTCAGAAGAAATTTATCAGCAAAGGTTTTTGGACAAAGGTCGCACTTGAATTGCTTTACTCCACTGTGTGTCTTCATGTGCCTTTTAAAATCCTGACTGTCTGCAAATACTTGTTGACATATTTTGCACTTGCGTGACTGGTCTCCAGTGTGTTTCATAGTAGAGATTTGCACACCACACTTCTGTGTAAATGCTTCTGGGTTTAGCTCCATTGTAAGTTACATTTACTATAACGCTCAGATCCTTTTCTAACAAAGGTCACATTCGTGTCGTTTTTCATTCTTATTGTTTATTGTTTGAAAATTCACATCTACAAGAAAAACGGTGTCACGACAACTCGTCTAACGACAACTCGTCTAACGACAAGTGGTCTCCGGACAATTCGTCTAACGACAACTGGTCTACTGACGACTTATCCAGCGCTTGAAAAATGGAAGCTGGATGATAGTTTTTAGAGGTGAAATGGAGGTTGGATTGATGAAAAAACGCAAGAGAAATGGAATCTGGATGATGGTTCTCTTACAGGTGAAATAGAAGCTGGATTGACGAAATTAACGCATGATAAATAAAAGCTGGATGAAGGTATTTCTAGATCTGAAACGGAAGCAGGATTGATAAGAAAACCGCTTAAGTAATGGAAGCTGGATGAGGATATTTTTATATATGAAATAGAAGCTTGATTGACTAAAATAACAGGCGAGAAATAGAAGCTGGATGAAGGTATTTTTAGATTTGACGTAGAAATGGGTGCATGTTGGAATACATGAATGAAAATCATCAATCCAGCTTCCATTTAAGCAAAAAAAACATTTTCGTAAATCCAGCTTCTATTTCATCAATACTATTCGTCAGTAGACGAGTTGTCGTTAGACCAATTGTCCGGAGACGAGTTGTCGTTAGACGAGTTGTCGGTAGACCAGTTGTCGTGGAACCAAGAAAAACTAAGCAGTGTATTATTTGTATGCTTGACATGAAATAAAAGGGCAATCCTGTCAACGGCGGTTTTCAATTATTTCACATTCAAATTCAGATATGTTCACCGATGACTCTACTTTGTGATGTGGTAATGGTGGTGGTGGTGGGTGTGGTGGTGGTGGTGGTAATGGTGGTGGTGGTGGGTGTGGTGGTGGTAATGGTGGTGGTGGGTGTGGTGGTGGTAATGGTGGTGGTGGGTGTGGTGGTGGTAATGGTGGTGGTGGGTGTGGTGGTGGTAATGGTGGTGGTGGTGGGTGTGGTAATGGTGGTGGTGGTGGTAATGGTGGTGGTGGTGGGTGTGGTGGTAATGGTGGTGGTGGTGGTGGGTGTGGTAATGGTGGTGGTGGTGGGTGTGGTGGTGATGGTGGTGGTGGTGGTTGTGGTGGTGGGTGTGGTGGTGATGGTGGTGGTAATGATGGTGGTGGTGGTACCACCACACCCACCACCACACCCACCATTACCACCACCACACCCACCATCACCACCACCATTACCACCACCACCACCACCACACCCACCACCACCACCACCATTACCACACCCACCCACCACCACCACCACCACCACCACTATTACCACCACACCCACCACCACCACCATTACCACCACCACCACCACCACCACCACCACCACCAAATCACAAAGTAGTCATCGGCAAACATATCTGGATTTGAGTGTGAAATAATTTAAAACCGCCGTTGACAGGATTGCCAATAAAAGTATATGTCATTCAGTTGTCAAAATTTAAACAGTGAAGGAAAATTTGCTCCTAAACATGCATGATTTTAAAAGCGAATGCTGTTTACAGTTCAAACTCTGACACTATTCACACTTTGGCAGTAATAGTCCCACGCCTGGATAAAGGAGGAGGGAAAATTTTTATACCCATTAATCCAGCTTCTATTTGCAGAAACTTATTTTTGATCAATCAAACTTCTCTCTAGGCAAATAATTATTTTAACCAAACACTATAATAGATGCAACTCTTATTTAGAAAACAATTTTGCCATCAATCGAGCTTCCTTTTTTTTAAATCCAGCTAAATTAATCACTTTGGCATATTTATTTTTCATCAGTCCGACTTCTACTTTGGCACGACTCCTTTTCATCAATCCAGCTTCCATTTGGACAAAAATCGTTTAATCAGCTCAGCTTGTATTAGACCAACAATCATTTCTTAGCCCAGGTTCTATTTCAACAAAACGTACTGTTATATCCAGCTCCAATGTTATCAAGAATCTTTTCATCAATCCCACTTCTATTTGAGTAAAAAATATTGTCAGCAATCCGATTTCAATCTAGCGAAAAATGTTCAACGATCACCTTTACTCTGCAGCATCATCAGGTGAGCAACTCCGAAAAACCGAGTCATACCAATTATTGTCTAACTGGAAGCCTGATTGATGAGAATTATTCATCCCAAACTAGAGGCCGGACTGACGCAAAATAATAATTATGCTGCGCAAGTCCAAAAGTCAGGATAATTTATCCTTCTAAAACAGGGGTCTCAAACACGCGGCCCGCGAGAGCCGTCTGGTTTTTTTAGGCTATTTGTTTTTTTATTTAAAGAAAGAAATTAATTAAAAACCGAATTCTGCTTTTCTTTTGCTATTTGAACCAAGGTTCAAACTATTTTCTTCTAATTTTTGCTCTTGATATTCAATCTGCAACAGCAGATATGCTGAGTTGCTGACAGAATTATAGTTGACCTTCAATGTAATACCATGCTGAAGCAGAAGTAAGCCTACAATGAGGTTGATATTCAGATATTCTACACTTTTCTACTACAAGAAAAAATCCAAAATCTGCACCTGCAGTGCTGCAACATTTAACTCACGCTAAACAGTACAAACAACGACAAGGTTGTTAGTTAAGAATCGTTTGTCAATCTCAGTAACGATTGGATAATGAATTTTAGCATGCTAAAATACACGTTGACCCATGTAGCTATAATATGGTATCATAAATACGTCGTATATAAAGGCAAAATTAACTCACGCTAAACAGTACAAACAACGACAAGGTTGTTAGTTAAGAATCGTTTGTCAATCTCAGTAACATGGCGTCGACTAAAATGTTATTAGGCGTACAATTGGAGTCTGCTGATGGTTACTTGTGCCCTCTATTGCCCGATTCCGTCCGGAGGGGGTTGGTCGGTGGGGGGGGGGGGGGGGTTGTCCAGGGGTTAATGCCCATTGTCATACACTCGTCTGGGAGTGATATCAACGGCTAAATGATAAGGCTCAACCACGAGAGGACTGACGGCATCGGACGTACGAACCTGCCAACGGTAGAAAATAACATGATGATGATAATTAGGATGAGGAGGAGCTCAGGAGCAGGAAGCAAATACCCGAATCCCAAGCCGTATAGCACTTCAAAGATATTTTATTTCGGTGAACTGGAAGTTGGATGAACGATAAACACATTATATTACTGCTGATGTATTGCAGTACCATTATAAGCTGGATGAGCATATTAGGCCTAATTAACAGAAGCAGAAGTTGGATGAGCGACGAAATCATGGTTTTATGCTAAAATGTAACCGTAAAACTAGAGGCTGGATGAGCGATCAAAATATTTTTAATTGAAGTAGAAGTTGGATGAATAACGGAACTGTGACATAGTAGAATTAAGAGTTGGATGAGCGATGAAAAAATGAATAAAAAATGTTTTAAATAATTTTACGTTGCTATAGGCCTACGGCTTCGGCTGCCTCTATAGAGTTCGTCAATCGCTTGTCTCTGAATGTGGGTTTTGTCGCTGTCAAGGCGCCCTAGTAGCGGATGGCTGCGTTACGGCGCCATAGAAATTGTCATTGTTATTATTATTATTATACTTATTATACATGTAGCTTTTCAACCAAAGACTGTGCAGAAATAAAGAAAAGAACCCTAAGCAGAAAATAAATCATGGAATCCACAGGCATGAATAACACACCATTTGAATTACAAGACCCACACAACCATTAAGTACTATTATTTATCCACAATTAAATTCAACAATAAAAGAAGATAATTATACATTGAACAAGACAAAACTTAATATAGCACCAGTGCAACGCTCTTTTACATTAACGTTCAAACCAAACACGTTTTACAACATTATTACACTGCCAACAAGCTTAGTGATCTACAGCCTTAATAGGCCCAAGGCGATAATTGTCGGGGTTGGGGTTCAACCCCCCAGTCTTTCTTAGAGTAAAGTCTGTTTTTCACACCCCAAATCCAAGTGGATAATGGTCCACCCCCCCCAGTTATTTTTCCACAATTCTTACACTATTGTATTGTATTGTATTTAAACATTTATAAAGCGCCTCTAGTAGGGGTGAACCGTTCAGAGGCGCTCCCAGTGCGCAAGGCCCAGCGAGAAGAAACAGGTTTTGAGAAGAGACAAAGCAGAGGAGAGACTACCAGAAAGAAGTGTAGAGCGAACAGAAGGAGAAAGGGCATTCCAAAGAGAAGGACCAATTGAGACAAATGATCGAGACTGAGCCATAACAGTTCTAGACCGAGGAACCAAGAGGTCAAATCTGTTGGATGAACGAAGTGGACGGTGGGAGGAAGCTGAGTGAGGACGAAGTAAAACATTAGTGAGATATTCTGGGGCAAGACCACGTTGAGCCTTTATGATCAGAGTGAGGATCTTAAATTGTGTGCGAGCACGGAGAGGAAGCCAGTGAAGTTCATGAAACATAAAGGTAGAGATGTGAGAGTACTTGGGAAGGCGGGCAATCAATCTAGCAGCTGAGTTGAGAACCGACAGAATCGGTGAAAGACGAACTTTAGGAAGACCAATGAGGAGAGCATTGCAATAGTCAATTCGTGAACATATAAAAGCATGAATTAAGGTAGTGAAGATGGAGGAGGAGACAGAGCGACGAATGGCTCTGAGACGTCTTAAATGGAAATATGACGAGCGTGTCACATTGGAAATATGCTCAGTAAAGGTAAGTGAGCTATCAATTTCAACACCCAGATCCCGAACACTTGAAGAGAAGGAAAACAGCGGAAATTTTTCAGAGAGCAGAATGAAATCAAGCTTCTGGAGCTGCTGGGGAGTACCTAGCCAGATGAATTGAGTCTTTTAAGTATTAATCGAAAGGCGATTTGAAGACATCCATGAGTGGAGATGAGTAGTAAGGGATTCAATAAGAGCAACTAATAGCAGCTGGGAAAATGAGGGACCATGGACAAAAGCCTGAACATCATCAGCAAAGAGATGGCCAGCAGCACTACAAATCGGAAAAATAGAAGAGATGTCGGCCGTGTAAAGAATAAATAGGAGAGATCCAAGAACTGAACCTTGAGGAACACCCAGATTAACATGAACCCATTGGGTTCGAGAGTCACCAGATATAATCATTTGAGTTCTTTCAGAAAGGTACGACTGGAACCAAGATAGGGGGAGGCCTTTAACACCATAGGAGGTCTCAAGACACTGAATAGGCATACATTGTTCGCTAATTACTTTTTGTTCGTTACGTGTTTGAATAGTCAAAAAATGGTGTGTGGCCTCCCTAAAAGTGCCATAGCTTTTGCTGTTTGAAATATTTTGATAAAATCTGGCCATCTTGTGAAAATATGAATTGTCTTTAAGACTGCAAAATTTAATTTCGAAATTCTTTCTTTTGGCCAAGATATTGGCAAAAAAAGGTTTTTTTGGGCGCACCCTGTATACATATCGAACTTTTAAAACCCATTAAAATGCAACACCAACCCAAATGAAATTTTAAAAATAATCAACTCCTGGTACAGATATTTGTGTAATGTATCGGACCTGAGACACAAGCACTTAAATTTCAACCTATAGAGTTCTTAATATAGTCTTAGTACACTAGTAAAGTACTTTATACTTCGAGGATGAGGAATAAAAACGCAGCTCATTGTAAACGTGTTAACGAAAGTATCTCTGAAGATGCACCTGAAATAGTTCAAGAAATTCGACTCTCCCTCCAGTCTCCAGATAGTGCCCATTGCAATGTTCAATGAATTGTTTCTCGAATGTAAACATTTCATTACACGTTAAACAGCCATAAGGTCTCAAAACAAACTGATCTAATATTATATCGGCACTGGATCTAAAATTATCTCCAGCAGGCCGGTTATCATCTGAAATTGGGTTCTCGCTCTGCATGGATGGAACATTTCTTGACCTTCCATCAAAGCAATTACCATTGCCAGATATATTAACTATTTTATTTCGAATGTGGGTATTTGTATGGAGATTAAGGTGCTTTATCTGTTGAAATGCTTTCTGGCATATATTACACATATAGTAAGTTCTTTCTCCAGCGTGGTTTCTTACATGTTTCTCAAGACGGTGCTTCAATGAAAACGCCTTGTGACATATATTGCATACATATGATTTTTCTACGGTGTGCTTTCTGCTATGACGAACAAGATATCGTCTCTGCGCAAATGCCTTGTTGCAAGAAATGCAGATATATGGCTTTTCTCCAGAGTGTGTTCTCATGTGCCTTTTGAGAACAGAATTATGTTTAAATGCTTTACCACATAACTGACACTTGTATGGTTTTTCTTCACTGTGGATGCTCATGTGTAGTTTCAGAGACGTAGGGAAATGATATGCCTTGTGACATAGATGACACTTGAATAATTTTTCTCCAGTGTGGGTTGTCTTGTGGCTTTCAAGATAAGCTTTTGATGAAAATGCTCTGTCACATAAGTTGCACTTGAATGAGTTTCCTCTATTATGCTTTATCATGTGTGATCTGAGAGACTTACGGAAATGAAACGCCTTCTGGCATTGATTACATTTGTATAACTTTTCTCCGGTATGGGTTGTCTTGTGACTTTCAAGATAAGCTTTTGATGAAAATACTCTGTCACATAAATTGCACTTCAATGAGTTTTCTCCACTGTGTTCTTTCATATGTTTCAGAATCAAATTGCTCTTATATGTCACATCTCCAGTGTGCGATTCTAAATGGTTTCTGAGACCAACCTTCCATGCAAATAGCTGTTGACAGAAATTACACTTGTATGAAGTTTCTCCGGTGTGCGTTCTCATGTGTCTTTTTAGACCAGCATTTGATGAATATCCTTTGTCACATATATTGCAAATGTATGGCTTTTCCCCAGTATGGCTTCTTGTATGGCTTAGCAGATCATATTTTCGGGCAAATTCTCTCTGACACAAATGACACTTATAAGGCTTTTCACCAGTATGGCTTCTTGTATGGTGCAGCAGAACATATTTTTCCGCAAATTCTCTTTGACATAAATGGCACTTATAAGGCTTTTCACCAGTATGGGTTCTTGTGTGGCGAACCAGATGAGCATCCCTTGCAAATTGTCTCTGGCATATGTTGCACTTATAAGGCTTTTCTCCGGTGTGGGTTCTTGTATGGCATACTAGCTGAGACTTACGAGCAAAATCTCTTTGACAAAAATTGCATTTATAAGGCTTTTCTCCTGTATGCATTCTTGTATGCAGTTGAAGATGAGGCATGTAGGTGAAGGTTCTTTGACATAATTTGCATTCATAGGGCTTTTCCCCTGTGTGTATTCTAAAGTGAACTGTGAGATGATCTTTTACTGCAAATGCTTTTTGACAAAAATTGCATATGTAAGGCTTTTCTCCGGTATGTATTTTTTCATGCTGTTTCAGACCACACATCTCAGCAAATGCTTTTGGACAAAGGTAACACATGAATTGCCTTACTCCACTGTGTGTCTTCATGTGCCTTTTAAAATCCCGACTGTCTGCAAATACTTTTTGACATAATTTGCAATTGTGGGTCTGCTCTCCACTGTGGATTCTTGCATGGTTTTCTAGACCATATTTCTGCATGAATGCTTTTGGGCACAAATTGCATCTGTATGGGTTATAACCAATATGCTTCCCTGCCTGCAATCCATTGTGGCCTGCAGTATGGATTGCAAGATAATGTTTAGATGCAAATACTTTACCACACAATTCGCACATATATGGCTTTTCTTTGCTGCAAGCCATTGTAGGGATTTGCAGACCACACGTCTGTGTAAATTCTTTTGGGTTTAACTCCATTGTAAGTTACATTTACTATAACGCTCAGATCGTTTTCTAACAGAGGTCACATTTGTATCGTGCTACGTTCTTATTTGCTTGTTGCTTCAACCTTCAGATCTACAAGAAACAAAAAGAGGTGTATTAATTTTATGGTTGGTATGAAATTAAAGGTATTTACCATTCAGTTGTCAACATTTGTACACTGAATAAAAGTTTGCTTCTAAGCATGCTTGATTTAAAAAGTAAATTTTGTTTACCGTTCAAAACTCTAACACTGCTCTCACTTTGCCAGTGCAAGTCAAAAGTCTGGATAAAGTAGGAGGGCAAAGAATTATACTCATTAATCCAGCTTCTCTTTACAAAAACTCATTTTTTATCAATCAATCTTCTCTCTAAGCATATAATTAGTTTAACCAATATAACTCCCATTCAGAGAGAAACAATTTTGCATCAATCGACCTTCCATTTTTAAATCCGTATGTGCGTGTGAGTGTGTGTGAGCGTGTGTGTTTGTGCGTCTTCATGAAAATGTTCTTGTTTAAATTGGAGCTGGATTGACACAAATATTCTTGCTTAATTTGGCGTTGGATGGACAAAAATAATTGTTATTTAAAATAATAGACCCGGAAGAAACAAATTTTTGCCTAAATGGAAGCTGGATTGATGACAAGGATTAATGCTGCGCTATGTTACGCCAGCATGTATTAGCTTAATATTGAAGTGACTCAATGACACTAACAAGTCATAAGTTCACACCTGAATGACAGCGACAGGTGTGTACCCGTATGACACTAACTATTTGACACAGCACCGCGAATTGGATAATTACCTTAAGTTTGAGCAAATTATACCAACAGGAATAGGCTACTTGCACAGCCAAGGGGGTAACTGTCTGGTTTGGGTCCACTATTCCGAAGGTCCACTACTCTGAACCTTAACCCTAAACCTAACCATAAACCTAACTATAACCCTAACCTAACTTATCCCAACTCTAACCATAACCCTAAATCTAACCCTAACCTACCCAAACCATAACCATAACCCTAAACCTAATCCTAACTCATCCCAACCATAACCATAGCCTAACCCTAATCCTCTCCATCCATAACCCTAACCATAACCCAAAACCTAATTCTAACCCACCAAACCCTAACCCCCACCCTAAGTAACCCTAACCACAAGGGTAACGAACAAAATATAGTGGTTATTCGGAATAGTGGACCTTCGGAATAGTGGACCCTCGGAATAGCGGGCCGTTGCCAACTGTCCAGGGTGTTTGTCCATTGGGATATGGCCTACACTGCCCTGAGGGTGAGGTTTATCCGGATGTAGGACATTTCCCCTCTGGACATATTCCCCCCCGGACATATTCCCCCCGGACATTTACCCCCCCCCCCGGACGTTTTCCCCCCGACCTAGGACATTTCCCCCCCATGAATGACTGCACTAACCCTATCACTAACCCTAACCGACCCTCACGATGCCTAACCTATGTTAATGAATGACTGCACTAACCCTATCACTAACCCTAACCGACCCTCACGATGGTGTCACGACAACTCGTCTAACGACAACTCGTCTAACGACAAGTGGTCTCCGGACAATTCGTCTAACGACAACTGGTCTACTGACAACTTTTCGAGCGCTTGAGAAACGGAAGCTGGATGATAGTTTTTCGAGGTGAAATGGAGGTTGGATTGATGAAAAAACGCAAGAGAAATGGAATCTGGATGATGGTTCTCTTACAGGTGAAATAGAAGCTGGATTGACAAAAATAACGCATGATAAATAAAAGCTGGATGAAGGTATTTCTAGATCTGAAATGGAAGCTGGATTGATAAGAAAACCGCTTAAGTAATGGAGGCTGGATGAGGGTATTTTTATATGTGAAATAGAAGCTGGATTGACTAAAATAACAGGCGAAAAATAGAAGCTGGATGAAGGTATTTTTAGATTTGAAGCAGAAATGGGTGCATGTTGGAATACATGAATGAAAATCATCAATCCAGCTTCCACTTAAGCAAAAAAACACATTTTCGTAAATCCAGCTTCTATTTCATCAATACTATTCGTCAGTAGACCAGTTGTCGTTAGACCAATTGTCCGGAGACGAGTTGTCGTTAGACGAGTTGTCGGTAGACCAGTTGTCGTGGAACCCCTCACGATGCCTAACCTGACCCTAACCGACCCTCACGATGCCTAACCTGAACCTAACCAACCGTCACGACGCCTAACCTATAATATGTACAGAGGGGGGGAAATTGTCCGGGGGGGGGGGGGTAAATGTCCTAGTCAAAAACGGGGGGAAAACGTCCGGGGGGGGGGTAATTGTCCGGGGGGAATATGTCCGGGAGGAATATGTCCGGGGGGTAAATGTCCGTTAAATGTCCGTAAATGTCCAGGGGTTGATGTCCTACACTCTTATAGGTCAACAAGATGGATTGATTGAAAGAAAATTATAATGATGCATAGATCGAATAATCGGAAAAACTCCGAACGGCCGTCCCAAATTGAAATAATATAGTCTATAGGTCTATCGTCAAATGTTGGACACGGCGGTCCCAAATTATAAAATGAAAGAAATCGATAGGCTATCTCTTGAGAAGGATTTAAACATGATGTGTGGTGAAATAGAAGGTGGATTGATGAAGACCGTTTGATTGATGGACGGTTGATAAAAAAGCTGAATAAACGGTATTCCAGCTGAAATGGAAGCTGGATGCATGCTGAAATACATCACTGAAATCAACAATCCAGTTTCCATTTCTCAAGTTTAATTTTCGTCAATCCAGTTTCTATTTCACCTATGAGCACCCTTCATCCAGCATCCATTTCGCAAATGTTTTAATTAATCCATCTTCCATTTAACGTATTATATCCATCATCCAAGTTCTATTTCTCAACCGCTTAATTCGTCAATCCAGCTTCTATTTCAGATCTAAAAATACCTTCATCCAGCTTATATTTCACTTACGTTTTTCCATTAATCCACCTTCATTTCACCTGTAAAAGATCTTCATCCAACTTCCATTTCTCAAGTGCTTTCTCATTATTCCGGCTTCTATTTCTGTGGACCACCGGGTCGTTTTATAAGTGTGGAGTGCAAAAGAAACCGTTTCTATGCGCCCATCCAATAGGCCTACACCGCACTATTACGACACGTCATGTTGATTTACTTAATATGGCCTATTATAATTCGAAGTGACTAGCGGACCGCCAAGCGGCCGTCGAATCTCAAATACTAGCGGACCGCCAGTCACATGACGAGTCTTGATTCTTGAATATTGTTACAATGGCGGCAGTTACCGATAGTTGGTTTTATGTCGGACAATTTAAAGTTTTCTTGTTTTAATGACTTAGAAAATTACTAGAAACAGAGTAAGCAACCAATTTTTTTCGTGAGTGTTGGTTAGGTTCAGATTAGGCGTCGTGAGGGTCGGTTAGGGTTAGTTTTAGGGTTTGTTTAGCCATTAGAAACTCGTGTGGATTGGTGTAAATAGAACGCCTGGCGGCTTGCTAGTATTCCGTATTGGACGGCCGCCAGTCATGTGACAGGTTACACGTGACTGGCGGTCCGCTAGTATTTGAGATTCGACGGCCGCTTGGCGGTCCGCTAGTCACAGCCATTATAATTTGGGACCGCCGTTCGGAGTTTTGAATAATCTATGACGCTGAAATACACGTTGACTCTAATAATTATATATATATATAGATATATATATATATATATATATATATTATATTGACTCATATAATAAATATGTCGCATATGAAAATTCTAAATTAACTCACACAAAACAGTACAAACAACGGCAATACAAGACAGTGTTCTTTGTTATCGGTAGTGTGTCAATCTTATTAATAATGGCGTCGATTAAAATGTTAATACCATTGGAAATTGCTGATGCTTACTTGTGCCCTCTATCGCCCAATTCCGTAGCGGAAACATTACTAAATCGAGAAAGTTCGGAATGATTTGCTGGTTGCATTAGTGATTGTGGAACTACTATTAGTGACTACTACTAACCGTTCGATAATGCCATTTTTCAAAATGTACACTGTCTGTTAGACAAAATTTAAGGTAATAACGGTGTAGACCTAGGCCTACGCAACAATATTTATTTATGTTCTACCCGGGAGGTTTTGTCCGAGCTTGGGGATTGTCCGGGTGGGGTCGGTCGAGGGTTGTCAGAGGGAAAGAGTTTCCCGGGTGGGTTAATGTCCGTCTGCAACGAAAACAATAATATTATTCTTCGTGACTAGATCGAACAATTTCGATGAAATCGAAGCAGGATTCATGAACAATGCAAGCTAGGTTACATAGAAGAGAATTAGCAAGACATCTAAAAAAACTTATTACTGGTTGATTGATGATACGACTGATTTGCCTCCTGAATGGAAGAGGGTTAATAGAGAGAAGAATGGAAGGTCGGATCTCGGAGCTCTAGGTAAACCTAGACACAATTAAGCTTCTGGACTGAATGATGTGGGAGGAATATCAACAGCTGAAAGATAACAGCTCAACATCGAGAAGAGACTCAGTGATGCCAACTGGCAGAGAATAACATTATGATGATGATGATGATGATGATGACAAGACGAATTCTTACACACACAGAAACTACATCGATGACAATGATCATCGTCAAAATAGAAGTTGGATTGATTAAAAATAATAATGCAACTAGCGAATATAAATTTATATGCTAAAATACACGTTTATCGTACTAGAAACGTCCACGACTACATAAAGTGGAACCTCGTTTCGTGTAGCCTAAAGCCAAGGTCTTGATAGTCTTGAATAAGCTTAGGCTACAGCTTACTTTTTGGAAGTGATTTCTTATTTTATATTTTCTACATGAATCAGCCGTTTATTGATTCCAGAACAACATACTTCTCAGGTAAATATAGACATGACACAGGAACAGAAAGTTCAAGCTTAATTTGCAAAAGTCGTCAACATGACAATCTTAATTTAAAGGGACACAAATCCTCTAGTTCACAGCTGGCATTTTTTCCATTCATGTTGTTATGTCTACAGATCTGACGTCAAAACAAATTGTTACGAACCGATGAACAGTGCCATTATAAACGTACAAGTCGTTCTTAAACCTAAGTAACTTTGTTTGGACTAAACCTAGAAGTGAAAACGTTTACACCCGTTGTGAGAATTAGTTTAGGATTTATGCCTTTCAAACAAACAAAAAAGTAACACTCTGATTAAAATCATTGTTGCATAATTATAATAAATCATAGCTGCAATATTGCACAGTAGAAAGAATCGTGACAACACTTCAAAACTTTTTAAAACTCTTTCTTACAACTGCTAATCTTTCATCAAATTCAATTAAGACTGAGATTAATTTTGTATCTGACAAATTTAGCAAGTGTCAATAAAGCATGCCCCTGAGTCTCAGGACTCAGGGGCATTCTGTGCACCGCAACGAATGCACCAATGGTAAATGCGGCTCTGCACATACCTTAAATTAAACAAGAGCTATTTTCATCAATCCGGCTTCCATTGAAGCATGACATTCTTTTATCAATCCAGCTTCTGTTTTAGTGAAAGTGTTTTAAAAAGGAAAGTATCGTTGATGTTACATCTCAAAAAGTTCAAGAAAATTGTCTTTCTCTCCAGCTTCAGGGCAGTGCTCATTACAATGTTCAATGAACTGTCTCTCGAATACAAACATTTCATCACAAGTTCCACAGCCATAAAGTCTCAAAACGAACTGATCTAATCTGTCTGCACTAAAGCCGAAATGATCTCCAGCAGACTGATTATCGTCTGAAACTTTGTTCTTGCTCTGCATGGATGGAACATCTTTTGACAACAAGTTCCTTCCATCAAAGCAATCAGATATATTGACTATTTTATTTTCAATGTGGGTTTCTGCATGGAGATCAAGATGATTCCTCTGTTGAAATGCTTTATGGCATATATTACACATGTAGTACGTTCTTTTTCCAGAGTGGCTTCTTATATGTTTCTCCAGACAGTGTTTCAATAAAAACGCTTTGTGACATATATTGCATACGTAGGATTTTTCTGTAGTGTGACTTCTGCTATGCTGTTCAAGACACTGCCTCTGTGCAAATGCCTTGTTACATAAAATGCAGATGTGTGGCTTTTGTCCAGAGTGTGTTCTCATGTGCCTTTTGAGAGCACAGTTTCGTTTGTATGCTTTATCACATAACTGACACTTGAATGATTTTTCTTCACTGTGGCTGCCCATGTGTGCTCCGAGAGACGCAGGGTAATCATACGCCTTGTGACATAGATGACACTTGTATAGCTTTTCATCACTGTGGATGGCCATGTGTGCTCTGAGAGACGTATGGAAATGAAACGCCTTCTGGCATTGATTACATTTGTATAATTTTTCTCCAGTGTGGGTTGTCTTGTGGCTTTTAAGATAAGCTTTTGAAAAAAATGCCCTGTCACATAAATTGCACTTCAATGAGTTTTCTCCACTGTGTTCTTTCATGTGTTTTTTAAGAGACTGGTGGTAATTAAATGCTTTGTGACATTCATCGCACCTGAATGGCTTTTCTTCAGTATGGATTATTTTATGGCATTCTAGATGAATCTCAAGTTGAAATGTTTTACCACAAATATTGCACATGTATGGAGTTTCTCTAGTTTCGGTTCTTTTGCTGTATTCCAGATCAACATTTTGTACAGATATTTCTTGGTACAAATTGCACTTGTATGAAGATTCTCCAGTGTGTGTTCTCATGTGTTTTTTAAGATTAACATGTTGTGAATATGCTTTGCCACATATATTGCAAATGTATGACTTTTCCCCAGTATGGCCTTTTGTATGGTGCACCAGACTCGATTTTTGTGCAAATTGTCTTTGACATAATTGGCACTTAAAAGGCTTTTCACCGGTGTGGGTTCTTGTATGGCTGACCAGAAAAGCATTCTGTGCGAATTCTCGGTTACAAAAGTTGCACTTGTAAGGCCTTTCCCCGGTGTGTATTCTTGTATGGAGCACCAGATGAGATTTTTTTGAAAATCCTTTCTGACATACGTTGCACCTGTATGGCTTTTCTCCAGTGTGGATTCTTATATGCAATAGCAGATTAGGCTTGATGGTGAAGGTTCTTTTACATAATTTGCATTCAAATGGCTTTTCTCCTGTGTGTGTTCTCAAGTGAAGTTTGAGAACATATTTGTCTGCATATGCTTTTGGACAAAACTTGCATGTGTATGGCTTTTCTCCAGTATGTATTTTTCCATGGCGTTTCAGACGAAATAACGTGAGAAAGGTTTTTGGACAAAGGTCACACATAAATTGCTTACATACACTGTGTGTCTTCGTGTGCCTTTTTAAATCCTGACTGTCTGCAAATACCTGTTGACATATTTTGCAATTGTGGGTCTGCTCTCCACTGTGGGTTCTTGCATGGATTTCTAGACCATTTTTCTGCATGAATGCTTTTTTGCACAAATTGCATTTGTATGGCTCACAGCCAATATGGTTCTTTGCATGACATCCAGCGTGACTTGCAGTATTCATTGCAAGAAATGTTTTATGCAAATTTATGCTTTATCACATAATAATTATTTTTGCACGCATATTGGCTTTTCACTGCTGTGTATCATTGTATGGATGTGCACATCACACTTCTGTGTAAATGCTTTTGAATTAAACTCCATTTCACGTTATATTTACTGTAATGCTGCGATCTTTTTTCTAACCAAGGTATCATGTTTCGTTCTTATTGTTTGTTGCTTGCTTCTTCAGAGCTAAAAGAAACACAAAGAGGTGCATTAATTTTATGGTTGACATGAAATCAAAGGTAAATTTGGTTCCACGAGTCCATGGGCGTCCGCAGCGGGGCGCAAGGTGGCGAAAGTGCCCCCCTCTGGATTTTTAGCATAGTTGCACATAAATTTAGATTATTTAGTTGTGATTGTTACAACGCAAATTTCAATGTGATTATCGATTCGTTCTATAGGTTGGACCTATATAATTATCTTTCTTTGGACGCATAACGTATAGGTATAGGCTATAATTTTAGTCCGTTCTGTTAAAATGAAGAAAACATTTTTCATATAGGAAAGAGTGACTATAGCCTATCGTTATCAGAATTTTCAGCTGATTCCAAAATATGTAATTTGTTTGCTTGTAACTTAAATGCACAATGTTACAGTAACAAATTGCACTAATAGGATTCACTCGTGACAATATGGAAATTCAAACTGTCACCCATTAAATTTAGACCATGTGACAATTATTTAAAAGTTTGCGCCCCCCCCCCCCTAGAAAAATTCCCGCGGACGCCCATGTACCACGACAACTGGTCCAACGACAACTCGTCCAACGACAACTAGGCCAAATGGAATGGTGTCACGACAACTGGTCTACAGACAACTCGTCTAACGACAAGTGGTCTCCAGACAATTCGTCTACGACAACTGGTCTACGACAGCTCGTCTACGACAATTCGTCTACGACAACTCGTCTATAAACTACTCCAGCTTCTATGTCACCCATATAAAACCATCATCCAGCTTCCATTTCAAATGTAAAGATACCTTCATCCAGCTTCAATTTCTCAAAAGTTTTATCATTAATCCAGCTTCTATTTAACCTATATAAACCTTAATCCAGCTTCCATTTCTGTATCGCTCTTTTGATAAATCCAACTTCTATTTCAGATCTATAAATTCCTTCATCCAGCCTCCATTTCTTCAGCGTTTTTCGGCAAACCAGCTCCTATTTCAGATCTATAAATACCTTGATCCAGCTTCTATTTCTTAAGCGTTTTTTTGTCAATCCCGTTTCTATTCCACCTACATAGATATGAAATAGAATCAGAATGAAGGTATCTTTATATTTGAAATGGAAGCTGGATGAAGGTTTTATATAGGTGAAATATAGGTGAAATAGAAGCTGGAGTAGTTTGTAGACGAGTTGTCATAGACGAGTTGTCGTAGACGAGTTGTCGTAGACGAGTTGTCGTAGACGAATTGTCTGGAGACCACTTGTCGTTAGACGAGTTGTCTGTAGACCAGTTGTCGTGGAACCAAATGGAATGGGGTGCGCGGATTTTTTGTTTAGGTTGCCCTGAGGGTGGAGTTTGTCCAGGGGGTTAATGTCCTACACTCTTACTGGTCAACAAGATGAATTGGTTGAAAGAAAATTATAATGATCCGTCGATCGAATAATCTAGGACGCTGAAAAAAATACACGTTGATCCATATATAATATTAGGTTAAACCGTAGTTTAGGTTGTTAAATTAAGAAACGCCTCTAATCATGGACACAGCGCGCCATTATTATAACGCACTATTCCAATTTCTGAACATTCGCAACCGGAAGTAGGCCTAGCAATAGGCTATAAACTGAAAAGTGAAAACGCGAGAAGAAAAATGGCAGTATAGAAATGGTCAAATGGAAGCTGGATTGACGAAAAACGCTTGAGAAATGCAAGCTGGATAATGGCATTTTATAGCTGAAATGGAAGTTGGATAAAGACATTTTGTCACTCCTCCAAAGTCCGGTCCCAAATTATTTCACAGCATTTTTCTCACCGTCACTTCACAAACCGTTCACCGACAATTAAATATTGTAATTGGTGCACAGCATTTGCAGATAACAGTACTGCTGAAAACGATTCGTCTAACGACAACTGGTCTACTGACCACTGATCCAGCGCTTGAGAAATGGAAGTTGGATGACAGTTTTTAGAAGTGAAATGAAAGTTGGATTGATGAAAAAACGCACGAGAAATGGAATCTGGATGATGATTCTTTTACAGGTTAAATAGAAGCTGGATTGACGAAATTAGCGCATGATAATTAAAAGCTGGATGAAGGTATTTTTAGATTTGAAGTAGAAATGGGTGTATGTTGGAATACGTGAATGAAAATCATCAATCCAGCTTCCATTTAAGCTATAAATGTAGGCCTACTGGTAAACAAAATGGCCTCAATAACGACGCTATTCTATATAAGGGTGGGTAAGTAAGCATTTGGAGAAGCATATCTATGTGATAAGCCATGTAAAATAATTTGGGACCGGACTTCGGAGGAGTGCCGACATTTTTATAGTCGAAATTGAAGCTGGATTGAACCTGGCGATCCAGAAATTACTTGTCCTACAAGAGCCTAAACATTTTTAGCAATGGCCAAATAATTGAGCAACCTCGGGAAATGGCCAAATAATTTAGCAACCTAAACTACGGTTGGCACTCCTCCGAAGTCCGGTCCCAAATTATTGCGCATGGCTTATCACATAGATATGCTTCTCCAATGATTACTTACCTACCCTTATATAGAATGACGTCATTATTGAGGCCATTTTGTTTACCAGGTACATTTCTTGACAGATTTCGAAAGTTTTAATATGCATCCAGCTTCTACTTCATATCTAAAAATACCTTCGTCCAGCTTCTACTTCTCGCTCGTTATTTTCGTCAATATAGCTTCTAATTCAGATATAAATCACCCTCATCCAATGTCCATTACTTAAGCGTTTCTTCATCAATCCGGCTTCTATTTCAGCACTAGAAATACCTTCATCCAGCTTTTATTTCTCATGCGTTATCTTCGTCAATCCAACTTCTATTTCACTGTAAAAGAACCATCATCCAGATTCCATTTCTCTTGCTTTTTCATCAATCCAACCTCCATTTTACCTGTAAAAAACTTTCATTAAGGCTCCAGCTTCCATCTCTCAAGCGCTAATTCCGATTAAATTTCAGAAGTAACCAGAGGTGAATTAATTTCTGCATGTAAAATTTCGTATAATGGGTTTCTGTGTGTGGCGGTTAATTAACCGACAAGTAGGCCTACCAAGTTTTCTTCAATTATGTGAACGGTTTGTAAAGTGACGGTGAGACAAACGCTGTGAAATAATTTGGGACCGGACTTCGGAGGAGTGCCCTACGGTTTAACCTAATATTATTATAAATAATTATAGATCGCGTAAAAAAGGCGAAATTAACCCACGCAAAATAGTAAAAACAACGGCAATGTTCTTTGTTATCGGTGGTGTGTCAATCTTATTAATAATGGCGTCGACTAAAATGTTACTACCATTGGAGTTTGTTGATGCTTACTTATGCCCTCTATCGCCTGATTCCGGAACCGAAACATTACTAAATCGAGAATGCTCTGAATGATTTGCTGGTTGTGTTGCATTAGTGATTGTGACTACTACTAACCGTTTGCTAATTAATGCCATTTGTCTCAACGTACATTGCCTGCTAAACAAAATTAAGGTAATAGCGGTCAACCGGTGTAAAGATTTCGGATTACCCCCTCCTAAACATTACCTCCTGAAAACTGTAATTTGCATCAATCGTCGCATTTATTGCACTAAAAATATCAGAAAACTCATCCCGCTTCCTGTTTTGGTCCGAAGCTTGGTACTTGTTTTTTTAATTCACCCCCAACAGTCATTGGTGGCCAGAAGAGCGTTGATTCTTGCTTGTTTGACGACCACTAAAATTTATAATTTCGATTTAAAATATTTTATAACGAAATAGAAGCGGGATTTAGCGCGTGAGGGTCGGTTAGGGCTCAGGTTAGGCGTCGTGAGGGTCGTTTAGGGTTAGTGCAGTCATTCTGCTGAAATTGAAGCTGGATTGACAAAAATGTTGTTGCCTAACTGGAGCTGGATTGACGAAAAAATAATTTTGTTTTCTAAATAGAAGTTGGATAGCAACTATAGCCTATATTAATTTTTATAGGATGCAACCAAGAAACAAAGCTGTTGGGGGTGAATTAAAAAACAAGTACCCGAAGCTTTTCATCCGTCATCCCACTTCGTGGTTTGTTATCAATATTTTCATCTGTTACTAAAATACTAAATCGCCGCTGAAGTTACATGGAGAAATAACTTCGAGGCTATTATTTTTTCCCGATTAAAATATTGATAACAAACCACGAAGAGGGATGACGGATGAAAAGCTTCAGACCAAAACAAGAAGCGGGATGATTTTTCTGATTTTTTAGTGCAATATATGCGAAGATTGATGCAAATCTATTTTCCGGGGGGTAATCTGAAACCGGTTTAAATTTACGGGGGGGGGTAATGTTTAGGGGGGGGGGTAATTTGAAACCTTTACACCGGTGTAAAGGTTTCAAAAAACATTACTCCCATGCAAACTGTAATTTGCATCAATCATCGCTTTTAATGCACTAAAAATATCAGAAAAATTATCCCGCTTTTTGTTTCGGTCCGAAGAATTTCATCCGTTATCCCACTTCGTTGTTTGTTATCAATATTTTCATCTGTAACTTAAATACTAAATCGCCGCTGAAATTACATGGATAAATGGCTTCGAGGCTATTATTTTTCCGATTAAAATATTGATAACAAACCACGAAGTGGTATGACGGATGAAAATCTGAAACCGGTTTAAATTTACGGGGGGGGGGTAATGTTTAGGAGGGGGTAATTTGAAACCTTTACACCGGTGTAAAGGTTTCAAACTACCCCCCCCCTCGTTTCAGATTACCACTCCCGGATTTAATATTTTAGTTAGAGGTGAAAATATTGATAACAAACCACAAAGTGGGATGACAGATGAAAATCTTGAGACCAAAACAAGAAGCAGAATGTTTTTCTGATTTTTGTGTGCAATAAATGCGATGATTGATGCAATTTACAGTTTGCAAGGGGTAATGTTTAGGAGGGGGTAATCTGAAACCTTTACACGGTCGGTTTAATTCAATAAACAACAGACAGAACGCTGTAGGTTTACATAATTAGCAAAATTGAGTGTAGCCTATGGCTGCTTAAAACTTAGTCAAGACAAGGCCTACATGTTTTTAAATAATATTCTTGGGATAAAGTTTAACGAGTTTTTATTGGGGATGATGAAATACTGAGAGTTATATAATGAATCACGCTGTAGTGGGAAGAGTTTACGGAGAACATGAAGGTTCGTTTCCCTGAATAGCTTTAAAAAGCATCTTGTCAGCTTTTTGCACTAAAGTTTCTGCTGTAAGCGTATGAGGATTCAAGTAGCCGGGTCGTCTAAGTTTGTTAATTATTACGAAATGTTGTCATTGCAGACAAAAAAGAATCTGCTATGTCAAAGATCTAATACAGGATATAGTTTTACTGCAAAAATTGCAAATTTATCTATTCGTAGCATTTGGCACACAAATGATGACAGTGTACTACAGGAGACTGGAAAACTAAAGCAGCTCAACGTTAAAGTTTCATGACTAATCATGTATTTCCATTGTTTAGGGAAAGTAACCTTTAAGATGTAACTCAATTAATTCGAGAAATGTGTCTATCTGCCAAGTCTTACAGTAGTGGTCGTTACAATGATCCATAAACTGATTTTTGGTTTCAAACATTTCATCACACGTTCTACAGCCATAAGTTCTCAAAACAAACTGATTTATATCAGCACAAAATCTGAAATTATCTCCAGCAAGTTGATTATCGCCTGAACTTGGATTCGTGTTCTGCATGGACATGACGTTCTTAGACGACAAATTTCTTCCACCAAGGCAGTTAACGTTGTGAGATATATTAGCTATTTTATTTCCAATATGGGTTTCTGCATGCCGAACAAGGTGATTTTTCTGTTTAAATATTTTCCTGCATATATTACAGCTGTAAGTTCGGTTCGCGGACGTTTCGTCCACGGACGATTCGTCCGCGGACGATTCGTCCGCGGACGATTCGTCCAGCGGTGGCTGAGTAAAAATAGATTGATAAAAAGAATTATTGTAACCTGAAAGCGGAATTAATGAAAATATGTTTTCCTGAAATGGAAGTGGGATTGATGGAAAGATTTCATAGCTGAAAGAGAAGTTTTGTGGTGAAAATTTTTAGTTTTTAGCGGAAATTGGATGAAAAAACGTAGTTTTTTCTGAAATAGAAGCTGGAATGATGAAACAAATTCTTTCCAAAATGGAAGTTGGATCTGCGAAGCATAGTTCTTGCTCAAATAGAAGTTGGAACGATTATTTGAACGCGTGTCTAAACGGAAGCTGGACTTATTCAATTTATTCTTTGTGACGAATCGTCCGTTGACGAATCGTCCGTTGACGAAACGTCCGCATACGGTAAGTTCTTCCTCCAGTGTGGTTTCTTATATGTGCTTTCAGACTGAGCTTCCTTGAAAATGCCTTCATACAAATATTGCATCTGTAAGATTTCTCTGCAGACTGATGTCTTCGTCTATGAATCTCAAGATGTTGTCTAATATCTACAAATGTCTTATTACATATATTGCAAATATTATGTGCTTTTTCTCCAGTGTGCATTTGTATGTGCCTGCTCAGAGTAGAATTTTGCCTAATTGCTTTAGGACATAGATTGCACTGGTACGGCTTTTATCCAGTGTGTGTTTTTATGTGGCCTAAAAGATATTGTTTTTGTGAAAAGGCTTTGTGACATACATTGCAAATGTATGGATTTTCACCAGTGTGCGTTCTTGCATGGCAAACTAGGCTAGCCTTATGTGCAAATTCTTTTTGACATAAATTGCATTTGAAAGGCTTCTCACCAGTGTGGGTTCTTGTATGATCTTTGAGATGAGCCTTCTGTGAAAATTGTCTTTGACACAAATTGCACTTATAAGGCTTTTCTCCATTTATGTGTGTTATCAAATGACGTTTGAGAGTGCTTTTCTCGGCAAATGCTCTTTTACAAACATGGCACGCAAATGGTTTTTCTCCAGTGTGCATTCTTGTGTGGCTTAAAAGTTTAGCGTTCCGGGCAAATTCTCTTTGACATGAATTGCATTTGAAAGGCTTTTCACCAGTGTGCGTTCTTGCATGGCAAACAAGGCTAGCCTTATGTGCAAATTCTTTTTGACATAAATTGCATTTGAAAGGCTTCTCACCAGTGTGGGTTCTTGTATGATCTAGCAGATGAGCCTTCTGTGCAAATTCTCTCTGGCATAAATTGCACTTATAAGGCTTTTCTCCAAGGTGCGTTTTCAAATGACGTCTGAGAGTACTTTTCTCGGCAAATGCTCCTTTACATATATGGCACCCATATGGCTTTTCTCCAGTGTGGGTTCTTCTGTGACATTTCAAATCAAACTTTTGTAAGAATGCTTTATCACATAATTCACACTTGTGTGGCTTTATCTCGCTGTGCATTCTCAAGTGTTTTTTGAGAGCCAGATGATAATGAAATCCCTTGTCACATAGATTGCACTTGAATGGCTTAAATTTTCCTGTGTGGGTTTTAATGTGGTAATCGAGAGAGCCCTTTTGTTGAAATGCTTTATCACATAATTTGCACTTGTATGGCTCTTCATTACTGTGTCCTTTTGCATGACGTTTAAGATACCAGTTCTCTGTAAATGTACTTGGACACAAATCACACTTGAATGGCTTCACTCCACTGTGTGTCTTCATGTGACTTCTTAAACGTCCATTGTGCGCACATACTTTATGACATAGAGTGCACGTGTATGGCTTTTCCTCTGTGTAGCATTGCGATCTGAAATGGCTACTGAGCCTGTACATCTCTGTAAACGTTTTCCCACCGTTGTCGTATTTGCATTTCGTTTCTCTTTTGTCCATTCTTGCTTGCATCTTCAGATCTACAGCAGTGAATAAAAGTATGACTAACATGAAATAAGCCAAGAAATGCATTATTTTGTAACATTTAGTTCTGATCTATGAGGATCCAGTGGATGTGAGACTCAGCATAGTCTGCATGAATTCAGTTCATAGGACCTACTCTTAGTGCTCGCCATATCTACTCCCTTCGTTCGACTGAACAGTCTGCTCTCAGTCAATTTTGCTCCTCCCACAATACAGGACCGTGGATTCTCGGTGGCAGGGCTCTCAACATGGAATGTTCTTCCTCTGTCACTCCACTCCTTTTCTAAAGTCTTTCTCAGGCTTTCCTCTCTCATCTTAAGGCAGTTTTATTTGGTTCGTTGAGGTTGGGAGCGCCTCTGAGTAGCACCTTTGAAGGGGTGCTATATAAATGCATTCAATGAATAAGTCAATCAATCAATCTCCATGCTTCCTTTATTAAAGAATTCATTTAATCAATCCAGCTTCTATTTCAACAATATTAAACTGTTTTTTAATCAGTTCAACTTCTATTTAAACACCAGTTTGTTTCATCACTCCAGCTCTAATTTCAGCAAATATTTTTTTCATAAATTCCATCTCTATTGAAGTGAAAATTAATTTAATCAATCCAACATTTATTTTTAGCAATAATTCTTTTCGTCGATCAAGCTTGCATGCCATCAACGGTAAATCCCATGCAATGGCGAATAATTTATTCTGCTAAAATGGTAGATTAACGCCGTAAGCTACCAGTAATTGGTGAATCAATAGATCTTTGCTCAAAGACAAATTTGAAAGAAAGTCAGGAAAATAATGTGTCAGTATAATTCCAAAGGGGAGACATGTATTGATAGTGATACAATGGTACGTATATCGAACTGCCGCAAAATTTCTTAGGAAAAAAAGGTCGGTAAGAAAACATCAATTCCATTCAATTCAGGGGCTTATAATTTAATAAAGGAGTGTAGTACACTAACAGCTCCGGATGAACTCGTGGTCAAACCACTCCCCAGACAAAACTCACAGGGCAAAAACTCGTAGCCTACTTCTGTAGTTAATTGAAAAGTTTATGAGTTTAATCAATACAGCTTCTATTTAAATAGCACCGATTGTTTTAACAGTACAACCTCAAATTACTGTAGATAACATATATTTTTCATCAACCCAGCTTCCATTTCGGGAAATATTTGGTTAATCAGCCCAGCTTCTATTTAAATAAAAAAATGTTTTCATCCAGCTCAAATTTAAGCAAGAACATTTTCATCAATCCAGCTTCAATTTAAGCGAGATGACTTTTAGCTATCCAGTTCCAATTTAAACAAGAATAATTTAACCCTATAATGCACACCTGTGATCTATTGGACCCCAGAGGTGCAAAAACCTGAATATCTCTATTGATATAAATACTAAAAATATGAAATAATTCAAATTCCTCAAGAATTCATCCCCCTACATGTACAAAAAAGTTGGGAGACTGTAGCACCCCTGGTTGAATGGGAAAAAAATGAGAAAGAGACCTAGGGCATATTTAGCATACCTGGGGTCCAATGGACCCCAGGCTTCAGCATTGATAGGTCCATGGCGCATGGACTATAGCATAATGGGAACAGGACAAACCCCTCGGCCCATTACCCCTACCTTTACCCCACCACTGCCCCTGACCATTACCCACCATTGGGACATTACACCCTGCCCCGCCATTGCCCCCCCATCCGTCTGTTTACATCCGTCTGTTCACATTTAGGTTCAGTGTATGTATGTATTTATGTATATATGCAAGGTATATAATTATGTATGCATGTATGTATGTATGAATGTATGTATGTGTGTATGTGTGAATGTATGTATTGTATATGCGTATGTATGTACATGTATGTACAGGGGCAGATCCAGGGGGGGCCAATCCGGCCATGGCCCCCCATTGAAAACTGCCATGGGACGTGCCCCCCCATTTGGTCTGAAATGAACATTACGAATATGGGTGTAATGGAGATAGGCCCCCCCTATTCTGAAAATTGTATGGGACGTGTGCCCCCCCCATTCGGTTTTAGAGTTGAGGACTAAAAAAAGGTCATCAACTTTTTGGGCGGATGAAATGGTATGATTTTCCCGAAATTTTTGGCGGATGACTAAAAAAAAGGTCATGAACTTTTTGGGTGGATGAAATGGTATGATTTTCCCGAAAATTTTTCGGGCGGACACAATTTTTTTTCTCCCAGACCCAAGGCGTAGAATTTTTGCCCCCCCCCCCATTAAAAGTTTCTGTATCCGCCCTTGTGTATGTATGTATTTGTGAATGTATGTATTGTATATTCGTGTATGTAGATGTATGTATTTAGGTATGCCATGTATGTATGTATGTATGTATATATATATATATATATATATATGTACGTACGTATGTATGTTTGTGTGCATGTACGCATATATGCATGCATGTGTGGATATATGTATTTATGTATGTATGTATGTATGTATATGTATGTATGTATGTATGTATGTATGTATGTATGTATGTATGTATGTATGTATGTATGCATGCATGCATGCATGCATGCATGTATGTATGTATGTATGTATATGGATGTATGTTTATGTATGTATTATGCATGTATGTATGTAAGCATGTATGTATATATACATAAATACATACATACATACATGCATACATACACACTTACTACACATACAAACATACACAAGCTTACAGTGTACATTCATAAACATAACACATGCAATCATGCCAACATAGATTACATACGTACGCACATACTATTATATACACAGATAAATATATACAAATAGTAACACATGCATACATACATACTTGCATACATACATACAAACATACATTATACATAAATACATACATACATACATATATTACATATGGCAACCCGTAATTTTGTCTGGCTATGCAGTTGCACTGGTGAAAATGATTGAGCAGGTAACAAATCGTCGGTAGGAAAATTTTATGAAAAAATCACTTGTTTTCACACATTTCAATTTATTTTAAGAATTTCCGGTTATGAAAAGACAAATTATTTAGTATGACAATGTAGCCCCGCATTCCCTCTATAACATAGTATAATACTTTTCTCTTTGGTATAAATGTGGGATAAGATAATATTGTCTAAATATCTAAGTGGGTGGTATCCACCTCTTTTTGGCACCTTGAGTATATCAGGTAAAACTTCTGAACGGTATGGGGTATGATTACAAATCTTACCTCAAAATGTGTGTAAATGAACCCCCTAAAACAACTTAACATTGCAAAATTTTATTCCATATGAAACAAGTTTTTTTTTTAAACCTAAAAATTTATGGATAGCACCTCTTTTGGTAGCCCTAGGGTTAATTTTTGGACCATGTATATTGACCCAAACATGGTCCATGAGTGCATGCGCTATGTGCAACATAAATTTCAGTCATTCATTCCAAAGTTCTATCTAATTGATATAATTTCAACCCATGTTATCGGTGGGGTCCATTGGACCCCATGTGTGCTAAATGCGTTGGCGCGGAAGGTGTGCGTCATAGGGCTAATCTATCCAGCTTCAATATTCCATCAATCCAGCATCCATTCAAAATGATATTGTATGAATTCGACACTTTTAACGGGGAATCCTTTTAATTAATCCAACTTGTGTTCGACTAACATGTGTATTTTAAACGTTACTTAAGAGGGATAATTTTGTCCAGGTGGGGGCGGGTGGTGGTAAATATCCGTGCCCTCTTAAACCCATGCACACGCGACTGATTCACTAGACGGTTATCGGCACTTAGACGATAAAGTGACAGAAGGAAAGCTCTCAACAGGACAGGCACACGCAACAGGCAAGCCAAGTTGTTGTAAGTTAATCTGATGTTGGCCTATATATCCCGCAATTTAGACAAAGAATCGTCTTATGGTAGATAAGTAACCCCAGAGCCTTCTATTACCGATAATAGAAGGCTCTGAGTAACCCATGATCCGAGCAGACAAATTTTAAGTTGAGATGTTAGACTAGACCTTAAATTTCGTGCTTAGGCCTGTATAGTTACCTTGTATAGAATACAACATGCAAAAATGAAACGTCAGAAGGTCGGTATTTAACTTGCGTAGACCAGTGCAGCAAATGATAGTTCAGCGTAGATAGATTATCAATCTTGCGCCAGGTTCAGTAAAATGGCGTCGATAAAAATATAATCACAAAAGCAGAAGTTTGGATTCGAACGTTTCCCTCTATTGACTGAATTGAAAATAAGGTGGAGTGACCAGTGAATACAATGGTGAAAAATTTAATGTCAGAATTTAAAAATGCCCTGGTGTGCAAAAGTTGTATTATGATATGGTTAGTTGTTTTGCAAAATATGTTGATCCTATTCCTTTTCTAAGAGGTGCCCCAACGATGAAGAAAATCGGAAATTTTTGACAAAATTTGCAATTTTTCCTTAAAATGTGCTTTTAGCCATTGGCAACTTTGTTACTTGTGTCGTGGTTTTGGCGGATTACAATCGTCTTGGTATTTCACTGCCAGCGTATCGCCACCCATCTGGCAAACCTTCCTCCTTTGTCCGGGCTTAGGACCGGCACAGGGACGTTGTTGGTTCCCTATGGCAGAGGATGGATGCAGTTTAACGTCGTGCCCAGGACATATTGCTGGTAATACTTCACATAATACAATTATTTCATCTACTGAATACGTCTGCACCTTGGGTGGAAAATGTGTTATCAGCACCTGATAGAAACCAATCACTTATGAAGATTAAGAATCCAAGTAAAATTGAAACCCAACAACTTGGAGATGAGCTGATACCTGATTATTTCACAGTTAGACATTATGGCTGTGGAATATGTGATGAAATTTTTGAAATCAAGAAGGAGTTTATGGAACACTGTTGTTATCACATTGCCACTCCACAGCAAGACACATTTGTTGACCTGTTTGGACATCATCTCCAATGTTGCTATTTTGTGACAGCGAGTTGTCCTTTGTCCAGTTTCGAACCAACTTGAGATCACTTAAAATCCCATTGGCACTGCGTTACGTGCATGCAGTTTGCTAATGAATTATTAGAAGACAGAAATAGACACTTTGTGGCTACTTAAAAGAACTAGATACTTAGACTTGTTTATACTGTTTCCTTATATCTGTCTTTCTTGTAAAGGTGTACATTTTTATTGGAAAGTTGTTATAGGAGGTCGAACATTTGTTATTTCATGAAAGAGCTGACACATTTAAAAGTATGAAGGTGCAGTGTGCGATGCAAATGTTTGTACTTTTTACTCATTTCTTTACCCTTAGCTTGTGTCGTAACCTATGTTCATCTTAACGAGTTGATTCTTCGATTCTGCATCTGGGCCTGGAATGTCTGTTGTTTCTCACATCAGGGCTTCTTTACCGTGCAGTTGTACACAAAATGTGCAGTTCTAAATGGATTTTTGCAGTTGTAGAAGCACTTATGTACAGTTAAAACTAGAAAAAATGGTCATTGTCCTCCGATTGGAAGTGATTTACCACGGAGGATGGGAAGGAAAAGAAGGGATTGGGCAGTTCTAAAAATTCCTTAAAACAACCCTGTCTCAAATTGTACCCAATAGCTTTCTACTGACGATAATTATTCAAACGGATGTGCGTAGTCCATCCGGTGCCTCCCACATCCATTTTCTGTTCACCTAAGTCTGCATGAATCTTGTGTTTGTTATCACTAACTGTTCACATATCAAAATATAACACTCTCTCTCCTCTGTCATTATTCCTCTGCTATACCGTACTTTCCCATCCCTCTTGTTTCCTCATTCCCATCCAGACCTTTGCGTTGAAGTCACCCATAATTATTTACATGAGTATGATTATTGAGTCGCTCTTTGGAGTTCTGTTGATTTCCTGTAGTAACTCGTAAAATGAGGCGATACTTCGGCTAATTCACCAGCATATGTACTATAAATAGCACACAGTACGTCGAGTTGAATCGTTGCCCGTTGAATAGTTTTGCTGGTCAGCGCCATTTTGAACACGAGCTTTCGCACGTAACTTGTGGCTTATTACGCAGTCCTTACAACGAAAATTGCTAGGCAACATGGGCCTACATTGTGACGTGGCAAGCATGTTGAAATCGATCTCGTACACGGCTCACGTTTAAAATAGCGAATACTCTAATTTCCGTCACATTTTTACTGCAGCAGGCATAGCAGCAGAGACTCGGTCGACGTACTTTTTGTTATTTTATACTGTGGTTGAACTTCCAATTTCTACGCAGTCTGGTTTCGAGATTATTTTAATGATGCGTTTATTCGGTAGAGGTAGAAAGAAGTAGTAATCCAGTTCATCTTTGGATCATTTCTTTTTCTTCGACGCCATTTTGATGAATCTTGGCAAAGGAAACAATAACGGTTTTCAAATTTGTTGTGATATTTTCATAAGCGCTCTCGTCATGATGCAGATTATATACGCTTGTCCAGTATCTGTTTAGGTATTGTTTTACACTTCTGCTGTAGTTTTTTACTAGTAAACAATTACCTATCTTAGGCAAATTGCGCTAATTAACATAAGCAGAACTTATCAGCAAGCTATCGCTTTTATACTTTATTCGACTTTTATTCTTTATTCGACTTTTTCCTCCGAAGGAGATAAGTAAGTGAGTAAGTAAGAATATCCTTTATTATACCACCACGCGGTAAACGTGTATTTTAGTGTCATAAATTATTTGCTGGTTGCAGTATTTTCATTTTTAATCCATCCAACTTCTAGTTTGGAAGGAATCCTTCTCGGTGGTACAGCCCCTGTTTAGGCAAGAATTCGTGTCATCATTCCCGCTTCTATTTTATTTTCTATATAAATCCGATACAGATGTGATTTAATTATATCACACGCATTTTCCAACTCCAGATAAAGCTACATTTGGTAAAGACTACACAAGTGTGATATATACGATCGAGCACAAACTATGGAAATACAATAAGCAGAGATGGCTGCTGGAAATGGTCTCCAAAGTGAATCGTCCCAAATGCTATTTAAGATGACACAAAGACGAAAACGATTCCAGTGCAATATTTGCCAGAACACATTTTCTTCAAAGCGAAATCTTAAAGACCATGGAACAATCCACACCGGTGAAAGACCATACATTTGTGAATTGTGTACCAAATCATTTAGGCAAATCAATGGCCTAAAATATCATCAAATAACCCATACTGGAGAAAAACCATTCAACTGCAAGTTATGTGACAAAACTTTTGCATGGAAATCTCACCTGAAAACCCATACAAGAAAACACACTGGTGAAAAACAATACAGGTGCATCCGTTTCGCAAGCCTTTTAATTAATCCATCTTCCATTTAACTTATTATGTCCATCATTCAGGTTCTATTTCTCAACCGTTCAATTCATCAATCCAGCTTCTATTTCAGATCTAAAAATACCTTCATCCAGCTTATATTTCACTTGCGTTTTTTTCATCAATCCACCTACATTTCACCTGTAAACGGTCTTCATCCAGCTTCCATTTATCATTATTCCGGCTTCTATTTCGATGGAACGGCTGGTCGTTTTATAAGTCTGTAGTGCAAAAGAAACTGTTTCAATACACCACACTATTACGACACGTCATGTTGATTTACCTGATGTTATAATTTGGGACCGCCGTTCCCAGGTATGCCGGTATATCAACAGCTGTAAGATAACTGCTCAACAGCAAGAGGAGTGGTGCTATCGGACGTACGAACCTGCTACTAACAGAGAACAACATTATGATGATGATAAAAACGAATTCTTGCACAAACAGAAACTACATCGATGACAATGATCATCGTCAAACTAGAAGTTGGATTGATTAAAAATAATAAGGCAACTAGCGAATAATTTTCCATGCTGAAATACACGTTTATCGTAATAGAAATACCCACGACTACATAACGTGGAACCTCGTTTAGTGTAGCATAATGCCAAGGCCTCGAGAGTCTTGAAAAAGCTTACAGCTTACTTTTTGGAAGTGATTTCTTAATTTACATTTTCTACATGAATCAGCCGTTTATTGATTCCATAACAATATACTTCTCAGGTAAACTTAGATATGACACAGGAACAGAATTTTCGGACCGAATTTGCAAATGTCATCAACATGACAATCCTAAAAGACAACAATCCGCTAGTTCATGTTGTTAAATCTACAGATCTGACATCAAAACATTTTTATGAACCGATGAACAATGCCATTATAAAGGTACAATTCGTTCCTAAACCTAAGTAACATTGTTTGGACTAAACCTAGAAGTGAAAAGTAGATCTTTGCTGCCTCCAACTTTATTAAAGTTTACATCTTTCTAAATACACGTAATGACAATATTTACAACGGCATATTGTAGGACCCAGTGTTACTGAAAACGTAGTAATTAGTGATGATAATCGTGCCATTTTAATCACTTTAAGTTAGTCTTCTAGGCTGAAACTGTGTCAATTTAAAGTGGTTAGTCCCACAAGGTTCGCATAGCTTTCTAATGCGAATAGCTCAGTCATAATAATTATAGATCTGTACTTCACCGATGAAGTATCGTTTAATTAAGTTTAGTTGGATCATAAATATTCTGACAATGTCATGAATCTAATCATTAGTTCTTCAGACTTCTATTCTAATATTCCCCAGTGAAAGGAGATAATAATTATATACACTCAGGTTTACAGTTTCAATATTCAAATGCATGCTTAGATTAAAGCCACACACTTTGAGAATATTCCTACACCTCACAAATAATTCATTATAACCTGATAACAATTGCAACAATTAACTGTTTAAAAGCTACACTGTAACACAAAAATGATTAAGACAAAATAGTAAAAGTCAAACATAGCAAGCCTAAACTCTTATCATACAAATGCAAACTAGTGTCTTGGCATTGATTGGACAAACTAGCATTTACGATAGTCCATTTGTAAAATTTGACTGTATTTTGACATGCGATTGATGACATTGTACTACGCGAAGACTGGAAAATTAATACAGCTAGTCATCAAAATTTCAGGGAAGGTAACCTCTGAGATGCAACTCAGTTAATTCAAAAAATGCATCTTTCTGTCCAGTCATACAGTTACTGTAGTGGTCGTTGCAATGATCCATAAACTGATTTTCGGTTTCAAACATTTCATCACACTTTCCACAGCCATAAGATCTCAAAACAAACTGGTTTATATCAGCATGAAAATTGAAATTATCTTCAGAAAATTGATTATCATCTGAACTTGGATTCGTGTTCTGCATGGATAGAACGTTTTTAGACGACAACTGTCTTTCATCAAAACAGTTAACATTGTGGGATATATTAACTATTTTATTTCCAATATGAGATTTGGCATGTTGATCAAGGTGTTTTTTCTGTTTAAATAGTTTCTTGCATATATCACACATGTAAGTTCTTCCTCCATTGTGGTTTCTTATATGTGCTTTCAGACTGAGCTTCTTTGAAAATGCCTTCAGACAAATATTGCAATTGTAAGATTCATCTGCAGAGTGACACCTTCGTCTATGAATCTCAAGATGTTGTCTAATATCTACAAATGTCTTATTACATATATTGCAAATATATGCTTTTTCTCCAGTGTGCATTGTCATATGCCTGCTCAGATAATAATTTTGCCTAAATGCTTTAGGACAAAGATTGCACTGGTACGGTTTTTCTCCAGTGTGTATTATTATATGGACTAAGAGATATTGTTTTCGTGAAAAGGCTTTGTGACATATATTGCAAACGTATGGCTTTTCTCCAGTGTGCAGTGTCATGTGTGTGCTCAGAGCAGATTTTTGTATAAATGCTTTGCAACATATATTGCAAACGTATGGCTTTTCTCCAGTGTGCGTTTTTGTGTGGCTTAAAAGGTTAGCCTTCCGTGCAAATTCTTTTTGACATAAATTGCATTTGAAAGGCTTTTCACCAGTGTGTGTTCTTGTATGACGTAGTAGATTAGCCTTTTCTGAAAAGTGTCTTTGACAAAAAATACACTTGTAGCGCTTTTCCACAGTGTGAAATATTATCTTAGGGTCTTCCAGATGAGTCTGCTGCACAATCGCTTTTCGACATAAATTGCCTTTATAAAGCTGTTCGGATGAGTGCGTTTTCAAATGACGTCTGAGAGTACTTTTCTCGGCAAATGCTCTTTTACATGCATGGCACCCATATGGCTTTTCTCCAGTATGGGTTCTTCTGTGACATTCAAAATGAAACTTTCGAAAGAATGTTTTTTCACATAAATCACACTTGTGTGGCTTTATCCCGTTGTGAATTCTCAAGTGTTTTTTGAGACCTTGAGAATAATTAAATTCCTTGTCGCATAGATTGCACTTGAATAACTTTTCTCCAGTGTGTGTTGTCTGATGACTTTCTAGATCAACCTTACGTACAAATGCTTTAGTGCAAAAATTGCATTTATGTGGTTTTTCCCCAGTGTGGGCTAACACATGGAATCTCAGATCAGCTTTCCGTATAAATGCCTTTTGACACAAATTGCAATTGTATGGCTTATCTCCTGTGTGGGTTTTTATATGATTTTTCAGATCGCTCTTCAAGGCAAAAACTTTTTGACAGATATCACAGTTGTATGGCTTGTCCCCAGTGTGTTTTCTCATGTGAGCCTTGAGAGCACTTTTAAGTAAAAAAGCATTATGGCACAAACTGCACCTATGTGGCTTTTCACCTGTGTGGTTTGCTAGATGGAGTGCCAAATGATGTTTTAATGCAAAGTCTTTGGGACACAGGCTGCACTTGAATGGCTTTACTCCTGTATGGATTTTGCTAATATGGCAATCCAGAGAGCTCTTATGTAGATATGCTCGATCACATAATTTGCACTTATATGGCTCTTCACCACTGTGTTTCTTTGCATGCAACTTTAGATGTTTCTTTCGTGTAAATGTACTTGGACACAAATCACACTTGAATGGCCTCACTCCACTGTGAGTCTTCATGTGACATCTTAAACCATGATTGTTCGCAAATACTTTATGACACAAACTGCACGTGTATGGCTTTTCTCCTGTGTCATATTGCGATCCGAAATGGCTATTGAGGCTGTACATCTCTGTAAACGTTTTCCAATGGTCGTCGTATTTGCATTTCGTTTCTTTTTTGTCCATTCTTCCTTGCATCTTCAGATCTACAGCAGTGAATAAATTTGCGATTAACGTGAAACAAATCAACAAATGCAATTAAAAGGTGCATTTCTAATCCATGTGGATCCAGTGGATGCGATGCTCAGTATAGTCTGCAACGATTGGTTTCATAGGCCCACAAGATTTAGTTTCTAAACTCAACCCAATGTACATGTTTTGAGTGATGCAAAATGAGAGAGAAGATTAAATGTAGCTCATAAAGAATACCAATTCAGCGAAATTTATGAGCAATGAAAATGAAATTAATTTAGATGAGAATTTTTTACATTGGATCCAAAGATAATGACCAAAAGAAAAATACGGGTCAAATATTTAGAGAGAATTCGTTTCGTCAATCCAACTTTTGTATGACCAACAGATATATCTTGAAATTATAACCGTCGTTTGGAGGAAATAACAGTTATACGCAAGTTATTTTCTACCCAAGGGGGAGGGTTATGTCCTATCCTTGGGGTTTTGCCGTGGGGAAGGGGGTTAATGCACATGCCACCGGGTAAATACGTAAAATTAGAAATGATTGAGGAAAGAAATTAAACAATCAACTGAATTTAATTAAGTATTGACTAGAAGACGGAGGCAGGCGCAGTTTTGGTAGGCCAGTAAGTAAAAAGTTACAGTAGTCAATGCGTTAACAGATGAAGGCCCGAACCGTGGAAGATAGCACAGATCGCTGAAGGCAATTCTTACAGCCAATCCGACTTGTATTCAGCAAACGCTGAAACCCATGCAAGGGAAAATAATTTGTGACTCTAAAAACATGGTAACCGATAATAAGGTAAATTTTTGCGTATTTAATTATTTGCCTTTGCATGCGATTCTGTATTTATAAGATAGGAGTCGCATGGACGAAAAGAATTTCTGCAAAGTAGAAATCGGATTAATAAAAAAATTATTTACTGAAATAGAAGACGGATTTATTAAAAATAATTTCGCTGAAATCGAAGCTGGATTGATGAACAATATTATTTTATTAAATAGAAGTGAATTTGATTAAAAATAATTCCTGCCTAAACAGAAGCGGGTTTAATGAAAAGAATTTTTAACGAATTGCAACCCAAGCGGATCGATGAATATGATTCCTGCCAAACTTAACATTTGGATTGATTAAGAACAATAATGCGGCAACGAATCCGTAATTAAATAAGCATTGGTGAAAAATTCCTGCGTAAACGGTTTAGGAAGAAAATAACTCTTGCAAATCTAGAAGTTGGATAGATTAGAGGTTAAACCGTAGTTTAGGTTGCTAAATTATTTTCAAATTCGATATCTCGTAGTTTAGGTTGCTAAATTAAGAATCACTTCCAATCATGAATATAGCGCGCCATGTAACGCGCTATTCCAATTTCTGAACATTTGCAACCGGAAGTAGCAATATAAACTGAAAACGAGAGAAGAAAAATGGCAGTATAGAAATGGAAGCTGGATTTATGAAAAAACGCTTGATAAATTAAGTATTGACTAGAAGACGGAGGCAGACGCAGTTTTGGTAGGCCAGTAAGTAAAAAGTTACAGTAGTCAATGCGTTAATAGATGAAGGCCCGAACCGTGGAAGATAGCACAGATCGCTGAAGGCAATTCTTACAGCCAATCCGACTTGTATTCAGCAAACGCTGAAACCCATGCAAGGGAAAATAATTTGTGACTCTAACAACATGGTAACCGATAATAAGGTAAATTTTTGCGTATTTAATTATTTGCCTTTGCATGCGATTCTGTATTTATAAGATAGGAGTCGCATGGACGAAAAGAATTTCTGCAAAGTAGAAATCGGATTAATAAAAAAATTATTTACTGAAATAGAAGACGGATTTATTAAAACAATTTCGCTGAAATCGAAGCTGGATTGATGAACAATAATTTCTTAATTAAATAGACGTGATTTTGATTCAAGATAATTCCTGCCTAGACAGAAGCGGGATGGATGAAACGAACTTGCTAAACGTGTATTTTAGTATGGTAAACTCTTCGCTTGCTGCAGCATTGCTACTTTTTAGTCAATCCAACTTCTAGTTTGGCGAGAATCCTTTTCATCGATCCAGCTTCCGTTTAGGCAAGAATTAGTTTGATAAATCCTGCTTAACTCTTTCGTCGGCAAATATTTTTAATCAATATAACTTTTATTTAATTTAAAATTATTGCTCGTCAATCCAGCTTCGATTTTAGCGAGATCGTTTTCATAAATTTTATTAAAAATTGGTAAACACGAAGACTGGCTGCCCGTACTCCAAACAATATGGCCGTTAACAAATGCAATAAAATTAGAGCACGACCTATAGACAACATCGCAACGTGAAGGTCGGTTAGGGCTCTGGTTAGGCGTCGTGAGGGTCGGCTAGGGTTAGTTTTAGGGTTAGTGCAGTCATTCTGCTGAAATTAAAGCTGATTTGATGAACAATGTCGTCGATGGTCGCGCTGTAATTTTATTGCATTCGTTGGCAGCCATATTGTTTGGAGTACGGGCAGCCAGTCTTCGTGTTTACCTAAAAATTAATTTAATCAATCCGACTTCTATTTAGAAAGAACTCTTTTCATCAATCCGACTGGTAATCGACTAATGCTGAAACCCACGCAATGGCGAAGAAGTTAGCATACTAAAATACACGTTTACCACGAAGTTTTACCGAATTGCAACCCAAGCAAAAGCTGGATCGATGAATATGATTCCTGCAAAACTAAAATTTGGATTGATTAAGAACAATAATGGGTAAACGTGTATTTTAGCGTAATTAATTATTTTCACGCTTATAATGGCACAAAAAGCGTCTAAAAATATTTCTACCAACCTGCTATTGCCAAAGTGATGTATGATTATACTTCGAATATCTTAAAAGGAAGGATTTCGATCGAAAAATTGTAAAATTTTGTCCTAACAAACCGCCGATCCAAGTTGTTGTTCAATTACGACCCTTGCGGAAGTGGCGTGCGGCAAGCAAAAATCAATAAGTAAGTAAGTAGGCCTAAAAGTCCAGCTGCTTCAATTGCATCAGTTGTTTTATGAATCCAACTTCTGTTTCATTAATAACTATTTTTCATCAATCCAGCTCCAATTTCAGCTTGATTATTTTTATTACCCCAGCTTCTATTTCTCGCCCGTTATTTTCGTCAACCCAGCTTCTCTTTCAGATATAAAAAACCCTCATCCAGCTTCCTTTACTTAAGCGGTTTTTTCCATCAATCCGGCTTCTATTTCACATCTAGAAATACCTTCATCCAGCTTCTATTTCTCATTTTGAACCAGGGACCGAAGTTTTGACGTTCACATTATTTATAGTCGCATATACGTCGATGGTTCGGGCGCGTATCCCAACTTCCGGTCAGATGTTGATTTCAACGGCGATTCGAACGGCGATTTCGCATGGGAAATGTGACATTTTAAAAACATATTTTCTGTCAATATTCGTATTCTTACGAAATTTTAAGTGTGCTGTTATATGAGTTAGACCATTGCAAGTCATTAGGAATAATTTACGGCGCTTTTTGTGTCGTTAAAACCGTGAAAATAATTAATTACGCTAAAATACACGTTTACCCAATAATGGTGCAACGAGCCCACAATTAACCAAGCTTTAGGAAGAAAAGAACTCTTGTAAATCTAGAAGTTGGATAGATTAAACATAATAATGCTGCAACGACCGATTAATTTACGACGTTAAATTACACGCGTTTACCCTCAGTTGATATTTCTAAAATCGAATTTAACTCTTGCACTCACATGTGCTTGGTTAGCGATCCTTTTCAGAATGTCCAAAATGGCGTCGAGTAAAATATTGATTGAGATAAGTATTTGCTGATCTACACCATTACCCTCTACCGACTGAAAGTGGTTCGAATTGGCCAGCGATGGTAGCGGTGTCACGACAACTCGTCTAACGACAACTCGTCTAACGACAAGTGGTCTCCGGACAATTCGTCTAACGACAACTGGTCTACTGACAACTGATCCAGCGTTTGAGAAATGGAAGCTGTATGACAGTTTTTAGAGGTGAAGTGGAGGTTGGATTGATAAAAAAGAGCAAGAGAAATGGAATCTGGATGATGGTTCTTTTACAGATGAAATAGAAGCTGGATTGACGAAAAGAACGCATGATAAATAAAAGCTGGATGAAGGTGTTTCTGGATCTCAAATAGAAGCTGGATTGATAAGAAAACCGTTTAAGTAATGGAAGCTGGATGAGGATATTTTTATATACGAAATAGAAGTTGGATTGACTAAAATAACAGGCAAGAAATAGAAGCTGGATGAAGGTATTTTTAGATTTGACGTAGAAATGGGTGCATGTTGGAATACATGAATGAAAATCATCAATCCAGCCTCCATTTAAGCAAAAAAACATTTCCGTAAATCCAGCTTCTATTTCATCAATACTATTCGTCAGTAGACCAGTTGTCGTTAGACCAATTGTCCGGAGACGAGTTGTCGTTAGACGAGTTGTCGGTAGACCAGTTGTCGTGGAACCGATGGTAGCATAGCATAAAGTATCAAACAATAAAAAAATCATGAAATTACCTGAAGATTGCCACATTTGGTCAAGATTTGTCAGAATTATATAGTTATACTATGCAAAACTGTTTCACATGTAAAGTTTATTACAATGCATGTGCACGCAGGCTTAAATCAATAAACAACAATAAACAATAGCTTAATCACGAAATATGATTCTTGGACATGGATGAAGAAACCTTTTCTGATTTTACTGCCAGTGTCCCAAGTAATGTCCCTGGAGCAATATAGTTATCAGAATGACATTGAGGTCAACATTACTGTAGTCATACATCACCTTTTCTTTCAATATATTGGCTATTCAGACATTTTAAACTTTAATTTTCTGTTTTAACTTAATGCAAATTTTGCTTATCATTTTAAATTGAAATTAATTGTAAATAATTTTGAATGGTTCTGTTGGGTGTCACGACAACTGGATCACCGACAACTGGTTCACGGACAATTCGTTCACGACAATATTATTGGCTCACTGGAAAAATAATGGTGAATGGAAGCTGGATGAAGGTTCCTTATAGATGAAATAGAAGCTGGATTAAAAAATAACGCTTGAAAAATGGAAGCCAGGTTAATGATAAAGCGCTTGAGAAATGGAAGCTGGATGTACATGTATGTTGAAATACATGAATAAAAATCATCAATCCAGTTCCCATTTATCAAGCATTCTATTAATTAATCCGGCTTCTATTTCAGATATAAAATACCATTATCCAGCTTCCATTTCACGAGCGTTTTTCATCAATCCAGTTCCAACTTAAGACAGAACATTTTCATCAATTCAGCTCAAGTTGAAGCAAGGACATTTTACCAATCCAGTTCCAATTTAAGCAATACTATTTTCGTCAATCCTGCTCTAGTTTGAGCCAGAAAATTTTCATCAATACAGTTCCAATATAAAAAATAAAATGCATAAATAGAAAACTAATGGCCCTACATCTACGTTTAATCTGTCGGTGGAACCGTTCTGTTGGTATTGAGATCTAAACACCTTTTGAGTTATCAACTTGGATTTTGTAGAGCTGTTGGTAAGCTTATTGTTCATTACGAGTGAACTTTATTACTTTTAGTATAATATTTAAAGTTCTAGTCCAGTTCCTAAAAATTGCAACAAACTTTATAACCAAATCCTACAAACTCTGTCACTTCTCTTCATCCTCTTAGATGCTCTTTGTTCCCGGCATCAGTACTGCACCTGTCCACAGTTCAGTCCAAATCCTTTTGCCTAGTCCTCAAATAAAATGCATAAATAGAAAACTAATGGCCCTACATCTATGTTTAATCTTTTAAATATTTCTACAGAACTGATGTGGCAATCATTTACATGAATTGCTTTGAACTTTCAAGAACATCAGCTTCGAAGGCATGCTTCAGACAGTTTAACAAATGTGTCCTCCAATAGACGAGCATACCATTTGGAATAGTGTTCTCGAAATTCCATTTCAGTGTCAAAGAGTTTATTGCAAATACCACAACAATAGATTTGCAAACAGACAGTTTCATCATCAGCAGTAAAAACAATTTCTCATTCTCAAGAGGTAGCCTACTTCTACAGCAATGCCATCTGTAAACATTCAACAGTTTCCAAATCGCTTACATTAAGACAGTACTCAGCATCATTGCACACATCTGGTGACACTTTCAATGGTCTGACTCAGGACTGTGGCATAATTCTATTGCACCAGAATCAGTGTTGACCATTTCATATGAAGGAATACTGCATCCCACAGTGGGCTTTGTACTGTTTTCCAAATATGCATCGACTTTCCGCGTGTGGATAATCAAGTGTTTCTTTAGAGCAGAGGCCCCTGCAAACATTCTATTACACACATGACAAGAAATCAGCTTCTTTTCTGCATGGATTCTTGTGTGCATCTTTAAGTTGCTAGCAGAGGCAAATGCTTTGTCACACGAACTGCACTTGTACGGCTTTTCTCCCGTGTGGGTTCTTACGTGCTTGTATAGATCACTGATTCCTGCAAAAGCTTTGTTGCACACGCGGCATTTGTACGGTTTTTCTCCGGTGTGTGTTCTTACATGCTTACTGAGACCGCTACTCAAAGCAAAGGTTTTAAAGCAGAATTCACACTTGTATGGCTTTTCTCCTGTGTGGATTCGTCTGTGTTTGGTGAGATCGCTGAGCCATGCAAATCCTTTGTTACACAATTTGCACTTGTATGGCTTCTCTCCGGAATGGGTATTTGCGTGTCCGTGAAGACTATTGCGGCGCGAAAATGATTTGTGGCATATTTCGCACTGGTACGGCTTTTCCCCGGTGTGGATTCGAATGTGGTTGCTTAGATCATGCGCCCAGGCAAACGCCTTGTCGCATAGATGGCATACATACAGTTTCTCCTTACTGTGAGTTTTCTCATGCTTGTTCAGGTCGCAGCTCCAAGCAAACGATTTGTTACAGAACTTGCAGCTGTATGGTCTTTCCCCAGTGTGGCTTCGCATGTGGTATTTCAGATGACTTGTCTGTGAAAATGCCTTGCCACACAGTTCACAATTGTACGGTTTTTCCCCACTGTGCATTCTTTCGTGCTTATTCATGTCACTGACCCAAGCAAAGGTTTTATCGCATATTTTGCATGTGTACGGCTTCTCCCCAGTGTGGGTTCTTCCGTGCTTATTGAGGTCTCTAACACAAGAATACGATTTATCGCACACTGCACAACTGTACGGTTTTTCGCCAGTGTGAATCTTTTCGTGTTGATTAAGATTTCCGAGCCCTGCGAATGCTTTGTTGCACACTTTGCATTTAAACGGTTTCTCTCCAGTGTGCGTTCTGACGTGATATTCCAGGTAAGCGCTTCTCGCAAATGCTTTGCCACATGTTTTGCAGTGGAACTGTTTGTTTGGATTGTGGACAGTTGCGTGAAAGTTTAAGTCGGCAGATTTGTCGAATGCTTCTTCGCATAGTTTGCATTTGAACAGATGACACTCGTCTTGTTTTTCCTCCACACTGTGTATTCTTACATGACTATTCAGATCATCAATAGTCGCAAATTGTTTCATACACAGCAGACATACGCTGGGCAGATTTTCGTGACCAGAAGACAGCTCCATATCTGTATAATTATGACATTGAAGTCAAAGGCCTAAATGATGCTCCATACAGTGCTTCTTATTGACATTTTTCATCTTTGTGGCTAATGAGGATAAATCAGAGTTTTTATCATTGCTAGGGCAAGTATACAAAATTCTATGGATCTTACTGACAGTAGTATTGCATGTCAAAGACTTCACAGCTGTGAACTGACTGTTTCCTTTGGTTCCCAATTTAAAAAAATCCTATTGTCTCCTTTATAAATCAGTGTCTATGTCCTTTACAAAATGCATACCACTGCATCTTGTGCAACAACAAAGAAATCCATACTGCAGACACGATCACAGTTTTTTGGCAAAATGTTCTTCATGTCCTAAATTGCTTCATTAATGTGAAGAAGTCTATATATTCCTGCAATGACAAAATCAATTCTCAAGACTACTTTTAAAACACAGATTAACAAGAACCTTTGGAAACAAGCACACAATCAACTGCACTTAAAATACTGCAAAGACATTTTAATTTTTGCCACTGGTCATAACCATATATTTTGTTCATAAACGTGCATTTATTCGTGGGGCGTAGTGGTGTCCCGGATGGTTGCAGGTTTAAATCGACCTCAAGCCGTCGTGTAGGAATCTTGAGCAAGTCCTTCGCTTGCAATTGCTCAGCGCTTCGGCGTGAAACTCCGATTCAGTGTCCGCGGTGTAGTCAGGAGCGCTTCCGAGTAGAATTTTGAAGTGGCGCTATAACAAGACTTAGTGGACAATGCGCATACAGGGATTTAAGCGTCGCAAATTATTCACTCTTTGCAGAATTGTTATTTATAATGAACTCAACTTAGAAATAATGGCAATGTCCAGCCCAATAAAATACAGCCCTCCGATTTTCTCGCATGGGCGACAGATTCATAAATTATGTAAAACGCGTAAATCATTCTACATTCAAAGATTTCGGATAGCATGAAATTTCATCCTGACTGTGTCTATCGTAGCAGATAATAAGCGACAGAAGGATTATCGAATAACTCACCAGCAGATAAAGTCTGATTGCTTTCCTTTGTCTGACAAATCACAAAATGGCGTTTAATAATAATAATGATATAATCAGAAGTTGGATGACCAGACAGTTTCGCCCTCTTCCGATTGATTGGGTTTTGCAACATGCATGACATTGTAACAGTTGATTAGGCCTAACACTGAACAAGCATTATAATAATTTAGGGCCATTCATCATAACTTGATGGGTTTTTTTTCTCAGAGGACCTCAGATCTGCCTCGCACTTCTACCGTTTCCATTGTGCGAATCAATGACATACTGCTATCCTCTTCAAACAATTCACTATAATTGTAACTGTGGATGTGTGCAGGAATTTCTATTAAATTATTTATACCGCATGCAAATCGACGTAATAGCAAAGACCTTTAAGTAACTTAAAGGTCTTTGGTAATAGTAAACTTGGAGCATCCATGCGCAGACCAAAATGACAAGTCGCAGTAGCCAGCTTATTCGCAGACGCTTAATTAAAACATATTCGATAGGCGGAGTTAAGATCCGGAGAGTCAGGCGAGAAGTTAGACGAACGGCAAGGGTGGATGGTTTTTAGTGTTGAAACGGCGTGGACGGTTTAGTCCGCTAGAATTAAAAGTTTTTCCATTGGTACATTCGAAAAATTATGACAAGCATATAATTTTCAGAATTTGTTTATTAAGGTATTTAGACTGTAAGTGGTGAATTACACAAGAAATTTCGGCCGTTTACCATGTTTTTTGGACAATTTGTTGGTGACCGTTACCCCGTTGTTGATGTTCCGTGGTAATGGAGCGCCGTTATACGATAGGATCCGTGAAAGAGCAAAGTTTCCAGTTTCCACCGAAAGACCTGTAGCCTACGTGTGGATATTATAGCACAAAGTGGAGATCTCGGACTTTGGTGAATCATTGTTCAAGCAATCTAATCTATTCGCCCAAAGTGACATTTTAGGTTAGCTTGGCAACGAACATGAACACAAAAAGGTCCATCTCAAAATAATATTAAATCAATTATCTCTACTTCGGTTATAAATCGTTTCATCTAATGCATGAACAACAATTATCATTTTATCAATCCAACTTGGGTAAACGTGTATTTTAGCATCGTAAATTATTTTCAAGCTTATAATGGCACAAAAAGCGCTCTAAAATATTTATGCTAACGTGTTATTGCCTAACTGATGTATTATTATACATGGAATTTTTTAAAAAGAAGGAAATCGATTGAAGAATTGTAATATTTTGTCATAACAAACCGCCAATCGAAGTTGTTGTTCAATTATGACCCTTTCCGGAAGTTGCGTGCGGCAAGTGTGCAATAAGACAGGACGCAAAATAAGTAAGTAAGTAAATGTCCAGCCCCTATTTAAATTGGTTTTATGAATCCAACTTCTGTTTCATTAATAATTATTTGTCATCATTCCAGCTCCAGTTTAAGCTAGAATATTCTTATTAACCCAGCTTCTATTTCTCGCCCGTTATTTTCGTCAACCCAGCTTCTATTTCAGAGATAAAATACCTTCATCCAGCTTCCATTACTTAAGCGTTCTTTCATCAATCCGGCTTCTATTTCAGATCTAGAAACACGGTCAGGTCATCCAGCTTCCATTGCCTAAGCGTTATTTTCGTCATTCCAGCTTCCATTTTACCCGTAAAAGGGCCGTCATCCATATTCCATTTCTCTTGCATTTTTTCATCAACCCAAGCTTCATTTCACCTGTAAAAAGCTATCATCCAGCTTCCATTTCTTATTTTGAACTTAGGGCCGCAGTCTCGACGTACACGTTATTTATAGTCGCATATACGTCGATGGAGAGGTACCTCAACTTCCGGTCAGATGTTGTGGTTCAACGGCGATTCGAACGGCGATCTCGCATGGGAAATTTGACTTCTTAAAAGCTCATTTTATGTCAATATTCTTATTCTTAACAAATTTTAAGTATGCGGTTCGATGAATTGGTCAAATATACGCTGTTAGGAATGATTTGCTGCGCTTTTTGACTCATTATAAGCGTGAAAATAATTTACGATGCTAAAATACACGTTTACCCCAACTTGTATTTGAACAAAACAAAATTCGGTAAAGGTGTATTTTAGCGTATTTTATTATTTCGAAATCGATAGGGTGTATTTTAGCGTATTTTATTATTTAGCGTGTGTATTTGTGTATTATGTTGATACGACGGGGAGCTGATCGGTCGGGCAAACGATCGAAAAGGCCCGTGGCCGTGAAGGGGAGTTCCAAGCGCGGGTCATCTGCCCGGAGTTCCAAGCGCGGGTCATCTGCCCGGCGAACGGTGAACCCTGTTTTGAGCGTCGGCCATCCTCGGACAGCAGGCAGTCGCGGACGGGGCAGAGTCGGACTCCAACGCTACCGAGCTCTATACCCTCTCACGAGCGACCGTTTCAGACCCGTCGTGGCCGGGTAGTGAAGAGAGCGACGGCGCCTTGGCGGCCCGTCGTGCCGATAGTAGACACCGGCGAGAGAGTGACTCGGGCGGCTCCGGTAATCCTGGTTCGAGGGAGACGCGCCCGAGGAGAGAGCCGTTCGACACCCCTCGCGCGTCGGTCGATGCAACGGCGGTGAGGGGGCGATTGCCCCTGGTATGGACGCAGTTTGTCTCGGCTATGCCTTACTTGAAGTACTATTTGACAATGAACCGAAATCACTGAAATTCTCCATCAGTTTTAATTAAATACGCTATTTCTTTTGAGTTTACGCGTTTGGAATAAAATACGCTAAAATACACCTTTACCCAAAATTCTCCCATCAATCCAGCTCCAATTTTTCAGCCAGAAATTTATAATTATACCAATACCGCCTCAAGTAGAAATTTGAAGGGTTGACGAAATTTCACGTAATTGTTTCCGTTTCCGGTTTGCGAAAAAATTAAATGGTGTTTACAGTTAACGTAGAAGTTTTATATGTTTTTTAAACTGATGTTATAAGCTAAAGTTAAAAAAAACCTAAATTGGCTGAAGCTAGGTCATCTATCGTTATAGCGGGATACATTGTTCACCATTGCATGGGATTTAGTGCTGATGGTAAGGAAATTGGTAACGGACATTAACCACTGCCACCCACAACCTCCGGACAATTCCCCCGGACAAACCTCCGACAACCCACCATGTAGCCTAGGAGAAACCCCGGACAAAACACCCATTCGCTGTGCAATGGCCTATTTCTGCAGTTAATTGACGAAACTTTTTTTCAATCCGGCTTCTATTTGAATATCAACAATCGTTTTTATCAACCCAAATTCTATGTAGCGTCGTAAATTATTTGCTTGTTGCAGAATTTTTATTTTTAGTCAGTCCAACTTCTATTTTTGTCAGTAATCCTTCTCATTGATCCAGTTTTTGATCTGTTTCGGCAAGAATTCGTGTCATCGTTCCCGCTTCTATTTCGGCAGCAATTATTTTTTATCAACCTATATTCAATAAAAAATTATAGTTTATCAATGCAGCTTCGATTTTAGCAATGTTTTCATAAATCCCACTACTATTTAATTAAAATTTATTTTCATCAATCCGACTTCATTTTAACAAGAATTCTTTTCGTCAACCCGACTCGTATTCGACCAATGCTGAAACCCATGTAATGTTAAATAATTTGCGACGCTAAAATACACATATACCGGCAAACTGTCGCTTTTATAAATCCAAACTTCTATGTAAATAACAATGACTTTTCATCAATCCAGTTCCAATTTAAGCAAGGATATTTTCATGAATTCAGCTTCAATTGAAGTAAAAATGATTTTGTGTCAATCCAAATTTTATTGTGCGAGAATTATTTTCATCAATCCTACTCTTGTGCGACCAAGAGCGTTGTTTTGAACTTAGGGCCGCCATTCTGAGGATTAACACTTATATGCAATTTATCTTCTCTCTCTTTTGTCCTACCATGGGGACATTGGGTGGAGGGGGGTTATCCTGTTAATTCCACCTTGCGCCTAGAGGTAACGCCAATAGATCCCTTTCTCGCTTAAAAACCGCATTGTTTAGCCGTTGTTGAACTGTGAGTGCTTCTGCGTAGCTTACCTTGAAGGTGCACTATATAAAAGTCAATAATAATAAAAATAATAATAATTCCGACTTTCATTAAGGAATAGGCTATGTGCACAGTAGAGGTTATGTCCAAGGCTAAATGGTTTTTTTGTAGGGGGGGGATGTTTGGAGGGGTTTGTCCAGAGGTTTTTGTGTGGGTGGATGTTCTGAGGGGTTTGTCCAGGGGTTTTTGTCCAGGGGGAATTGGGTGATTTAATACACTATACCCATAATTATCTATCTTCAATACAACTTTTTTCCTTAATCAATAATTACTTTTTCACCATCGAAGCTTCGATTAACAGGAGGTAAAAATTGTATTCATCAATCCAGCTTCTATTTCGCTGGAATTTGTTTCGTCATTCTGACTTGCTAAGGACCAACGTTGAAGCCCATGCAATGGTAGATAATTTGCAACGTTGTAATACACATTTTGTCATTATTTTTTATAAATGCAACTTCTCTTCAATTAAAAATTATTGCCTTTGGATTTAAGCTAGACTGTTTGCACATGCCCACTTGTATATAATTTTATGTCAAACTTATTTTTCTCAATATGACTTTTATTTAGCAAGAGTATTTTCATCATTCGGACATGTATTCAAGCAACCCTAAAAACCCAGCCTATAGGGATTAATATACAACGCTAAAATGCACCTTTACTCTTAAATATATGCCCCAATTTTAAGACTTCATTTGGAATTATTAGAAATCTCGCTTCAATGTCACGATTTATTTTCTCTGAAATCCTCATGAGGTGCACTGCGAAGTTGAATGAAACTCTATCTTGCTAAATTATAGTGTAGTAATTTTCAATAGAAGCTGGATTGATGAAAACAATTGTATACCTTAATGGGAATTATAATTTTTTTATTGGTGAAGCTGATTATTAAATTTTGTTGATAAAAAAGAAGCTTGATTGATGAAAACTTAGTTTCTGATGAGTATAAGTCTGCCTTTCTCGATGCATGTGTCTGGCAACACCAATGTGGGCGCAGTATCGAATTTGAACTGTATACGGCACTCAATTTTAAAATTAAATATGTTTAGATGAAACATTTCCATGAGTGTTTTGTATTTAAAAAAATGAAATATGGTGTTTAAATTATGATAACTGAATGGCATGAACACCTTTAATTTCATGTCAACCATAAAATTAATACCCCTCTGTTTTCTTTCTTGTAGATCTGAAGGTTCAAGCAACAAGCAATAAGAACGCAACACGATACAAATGTGAACTCTGTTAGAAAACTTACAATGGAGTCAAACCAAAAGGAATTTACACAGACATGTGGTCTGCAAATCCCTACAATGACACACAGCAAAGAAAAGCCATATATGTGCGAATTATGTGGTAAAGTATTTGCATCCAAACATTATCTTGCAATCCACTCTGCAGGCCACAATGGATTGCAGGCAGGGAAGCATATTGGTTATAAGCCATACAGATGTAATTTGTGCCAAAGAGCATTCATGCAGAAATATGATCTGGAAATCCATGCAAGAACCCACAGTGGAGAGCAGACCCACAATTGCAAATTATGTCAACAAGTATTTGCAGACAGTCGTGATTTTAAAAGGCACATGAAGACACACAGTGTAGTAAGGCAATTCACGTGTTACCTTTGTCCAAAAGCATTTGCTGAGATGTATCACCTGAAACAGCATGAAAAAATACATACCACAGAAAAGCCTTACATTTGCAATTTTTGTCAAAAAGCATTTGCAGACAGTCGTGATTTTAAAAGGCACATGAAGACACACAGTGTAGTAAGGCAATTCATGTGTTACCTTTGTCCAAAAGCATTTGCTGAGATGTATCGTCTGAAACGGCATGCAAAAGTACATACAGGAGAAAAGCCTTATAAATGCAATTTTTGTCAAAAAGCATTTGCAAAAAAAGATAATCTCACAATTCACTTGAGAACACACACAGGAGAAAAGCCATTTGAATGCGATTTATGTCAAAAAACCTTCTCCATCAAGCAACATCTTAAACTGCATACAAGAATACACCATACTGGTGAAAAGCCTTATAAATGCAATTTTTGTCAAAAAGCATTTGCAGAAAAAATATCGCTAGTAACCCATACAAGTACACACACAGGAGAACACCCTTACAAGTGCAACGTATGTCAGAGAGGATTTTCAAGCAATGCTTATCTGGTCCGCCACACAAGAACCCATACTGGTGAAAAGCCTTTTAAGTGTCATTTATGTCAGAGAGAATTTGCACGGAATGCTTCTCTGGTCTACCACACAAGAACCCATACTGGTGAAAAGCCTTATAAATGCACTTTATGTCAGAGAGAGTTTTCACGGAAATCGCATCTGGAGCGCCATTCAAAAAGTCACACTGGAGAAAAGTCATACAAGTGTAATTTATGTCAAAAGTTATATGCAACGAAGGGCAGTCTAAAAAATCATCTCAGAGCACACACTGGAGATAGGCCATACAAATGCAATTTGTGCCAAAAAACATTTCTACATAATGATGGTCTGAAATACCACAATTATAGAAACCACATTGCTACGGAATCTTCACATGCGTGTAATATATGTGGTAAACAATTTTTTTCAAAGGTTCTTCTAGAACGTCATACGACAACCCATATCGGAGAAAAGTTATACAAATGTAATCAATGCCAGAAGGCTTTTCATTTCCGTACGTCTCTAAGAAAACACATGAGCATCCACAGTGAAGAAAAGCCATACAAGTGTCATCTATGTAACAAGGCGTTTCACTTCCCTCAGAATCTCAGAGGACACATGGTCATCCACAGTGAAGAGAAGCCATTCACGTGTCAGTTATGTAATAAAGCATTTAAACGAAGTTCTGATTACAAAAGGCACATGAGAACACACACTGGAGAAAAGCCATACATCTGCATTTTATGTAACAAGGCATTTCCACGGAAATGGTCTCTTGTTCGTCATATCAGATGGCACGCTATAGAAAAATCCTATGTATGCAATATATGTCAGAAAGCGTTCTCATTGAAGCACCGTCTCGAGAAACATATAAGAAGCCACTCTAGAAAAAGCACCTACTACATGTGTATTATATGCCAAAAGGTATTTCACCAGAGGAATCACCTTGTTCTCCATACAGAAACCCACATTGGTAATAAAATAGTTAATACATCTAGCAATGGTGATTGCTTTGATGGAGGGAAGTTGTCATCAAAGAATGTTCTGTCAATGCAGGAAAATCATCCAAGTTCAAATGTTAATAATCTTGTTCAAGATCATTTTAGATTCAGTGCAGATGTTGATCAGTTTCTTTTGAGACCTTATGGCTGTGGAACGTGTGATGAAATGTTTGTACTAGAAAAGGAGTTCATTGAACATTGTAACGAGCACTACGTTGTGACTATTATAGAGAAAGACGAAATTCTTGAACTATTTCAGGTGCATGATCAGAGATACTTTCCTTAACACTTTTACAATGAGCTGCATTTGTTTTACAGCTGTTTTTATTATTTTATTACACTTTCATCCTTGAAGTGTGAAGTACTGGGAATCAATTAAGAATTCAACTTATTAGAATCTAAATGCTACTTTAAATTGTGTCCGTTACATTGCATCGTGTAATTTACGTGTGGTTGTACTTGTTACATTTTGTGTTCTAAGAGTTGATTATGTTTGACTCTCGTTATGCTTCTTTGTCCCATACATGTGTGTAGGGTGCGTTTCGTGCTCTTGGTGTGCATTTACAAACTTGTTGCGATGGTAGACCTATTCAGGTGGTGGCCGGACAAAATGGTACGGACAAAATGGAATGGATGAAATGAAAGCTGGATTAGTGAATTTTTATTTATGAAATAGAAGGTGGATTAATGAAAAGACGCATGTGAAATTGAAGGTGGATAAAGGCTCTGCATGGATATTTTTATATATGAAATGGAAGCTGGATTGACGAAAATAAATTAGTTTTCGATGAAGATTTCAAAGATCGATTTCAATCTTCTGATGGCTGCCGGACCGTGGCCCCGGGCAATCCAGATAAGGTGCCCTGGTAGGCAACTGCGTTGAAGCGTTGGATTGTAACTGTGATCTTCTGGAACAGAATTATATCCTGTTTCGCGCAAATCTCCAGAGATCCTCGAAAGCCGACGACCGATCTCGGACATAAAGGCGAGACCCTCGTTGTTGATGGGGCCCATAGTTTCC
>OX243825.1:30708225-30858225 GCA_945859605.1 Lumbricus rubellus
ATTCCCACTTCTACCATTTCCGTTGAGCGAATCAATGACATACTGCTATCCTCTTCAAACAATTCACTAGGCCTATAATAATAACCAGTGGCGGCGCCAGCTCTAAAATTTCGGCAGGTCGCGTCGGGGTCAGGGAAACTATTTGGCAGGTCGAAGAAATTTTATGATTGAATTTGAAGCACAAGTCTTGATAGGCCTTCTTCTCCTCCTGTCAGTTCCATTGCGTCTTGTTTTAGATCTTTCGTGTATTAAGTTAACCCTGCGACTACCAGTGGGGTCAAAAATGACCCCAAGCCAACTTTGACTGTACACTGCGCAAAATCTGTTCGTGCAAATTTATTTAAAATTTGTGACTTTCAAGGTGTACCTAGTCTCTATCGAAATATCAATTAATATTTCTCTTTTTTATCACCAGAGGGCGCTGGCAATCTTTTATAGCATTGAGTACCAGTGGGGTCATTTTTGACCCCAATACCTTTTTTGAATACTTTCAATGGTATTCTTTGAAATAATTCATAATTATAATTTATAAATCCTTTCTATAGTATTATCTGAAGAAAATCTGTATTAGATACTAATTTATGTACAGTAGGCTAAAGGCCAGGAAATGGAACAGAACCAAGGAGACCCTGTTGTGCTCGACCTAACACGAAATATGACTGGTTCTGGACGACGTGTCACCACAGAAAATTTTTTCTCAAGTTTCAGACTTGCTCAAAAACTGGCTGAGAAAGTCAGAGAAACAAATGACTCTTCTGGGCACTATTCGAAAGAACAGAAAGGAGTGGCATGCGCAGGAAACGCACAGAAGACGAGTCTTTCTCCTGCAGCTCGGAAGGGAACAGCAATGGTGATGCAGTAGGCCTACAACGGCTGATCAAGATGTCGCCTCCAACCATGTCGAAGAAACGTGCACGATGTTCCATTTGTCCAAGGGGAAAGGATAAAAAGGCCAGAATCTGTGCAGCCTGTACATGCAATGCGTGCAAAGAACATGCCCAGTATACATGCATGAACTGCAAACTGTAGCTGCAATGACAGGATATTTTCTTTGTTAGTTTTCAACATTGAACACTCGAACACTTTGAACACTAAAACATACCTATAAATATGAAAAACTTAATTAATTTCAACAGCCTAAACATGTTCCAATTGCTTTACTACTATTTGTTTCTTGCCAATTAATAAAAAAGCAAAACAAAAAAAATTTATTGACAAGCTTGTGTTGGGGTCATTTTTGACCCCACTGGTACTCAGTGTATCAAAAAAATTCTGGTAATCTGAGGGTTAATCAAAGAGGAGTGGTGATAGCGGGTATCCTTGCCTCATAATAATTCTACCAATTAGGCCTACTCCTTCCTCTGAAATTCTTCTCCTAGTATTCTTGTCCTTTCTGTTTGATTCACATAATAATATAGGTTTCCTATAAACCTCATATCCCATAAGCTTAGACCTCAATAGGCATATTTAATTATCTACTAGATAGGCTAAGATCAGACGTAACAATTGTACCACAAAACTATTGATCTTTTGGGTGAGGAAAAATGTTGATTTTTCATTTAAAACTCTTCAGTACAAGAATATAAGACGTATTAAAACTTCCAAAGTTTTTTAGGCAGGTCATTAGGCAGGTCATGAGCAAAATAGGCAGGTCAAATGACCTGCCGCGACCTCCCGTAGTGCCGCCACTGATTGTACTGTGGATGTGTGCAGGAATTTCTATTAAATCTATTAAATTATTTATATCGCATGCAAATCGACGTAATAGCAAAGACCTTTAAGTAACTTAATAGGTCTTTGGTAATAGTAAACTCGGAGCATCCATGCGCAGACAAATGCCAAGTCGCAGTAGCCAGCTTATTCGCAGACGCTCAATCAAAACATATTCGATATGCGGAGTTAAGATCCGGAAAGTCAGGCGAGAAGTTAGACAAACGGCAAGGGTTAATGGTGTTTAGAGTTGAAACGGCGTGGACGGTAGGCATGCGGCAGGGGTAGGCCTAGTGGGAAATCACGATAGGATCCGTGAAAGAGCAAAGTTTCCAGTTTCGACCAAAAGACCTGTACGTGTGGATATTATAGCATAAAGTGGAGATCTCGGACTTTGGTGAATCATTGTTCAAGCAATCTAATCTATTCGCCCAAAGTGACATTTTAGGTTAGCTTGGCAACGAACATGAACACAAAAAGGTCCATCTCAAAATAATATTAAATCAATTATCTCTACTTCGGTTATAAATCGTTTCATCTAATGCCTGAACAACAATTATAATTTTATCAATCCAACTTGTATTTGAAAAAAAATTTCTCCCATCAATCCAGCTCCAATTTCAACCGGAAATTATAATTACATAATTACCAATCCCGCCTAGAAATTTGAAGAGTTGACGAAATTTCACGTAATTGTTTCCGTTTCCGGTTTGCGAAAAATTAAATGGTGTTTAACAGTTAGCGTAGACGTTTTGGTAAACGTGTAGTTTAGCGTAATAAGGTGATGGTAAGGGAATTGGGAACGGACATTAACCGCTGCCACCCACAACCTCCGAACAATTCCCCCCGGACAAACCTCCGACAATCCACCATTTGGCCTAGGACAAACCCCGGACAAAACACCCATTCGCTGTGCAAATGGCCTATTTCTGCAGTTAGTTACCGAAACAACTGTTTTTTTTCCAATCCGGCTTCTATTTGAATATCAACAATCGTTTTTATCAACCCAAATTCTATGTAGCGTCGTAAATTATTTGCTTGTTGAAGAATTTTTATTTTTAGTCAGTCCAACCTATAGTTTGGCAGTAATCCGGTACTAATGGGTTATCTACCCCGATTTTTATTTTTTATTTTTTCAGCGTTGTCATTCCACGTCTTTTCCGTGAGGGTCGGTTAGGGCTCAGGTTAGGCATCGTGAGGGTCGGTTAGGGTTAGTGTTAGGGTTAGTTTAGCCATTAAAAACTGGTCGATTCATGGAAAAGACACTGTGTCAAAATAAATCGGGGTAGATAACCCTTAAGTACCAGTAATCCTTCTCATTGATCCAGTTTTTGATCTGTTTAGGCAAGAATTCGTGTCATCGTTCCCGCTTCTATTTCGGCAGCAATTATTTTTCATCAATACAACATTATATTCAATAAAAAATTACAGTTTATCAATGCAGCTTCGATTTCAGCGATACGTTTTCATAAGTCCCACTTCGTTTTAATTAAAATTTATTTTCATCAATCCGACTTCTATTTAGCAAGAATTCTTTTTGTCAACCCGACTCGTATTCGAGCAATGCTGAAACCCATGTAATGCCAAATAATTTGCGACGCTAAAATACACATTTACCTGCAAACTGTTGCTTTTATAAATCCAACTTTTATTTAAATAACAATGACTTTTTTTCATCAATCCAGTTCCAATTTAAGAAAGGATATTTTCATGAATTCAGCTTCAATTGAAGTAAAAATGATTTTGTGTCAGTCCAAATTTCATTGTGCGAGAATTATTTTCATCAATCCTACTTTTGTGCGACCAAGAGCGTTGTTTTGAACTTAGGGCCGCCATTCTGAGGATTAACACTTATATGCAATTTATCTTCTCCCTTTTTTGTCCTACCATGGGGACATTGGGTGGGTGGGGGTTATCCTGTTACATTCCACCTTGCGCCTAGAGATCACACCACTATGTCACTTTCTCGCTTAAAAACCGCCTTATTTAGTCGTTGGTGAACTGTGAGTGCTTCTGCATAGCTTGCCTTGAAGGTGCACTATATAAAAAGTCAATAATAATAAAAATAATAATAATTCCGACTTTCATTAAGGAATAGGCTATGTGCACAGTAGAGGTTATGTCCAAGGCTAAATCATGTTTTTTGTAGGGGGGGGGTGTTTGGAGGGGTTTGTCCAGAGGTTTTTGTGTGGGTGGATGTTCTGAGGGGTTTGTCCAGGGGTTTTTGTCCAGGGGAAATTGGGTGATTTAATACACTATACCCATAATTATCTATCTTCAATACAACTTTTTTTCTTAATCAATAATTACTTTTCACCATTGAAGCTTCGATTAACAGGAGGTAAAAATTATATTCATCAATCCAGCTTCTATTTCGCTGGAATTCGTTTCGTCATTCTGACTTGCTAAGGACCAACGTTGAAACCCATGCAATGGTCGATAATTTGCAACGTTGCAATACACATTTTGTCATTATTTTTTATAAATGCAACTTCTCTTCAATTAAAAATTATTGTCTTTGGATTTAAGCTAGACTGTTTGCACATGCCCACTTGTATATAATTTTATGTCAAACTTATTTTTCTCAATATGACTTTTATTTAGCAAGAGCATTTTCATCATTCAGACTTGTATTCACGCAACGCTAAAACCCAGGCAAAAGGGAATAATATACGACGCTAAAATACTCCAAAATATGTCCCGATTTTAAGAATGCATTTAGAATTGTTAGAAATCTCGCTTCGATGTCACAATTTATTTTCTCTCAAATCCTCATGCAGTTGCACTGCGAAGTTGGATGAAACTCTGTCTTGCTAAATTATATTGTAGTAATTTTCAATAGAAGCTGGATTGATGAAAACAATTGTTTACCTTAATGGGAATTATAATTCTTTTGTTGATGAAACTGATTAATAAATTTTGTTGATAAAAAATAAACTTGATTGATGAAAACTTAGTTTTTGATGAGTATAAGTCTGCCTTTCTCGATTCATGTGTCTGGCAACGCCAATGTGGGCGCAGTATCGAATTTGAACTGTATCCGGCACTCACTTTAAAATTAAATATGTTTAGATGAAACCTTTCCATGAGTGTTTTGTATTTTTGAAACTGAAATGTATGGTGTTTAAATTTTGATAACTGAATGGCATATACCTTTCATTTCATGTCAACCATAAAATTAATACCCCTCTGTTTTCTTTCTTGTAGATCTGAAGGTTCAAGCAACAAGCAATAAGAACGCAACACGATACAAATGTGAACTCTGTTAGAAAACTTACAATGGAATTAAACCAAAAAGAATTTACACAGAAGTGTGGTCTGCAAATCCCTACATTGACAGACAGCAAAGAAAAGCCATACATGTGCGAACTATGTGGTAAAGTATTTGCATCAAAACAACATCTTGCAATCCATACTGCAGGCCACAATGGATTGCAGGCAAGGAAGCATATTGGTTATAAGCCATACAGATGCCATTTGTGTCCAAAAGCATTCGTGCAGAAATATGGTCTAGAAAACCATGCAAGAACCCACAGTGGAGAGCAGACCCAGAATTGCAAAATATGTCAACAAGTATTTGCAGACAGTCAGGATTTTAAAAGGCACATGAAGACACACAGTGGAGAAAAGCAATACTCATGTGAACTTTGTCCAAAAGTCTTTGCTGAGATGTGTGGTCTGAAACGGCATGCAAAAGTACATACAGGAGAAAAGCCTTATAAATGCAATTTTTGTCAAAAAGCATTTGCAAAAAAAGATAATCTCACAGTTCACTTGAGAACACACACAGGAGAAAAGCCATTTGAATGCAAATTATGTCAAAAAACCTTCTCCGTCAAGACTCATCTTAAACTGCATATAAGAATCCACCATACAGGAGAAAAGCCTTACAAATGCAATTTTTGTCGGAGTGCCTTTGCACACCATACGTCTCTAGTATTCCATTTGAGAACACACACAGGTGAAAAGCCTTACAAGTGCAACATATGTCAGAGAGGATTTTCACGCAATGATTACCTGGTTCACCACACAAGAACCCACACTGGTGACAAGCCATATATCTGCATTTCATGTAACAAGGCATTTACACAGAAATCACAACTTTATCGTCATAGCAGAAGTCACATTATAGAAAAATCTTACGTATGCAATATATGTCAGAAAGCGTTTTCATTGAAGCGCTGTCTGGAGAAACATATAAGAAAACACACTGGAGCAAGAACCTACTACATGTGTAATATAAGCCAGAAAGTATTTCAGCAGATAAAACACCTGAATCTCCATACAAATACTCACATTGGAAATAAAATAGTTAATACATCTAGCAATATTGATTGCTTTGATGGAGGGAAGTTGTCATCAAAGAATGTTCTGTCAATGCAGGAAAATAATCAAAGTTCAAATGATAACAATCTTGTTGTAGATCATTTTAGATTCAGTGTGGATGTGGATCAGTTTCTTTTGAGACCTTATGGCTGTGGAACATGTGATGAAATGTTTGTACTAGAAAAGGAGTTCATTGAACATTGCAATGAGCACTGCATTGAGACTATAGAGAAAGACGAAATTCCTGAACTATTTCAGGTGCATCTTCAGAGATACTTTCCTTAGTTAACACTTTTACAATGAGCTGCATTTGTTTTCCAGCTACTTTTATTATTTTATTACACTTTCATCCTTGAAGTGTAAAGTACTAGGAATCTATTAGGAATTCCACATATTTGAGTCTAAATGCTGAGTTGTGTCCTGTGCACTGCATCATTTAATTTACACGTAGTTGTACTTAGCTGTGTTCTAAGATTTTGTTTGACTTTCGCGTTGATTCTTTTTCCCATGCATGTGTGTAGGGTGCATTTAGTGGTCTTGATGTGTATTTATATACTCGTTGCAATGGTAGACCTATTCAGGTTGTAGAATGTAGATGACTGTACTTTGTCAAAGTATTTGGAAATTTTTATGGTTCGTTAATTTAAACTAACTATTGCTTTGGTGCTGCAAGTTTTTTCTGATCGAAGATATTTTTATCGTATAATGTAGCTGTCTCTAATTATTAGTACTTCATGACTGTCTGAATCTTGTGTTCATATGATTTTATTTGAATATAATTATCGCCTATTTTCTGCTTAAAATGTTGGCTGTATTATTACAGCACCATCTTGGGTTGAAAAGCTGCTGTGATAATTATTGAGAAACATAGAATAATGGCAAGGATAAAAATTAATAATGCTGTGAAGAATATGCATTGGAAGCCAAGGGTAATCTGTCGCTATAATGTTCTAAATTTTTTGCCTGGCACAGCACAATTGCATTATCAATCAGACCACTACTTTGGCGCAAGGCCTTTTAATTATTCCAGCTTCCACTTAGACGAATTAGTTTTAATCCAGCTTTTATTTTAAAATGAGCTATTTTGTTCATTTTCTATTCAAAGGAAAACTACTGCTGCCTTGCATTGTGAAACTGCAAATATGTATGCAATGTGGAGGTGACGATTTATCGAACTGTTAAACCATCCTCTTTCAGCAATGAAATAGTGAGAAATTTGTTGAGATGAGGGAACTGTTTTTAAGTAATAAAACACGACTATCCGCACAAAAAGATGAGCCATTTCGTAAAATGACAGCCTAAAATGCTTACGTCACTCTGCCAGACCCATGGGTTTCGTGTCTTTGCAACCCGCTGGCATTTACCCAAATCCCAAGCCATAAAGCATTGTAAAATTATTTAAAACATGTTTTAGTCATTTCTTCTAAACTCGTCCAATGTATAATTCTACTATAACCCAGTTCCTCTACTCGTCCGACTTCTACTTCAACTAAAAATATTTTGATTGTTCATCCAATCTCTAGTTTTTTGTAACAATTTAGCATAAAACCATGATTGCATCGCTCATCCAACTCTTCTACTTCTGTTAATTAATATGCCCTGAGTAACCCAATTCCTAACATATCGTATTCTTCATCAGAGTTCCAACAAGCTAGTAGGACCTACGTAGGCCCCTATAGCATAATGTTTTCAGAGTGAACAGGGTGAAGATCTGAAGCATTAATGATATAATCTGAGGCACCAACGCCTGGACCACACTTGCATTGATTGCATCAACACAAGACATCTCGCTGGCCCTCAAATACGGCTACCAGCCAGTTGTACATGTAATTATTATTATCATACATGCTAAGCTGACTGCCATGGTCGAGTGTCTGCATGATTGTGTCAAATGCTTCACGAAGCCCTATGAAAATAATAAGGGTAACGAAACTGTTTTTCATCATAGAAGAGACGTAGCCTACGTAGCCTAACATGGTGTAGAACAAAGATAAGTCGTTGACCTCTTAGGGCGAAGTAGGCCTACATGCTGACCTGCAAGTTGACGAGTCGTTTGAGAAGCCTCGAAATGCTGGAAATAGGTGACCGCAATTCAGTTTCCTCTCAACCAGTCTGTGTAGGATATATCCTGGCGCAGAAACCATGCTGCCTTCTAGATTCCGCTCATTTTCAGTTCCTCCACCATCATTACTAAATAATGACTCGCCATCACTCCACCAGGCTCCTCTATAATACATCACCCTAGAGCATTTCATTCGAAACTGAATTCTTCAAGAGTTCTGATTGTGTCTCATCTGTTCCTCAATCTTCCAACAATTCTTTACTCTGACGGCACCCGTCTTAGTAGCAGCTGCTATAGGGCCTACCACACATCTGATCCTACGACAACCGGACTTGGACCTACTTTGGACAACACTTACAGACAATCCCTTTGGCTCCGCACAGCGTTCATGGGGTGACCGGAAAAGCCCCCCGGACAAAACCCCCCCGGACAATCCCCCCCTGATTTAGCCTAGGACATTAACCCCCGGACAATTCCCCCCTTTGCTGCGCAAAGTGCAGGTAGGCCTACAATTTGCTTAAACTTAGGCTAATTATCCAGTTCCCAGTGCTGTGTCAACTAATTAGTGTCATACGGGTAAACACCTGTCGCTGTTATTCAGGCGTGAACTTATAACTTGTTAGTGTCATTCAGTCACTCCGATATGAAGCTAGTACCTGTTGGTGTAATCTAGGACAGCATGAATCGTTGTCAGCAATCCAGCTTCCATTTAAAAAAGAGTATTTTCATCAATCCAGCTTCTATTTAAGCAAGAACATTTTCATCAATCCAGCTTCCATTTAAGAAAGAGTATTTTTATCAATCCAGCTTCTATTTAGGAAAGAGTATTTTCATCAATCCAGCTTCCATTTAAGTAAACTTTATTTGTATCAATCCAGCTTCTATTTAACGAGAATTCTTTTCATCAATACAACTTGCGTACTTAGGACCTCCGTTTTATAGTACGACAACTTATGTGCAATATATTATACCAGGGGGGGTTATGTCCTACCCTGGGGGGTTTTTTGTCCGGGGGGTTTTTTGTCCGGGGGGGTTATTGTCCGGGGGGTTTTGTCCAGGGGGGTTTTTTCCAGGGGGGGTTTGTCCTACAACCGTTCATGGATAGGCTGGTGTTCCGCACTTGCCTTTCTAGTGGCGCTCTAGACAATCTATTGGTCATCAGATAGATTGCAATTACGATCACGATCTATTTATTCGGTAGATGTCGCAAGAGACAGCAATCCAACTTATCTGTAGACTACTTAATTGTTTTTGTTTCAACGCCATTTTGATGAGTTTGACAACGAAAACGAAAGTGTTCTCAATGTTGTGATTTTTCCATAAGCGCTTTCTCCAAAATGTACACCAAAATACACTTGTCAAGTTTCTGTCAAGGTATCTTTTTGCATGTCCTTAGGCTGTAAGTTTTATTCATGGATAGCAATTGCTACTTAAATAGAAGTTGAATTGATGAAAATATTCTTGCTTCAGTAGAAGTTGGATTTGTGATAAAATTGCTTGTCTTAGGAAAGTGGGGATAAAAAATCTCGTTAGCTAGGAACACCAAATTTTCAATTGAATTTATCTATGGTGGACTTAAATAAACTTTATCATGTCATGTCAATCCGTCATAGTCGCTTAGCGACGGTTGACTGCATGAATGCCCAATGCTTTGAATTGAACAGCTACGAATAATAATTATTATCCATAGTTGAATAGTGCTAGAAATTCTATTTCTAAAAATGTCTTTGTCATCAATATAACTTTTATTTAGACTAAAAATTATTTGTTATCAGTACATTTTATAATTGAGCAGAGAAGTATTCTCGTCAACCTAACTTGTCTTTTCAGAAACAATTACTTCCATAATTATAATAAAACAAATATAATATACATGTTTATAATGTCATTTCAACATTTATCTTATTGAAGAACCCTAATGCTCGCACACACATGCCTTTTCTCTATTAAATTAATTGGAGATGCAACCTGGGAAAACATCTAAAGGAAATACGGATATACCCCAGCATTTATATTTAAAATATATAAATTAAGCGCCTTTATAATAGAAGGAACCAAATGAAAGGCAAACGACATAAATCCAACCTGCACCTTTCTTCCTCTATGTACTTGTTAGCATGGTCTCTCTCAGGTAGTTAAGTATTTGTTTTCTATTCTCTAAACCATTTTTCATATGTGTATGCTAATTGGGTCGATCTGCTTCGCTCCGCATGAGACAGACAGCATTGGGCATTCATGCAGTCAACCGTCGCTAAGCGACTATGACGGATTGACATGACATGCTAAAGTTTATTTAAGTCCACCATAGATAAATTCAATTGAAAATTTGGTGTTCCTAGCTAACGAGATTTTTTATCCCCACTTTCCTAAACTATGATAATATATTGATATTGCATTGGTTTGTAAACCTCTTTTCATTTGTTTACAAATGAAGCATATTGATTGATTGATTGATTTACTTGCCAATGTTAAATACTTCACAGAAAAGCTAGCAAGGCTGGATGAACGATCAAAATATTTTTAGTTGAAGTAGAAGTTGGAGGAATAACGGAACTGTGATATATAGTAGAATTAGAAGTTGGTTGAGCGATGAAAAAATGACTAAAACATGTTTTTAATAATTTTACGATGCTGTACGGCTTGGGATTCGGGTATATGCATACTGGAAACGGCCGTCCCAAATTAGAAAAGTAACTAAATATGTATGTACTGGGTTCACATAAAAATGAATATAGACCATGATCCAGCTTCTATTTCATAAATAAAGAACCTTTATTCAGCATTCATTTCTTAGGCATTGTTTCATCAATCCAGCTTCTATTTCAGATCTAAAAATACCTTCATCCAGCTTCTATTTTACTTGGGTTTTTTCATCAATCAGCTTCTATTTCAGATCTAAAAATAACTTAATACAGCTTCTATTTGACTTGCGTTTTTTTTCATTTATCCTGCTTCTATTAATATTTTCAGATCGAAAAATACCTTCATGGAGCTTCTATTTCACTTTGGTTTTTATCAATCCAACTTTCATTCACCTGTAGAAAGTTTTCATCCAGCTTCCATTTCTCAAGCGCTTTTTCATTATTCCAGCTTGTTTTTTTGGTGGACCAGTTGTCTGTAGACCAGTTGTTGTAACCAATCCAAACTATCGTTCATAGCTCCATAAAGTTCTCTAAGTGTTGAATCAAACCTTTATTTTAATTAACACTTCATAAAATTATTTTATTCATTTAAATGTTTTGAAGGACATTATGTTGTGCGCATTGTAGCCACTCTTTTGTCGTCAAACCCATATTTCAAAAAGTAAAGCAAATCACAAGAACAAGATTCATCCGATTAATCTTTCTTGTGAAACATCTTCTGCTGGATCATACAAGAACTATTTGAATGTGATAATTATGTGACAAAACATTTAAACAGCAATTTTGTTCTTGTAAAGAGCACACTGGAAACCATGCAAGATGAATATATGTGACGATGCATTTGCATGGTTCAAGGTGTTATTGGAAATGTCATACATTGGAGCACACACTGAAGAAATTCTATGAATTCGTCAGTGATTTGTGTCACAAGCATTTTCCATCTCTAGTTAAAGAGAACTACACAAATGGAATAATTTCTATGAAGCACTTTCACAGAGGTGTTATCTGGAAAGCACAACTATAAGAGCACACACTTTGGAAAATACAATTCAGCAGCTGCTGTGAGGTAAGCGAACCTCATTGTGGGCATTGAACTATGAATCACCAAGCATCTAAAATGCCATTTAAGAGGACACATAAAAGAAAACGATTTCAGTGCAATATTTGCCAGAAAACATTTGCTTCAAAGCACTATCTTAAATGCCATGGAACAATCCACACCAGGATTAGTCGTGACCTTAAAGCCCATCAAAGGACACATAATGGAGAAAAACTATTTAACTGCAATATATGTGATAAGACTTTTACATGGGAATCCAGCCTGTGCAACCATAAAAGGACACACACCGTAGAAAAACAATTCAAGTGCAATTTATGTCAAAAAAAATGTAAAACGCGGTGGTTTCTAAAGCGCCATTTAAGAACACACACAGGTGAAAAGCCATATATGTGCAATATTTGCAAGAAATCATTTTCAGATAAGCAATATCTCGAGCACCACAGAAGAATTCACACTGGTGAAAAGCCATACATATGTGAACTGTGTAACAAAGGATTTAAAGCTAGCGGAGAATTAGGGGTTCATCTAAGAATCCATAGTGGAGAAAAACCATTCACGTGCAAAATCTGCAACACGGCATTTCGACTGAAGTCTCATCTGAATAACCATGCAAGAATACACACTGGAGAAAAGCCATACACCTGCAGTCTATGTCAAAGGTCATTTGCACGACGTCAATACCTTATAACTCACTTAATAACGCATACTGGAGACAAGCCAAACAAGTGTGAAATATGCATGAAAGCATATATAAGACCTTATTCCCTCAAGGTGCACATGAAAACCCACACTGGAGTAAAGCCATACAAGTGTGAATTGTGCTTGAAACCATTTGCAGCAGGTTATCAGCTCAAAAGGCACATGAGAGCCCACACTGGAGAAAAGCCATTCATGTGTGAATTGTGTGTGGAAGCATTTGCAACAAGTTATCAGCTCAAAAGGCACATGAAAACCCACACTGGAGAAAAGCCATACGAGTGTGAATTGTGCTTGAAAGCATTTGGAACAAGTTATCATCTAAATATGCACATGAGAACCCACACTGCAGAACGGCCATACAAGTGTGAAATATGCATGAAAGCATATAAAAAACGAGATCACCTCAAAACGCACATGAAAACCCACACTGGCGAAAAGCCGTACAAGTGCAAAATATGTCAGAAGGCATTTACAAAAAGTTATGACGTCAAAAGCCACATGAGAACCCACTCTGGAGAAAAGCCACACAGTTGTGAATTTTGTAACATGACATTTGCCTGGAGTGATGCTCTTAAAATGCATGCAAGTATCCACGTGAACACTCATAGAGTTACTGGTAATACTTCACATAATACAATTATTTCATCTACTGAATACGTCTGCACCATGGATGCAAATGTGTTATTAGAACCAGATAGAAAGAAATCATTTAGGCATGGTAGGAATCCGAGTAAATTTAAAACTCAGCAACTTGAAGATGATCCGATACCTGATTATTTCAGTGCTATGAGACTTTATGGCTGTGGAATATGTGACGGAATTTTCGAAATCGAGAATGAGTTTATAAAACACTGTTGTCATCACATTGCCACTCCACAGGAAGATACATTTGTTGATCTATTTGGATGTCATCTTGAATATTGCAAGTTTGGAGACCAGAGCAGTCATTTTGAACCAACTCCAGATCTCTTACAAGAAACTTACGTCCATGCTTCAAGTGTATAAAATTATATTTAAAGGCAACTTAGAGGGAACGTTGCTTATAGTCCTGATGACACTTTTATGTGTCCATGCCTTACGTGCATATATTTTGTTAATGAATTATTAGTAGACTGGAAAATATATTGCAAATGGCTAACTTTTTAGAACTAGAGACTTCAGACTTGTTTTAGCTGTTTCATTATCTGTCTGTTTTGTTATGGTATGCATTTTATAGGAAGGTTTGAGGTTTGGTAGAAGGTTGGGTGTTTGTTTTGTCTATTAAAGAGATGAGAAGTTCAGAACAATGCAGGTTCAGTTATAGGGTGAAAATGTGTTGCTCAGTGATTGTCTTTATGCACATTAGAATGAAGCCTTTGTAAGAGTTGTAAAAGACTTCTGCATCTGGAGATGTACGATAAAATTTACATGAGAGCCTTTCGGTTATTTTAAGAGTGACTGAAGTACTATCTATGCGACGTATACAAACAGCAGATATTTAATGTAAGTGCCGAGGAAGCAATGAAGGAACTGCATTGACAACAATCGTGGAAACTCCATGTGATCTCATTATTTTGACGGTTAACTAGTAAATAAAGTAAGCTAGTAATGGTGTATATTATTGAACTGCCTGTAAACGCAATGTGGGAGCATCAATTGAGCCCATGCGTACATATGGATATGATTCTGTAGTTATTTCTTATTATACTAATTTGTTACAGTGATGCTATAAGTAATTATGCTTCAACTTCATAAGGGATCATGAAACATTGTTGCTCTAATTCTTCAGATAAAGACACGTTTTGAGCATGTTGAAATGTCGACTTTCATTCATAGAAGTATTTATATACCGTATTTTAGCGAATATAACACGCGGGTTATACAAAGTTTTACAAACCACGCACCCCAACCGCGTGGTATACTCGGGGGCGTGTTATACAAATTATTTTTTACACAGCCAAATTTTGTACCATATTATTTTCAGGTGATGGTCAAAAACTACCAGAAAGTTTCTTAAACATATAATACGAAGGCATGGACGTCGGCGAAATGAATTAAAAATTAAGTCCGAGTAGTATTCACCTATTTGATGCGCCTGCCCCTATAAATAATGTCAATTTATTTAACAAGTTAGTTGTTGAAATCTAATTTGTGTTGCCATGAATTGGCTGGGAACGCAGCTTAGTAAGTTTCTTGAAGGTGCAATGTACAAATTTAAAAATGTATGAACGAATTCGGTGATTACCGTTCTATTATCATGTAAATATCAGTCAATACTAGAAACCGCGTAAAGTTACCACTAAATGCTATAAATATGAATTGAGTTTCGTGTACATACAATATGGAGGCATGCAATCCTAATTAAATCGATTATAGACAATAAGTTCGACAACAGTACTATTAATCGTTTATTACAGTAAAATTATCATGAAAAATCAGCGAATATTGCAAACCGCACAAAGTTACCGTTCAATGTTCCAAAACATCACAATTCGACCTCTCATAGTTATAAAAGTTAAATAGTACCGTATAGACTATAGACGAATAATTCTAAATAGGCTATTTCATTCGAAACGCACAATAAACAAATAATTACACGCAGACTTTGATTACTGTATTATCGTTCGCACAACGTTAACATGTGACTAGCCTAGAATTTATGTAGCGCATATCTGTTAAGAAATAGTCTAGTTCATCGACCATAATAATAAGGTCTAAAATCTATTTACCGTAATCGTCCGTGAATGTTCAGAAATACCTAGCTAATATCGTTCGCACAGCGTTAAATTGTGACTAGCCTACAGTTAATGTATTTATAAAGAAATTAATCAATTTACCGCAATCGTCCGTACATTTTCAGAATCAGAAATATCTAGCTATTATCGCTCGCACGGCGTTAAGTTCAGCGTAGGTTGTGGGTGAGAGAGATCAAACAAAGCGTACAGTAAATATTGCCAGTGGAATCGACTATGGTTAGAATCATACGATAACGGTTTATTTAACTTCGATCTTTCCGCTACAGTAATCAACAGGTACGTAATTGGCCGATCAAAGAGCTAAGGAAAGACATGCACAAATAGCTCCGCTTGTTTGAGCCTATATACATCAAAGGCTCGATCGGTTCTTTCAAATTAGGCCCAGGTGCCGGTAGGCCTAAATGGTCCGAACAGAGTGAAAGGAAAGACAAACAATTGTACTGGTAGCTGTTCTAACATGCCTATCTCCCATCTTAACTTTCTCTAAACTCGTTCTACGTTCCTTTTCGAATGGCCGGCAACAATCAAATTTGTAAATTCTGTTCAGTGTAGATAATGGGCGGGAGAGATCAAACAAATGTTTCTACCTTTCTACTACAGCAAACAACATACACGATAATTGCCCGGTCAGAAGCTAGTGAAAGGCAAACAAAACAGCTCTATTTGTTGAGTTGTTTCTAAAGCCTATTTAGGCCTACATCAAAGACTCAAAGCAGGTACCGTTCCGACCATAGTCAAAGGAAAGACGGCTACAATCGTAGCTCTTTGTTCGAACCTGCCTATCTCCAAGCCTCACTTTCTTCAAACTTGTTCTACGGTCGTTTTAGAATGGCGGACACAATCAAAGGAAATATAAATTATTAATTAACGCTTACACAATACAATCGGCTAATATCGAAGCCTTCCTTTAATTAAGTCACTGTACAAGCGCTATAAGATTAATCTACCACCTGCGGAGACCTTACTCTGTGAACGACTGAACGTAAAGAAGGAGGAACAAGGTCAGTACTGCTTACAGGTTTTGAGTTGTAAATAGAATATTTTTTTAATTGTTAATATTTTATAAAGATTCTTCATTTTTTAGTTATTTTAATCAAAGAGATTATTTTAACTTTGGTATTCTATAAAGTTATGACCATATCCGGTGACAAATCATATACGGTAGAGTAGCATTAGCCTAACGTTAGCGCATGCGTCCGTCCAACGTGTTGATTGTCACATGAAATGGTTGCGTCTTATACTCTGGTGCGTGGTATATAATTCATTTTTTACTGAAATCGCAAAAACTAGCGTGTTATATTCGCGTGCGTGTTATACCGGGGTGCGTGATATATTCGCTAAAATACGGTAGTACCTATTCGAGTAAACTATAGTCGGAGGTGCCCCGGACTTCAGCACGGCCAAAAGAACTCTGGACTGACTAACTGTCGACTACTGCAAACCGAACTCTGCTCGCACTATTATAGGCCTACGAGGTGCTTGGGTTCCCTCTGCGATGACCCTATAGCCAGATTTCTCCTTAGGGCGTGTTCATGGTATGTACCAAATTATTCCATACCTGCATCACAGAGTGAACAATCCGCCCATATTTTTGCACTAGGCTGCTCCACTAATAGGCTATACATTGTAGGCTCCTATATACTAAGCAAAAAGAGAGTAACTCAAGTTACTGCTATTTTACATAGCACGATGAATCGATGATACCTGATGAGATAGCCTAGGTGCAGCTGTGGATTTCTTTTTTGTTTTAACCATATTCACGGATATAATTTTTTACGGTTCCTGCTTCTACAGATATGTAGATATGATAGAATATATTGTAGACCAGTTGACGTGACACCCTCTGCCAGAGCGTAATAATTGATTCGAGAGAATAGGCCTATACCTACTCTCTCTGCGATAATGCTGTGTCGAATTTTTACGTAGTCTGATTTCAAGATTACTTCAGTAATACATTTATTCGGTAGAGGTCAAAAGACGCTGTTATCCAACTTATTTGTTAACTATTACTTTTTATTCGACGCCATTTTGACGAACTTTTACTGATGAAACATAATTATCGTTTTCAATGTTGTTGTGATTTCATACACTATTTACACTTCTCCGGATTCCGCTTAGGCGTTGTTTTACACGTATGTAGGTTTGTGTTAATAATCAATTACCGTACCGATATTATGCATATTGTGCTCGTGGACATAGCAGAGCTTAGACGCAAGCTGGTAATATATCGTATTAGCGTCGGTAATTATTTCGGTGAGCACTTTCAAAAATATTATATGGTTTATATTGTGTTTAGTATGTGTTTAGGGTTATTTCCTATAATGGCTCGGTAGCAAATAAATATTATGGCTGCCGCAGATAGATGCAGAATTAGAGCGGCCTGACATACGGCGATCGATAGCCCAATATTTCCGCGACCTACGGCGAACTATAGGCCAATGTTTTCGCGAAAGTAAGTAAGTAAAACTACCATGAAAAGGTGTATTTTCATAAATATTAATACGCTTAAATAAGCTAAATAACACAACAAATCGATTCACCTTAACACATGGCCGCCAGATACGAGATATCTATGACGTATAGCATCCACTTAATCAATCCAACTTCTAGTTTGGGAGTAAATATATTCATCGCTAAAGACAAGAACTCGTCAAGAATTCGTTTCATCAATCCAGCTTCCGTATAGGCAGAAATTCGTTTTCATCAAAATCACATCTATTTAATAAAAAAAATTATTATTCATCCATCCAGCTTCGATTTCAGCGAGATCGTTTTAATAAATCCCACTTCTATTTCTGTAAAAATTAGTTTCATTATTCCGACTTCTATTTCTTAATGTTTGACACACTTCTAGTACTGTCTTTGTCGATACTGCATAGAAATAATTACCGACGCTAAGACGATATATTACCAGCAAGCTAACACTTTTGGGGTTTAGGACATTAAACCCTCGGAGTGGACAAAAAAAACTCGTACAACCCCCAGACAGCCCTATGGGTAGGACAAAAAACAGTGTAATATATACGATAGAGCACAAACTACGGAAATACAATACAGCAGAGATGGCTGCTGGAAATGGTCTCCAAAGCGAATCATCCCAAATGCCATTTAAGATAACACAAAGTCAAAAGCGATTCCAGTGCAATATTTGCCAGAACACATTTTCTTCGAAGCGAAATCTTAAAGACCATGGAACAATCCACACCGGTGAAAGACCGTACATTTGTGAATTGTGTACCAAATCATTTAGGCAAAGCGGTGGCCTAAAATCTCATCAAATAACCCATACTGGAGAAAAACCATTCAACTGCAATATGTGTGACAAAACTTTTGCATGGAAATCTCACCTGAAAACCCATACAAGAAAACACACCGGTGAAAAACAATACAGGTGCAATTTATGTCACAAAGATTTTTCAGACTGGAGTAATCTACAGCGCCACTTAAAAACACACGCTGGTGCAAAGCCATACACGTGCAATGTTTGCAAGAAATCATTTGCACGCAAAATGTCTATGCAAGACCACAAAAGAATCCACACTGGAGAAGAGCCATATAAATGTGAAGTATGTAACATAGGATTTACATACAGAGGAAACTTAACGGAGCATCTAAGAATCCATACTGTGGAAAAGCCATTCAGATGTGATATCTGTGACAGGGCATTTGTACATAAAAGACATCTGATTGGCCATCAAAGAATTCACACTGGAGAAAAGCCATTCACCTGCAGTCTTTGTCAGCGTTCATTTGCACTACGTCAAAGCCTTAGAGATCATTTAAGAATACATACTGGGGACAAACCACACAAGTGTGAAATATGCATGAAAGCATTTATAAAAAGTTGCGACCTCAAAACGCACATGAAAAGCCACACCGGAGAAAAGCCATACAGTTGTGAATTGTGTAACAGAGCATTTTCCTGCAATTCTTCTCTTAAAAAGCATGCAAATGTCCATCTGAACGCTCAAAGAGTTGTTGGTAATACTTCACAGACTACATTATTATCATCTAAATACGACAGCACCTTGCATGCAAATGTGTTACCAGCATTTGATAGAAACAAATCACTTAGGCAGATTAAGAATCCAAGTAAATTTGAAATCGAGCAACCTGGAATTGAATTGAAAACTGATTATTTTACTGTTGGACTTTATGGCTGTGGAGTATGTGATGGAATTTTCGAAATCGAGAAGGAGTTTATGGAACACTGTTCTCATCACATTGGCACACCACAGAAAGACACATTTGTTGATCTATTTGAATGTCATCTCCAATGTTGCTATTATTTTTGGAGACAAGAGCAGTCATTTTGAACCAACTTCAGATCTTTTACAGGAAACACACGGGGAACGTTGCTTATAGGCCTGGGGGACACTTTCTTGTGTCCGTGCTTTAAGTGCATATATTTTGTGCCGTTTTGTCTGAGCCGTTTTGTCATGCAGCGTTTTTCTATGGCGCCATAGCGAATCATTTAAGACACTTTTTCCATACATTAATAATAATATTATCAATTAATCGCAGAAATACTCTGGCCACGTTTGTAGATTCTATGGTCAAAACCATTTTCTTACAAATATAATTTGCTCTCTATTTGACTATCTGGTACTTTGCGTTGCTAATCCCATTATTTAAATTGTCAAGTAGGCGGTCTACTATTGTCCACAATAAAACCGTTCCAGTTTTCATTCATGGAATTTTTTCATTTATCCAGTATCTGTTTATATTTCGATGACCGGGAAATTTGAAGCCTGACAATTCAAAGTTTATTGACGAACTGTTTGCTTAATTAGAAGTTGGATTGATGAAACAATTGTTTCTTCGATGGAAGTTAGATTACTTGAAATAATTCTTGCTTAAATAGAAGTCTTGAACATAAATTGCTGCTTAAATAGAAGTTGGATTGATGAAAGGTATTATTGCATCAACATATATTGCATTGGTGATAATATTATTTATATACTTCTAACATTTAAACAGGGCTTTCTTCTTGTAAACCTCACACTGGGATAAATTATACAAGTGGATTATATGTGTCGCCGAATTTCCATGTCTCTATGACTTATTGGGAAAGTCATTTACTGGAGCACACACTGAAGAAATCCTATGCAGATGTGATTTGCATCACAAGCATTTTCCGAATCCAGGTAAATACCACAATTGGGTAAAACTACACAAGTGTAATTATTGTGTGATAAAGCACAAACTACGGAAAAAGAGTAACAGCTGTGATGCATGCTGCAAACGGTATCCACAGTGAATCATCTAAAATTCCATTTAAGACGACACCTACAAGAAAACGATTCCAGTGCAGTATCTGCGACAAGGAACTTGCTTCGAAGCAAAATCTTAGAGATCATGCAACAATCCACACCGGTGAAAAACCATACATTTGTGAATTGTGTAGCAATTCCTTTAGGGATAGTAGTAGCCTGAGAACCCATCAAAGGACCCATACCGGAGAAAAACGATACAGATGCAATATTTGTGACAAAGCGTTTGCAAGGAAATCTCATTTGGATATTCATGCAGCAATACACACCGGGGAAAAACAATACAAGTGCAATTTATGTCACAAAGATTTTTCAGACCGGAGTAGGCTACAGTGCCATTTGAAAACACACACAGGTGAAAAGCCATACATATGCAATGTTTGCGAGAAATCATTTGCATACAAGCAGTATCTGCGAGACCACAAAAGAATCCACACCGGAGAAGAGCCATATAAATGTGAAATATGTGACAAAGCATTTAAATTCAGAGCAAGCTTAACCAAGCATCTAAGAACCCATACTGCGGAGAAGCCATTCAGATGCGCTATATGTGATAGGGCATTTAAGAAGAAGGATCATCTGAATAGCCATGCAAGAACACACACTGGAGAGAAGCCATACACTTGCAGTCTATGTCAGAGTTCATTTGCACAACGTCAATGCCTAAGAGCTCACTTGAGAATACATACTGGTGACAAGCCACACAAGTGTGAACTGTGCATGAAAGCATTTATAAAACCTAATCGCCTCAAGGTGCACATGAATAAACACACTGGAGAGAAGCCATACAAGTGTGAATTGTGTGATAACGCATTTGCAACAAGTTATTTCCTCAAAATGCACATGAAAACCCATGACGGAGAATTGCCGTACATGTGTGAATTTTGTAGCAAGAGGTTTGCCCGGAATGATGCTCTTGAAATGCATGCAAGTGTCCATATGAACACACATAGAGTTAATGGTAATACTTCTCATAATATAATAGCTTCATCTACTGAAAACGTCTGCACCTTGGATGCAAATGTGTTATCAGCACCTGAAAAAATGTCACTAACGCCGGATGTGAATCTAATTAAATTTGTATCCAAGCAACCTGTGGATAATTCTGTTAAATGTTGACTCTTTCATTGCCAGACGGTTATGGCTGCGGAATATGGGATGAATTTTTAAAAATCAAGGAGGAGTTTATGGAACACTGTTGTCATCACATTGCCACTCCACAGAAAGACACATTTGTTGACCTATTTGAATGTCATCTTGAATGTTGCCCTTGTGGAGACGATAGTAGTCCTTTCTACAGTTTGGAACCAACTTCAGATCACTTACATTGACAGTGCTGTCCAGTGTCGTTACATCACATGGATTTAGTTTCCTATTGAATTATTAGGATACATAAAAATATATTACAGTGGCTGCTTTACAGAACTAGATACTTTGACTTGTTTAAATTGTTTCCTTACCGATCCTGGAACGTTATAGGGCCTGCGTATTATTTTTATTGGAAGGCTGTTGTGTCATTTTCTGCTATTAGATTAATTTGACATTTTTATTGTCCCAACGATTTTAAAAATCAAAATCGCCAAAATTTTCTATAAATGTAGATGTTTCTAAAAATTTAATATTGAGGAGATTATTGTTTTCACGGCTATTTGTGAAATATGCCTCAACTTTTATTTTATCTGTTGCATTTTATTGTCCAAAATGTCCACTCCGTTACTGTCCTTTTCACACTTTCGCTACAATATCATTAAAAAATTGTGACTACAAATGATAGTTTTCCCAAAACTTAATGTTCCTCATATACAAAATTGAAAGGCCTTTCGTTTAATAAGTTTGTCATTCAATAAAACAATACTTATTACGGTTGAAAAAAATATTTTTAGCTGTCACATGAAATATTGTCCACTCCGTCAACGTACATAAATCCGTGTGCTACTACATAATTATCAGCAACTAGGCACGCTGCAGATCAGTCAAACCATTTAGTCATGTCTCTGTTTATGTATACTAGTCTTTACATAACGATTTTTCGAAGTTAAACCGCAATAATTTATTTTAAAAGGTGTTACCTGCAAATGATACGTTTAATAGGTGTCTACTCCGTTACCGAGAATTAGTCGAGATTAAAGATGCTTATGTATGCATCAATTACCAGGTTTCATCTCCTTAATGAACCAAATTGATATGTAGAAAAAAGGTGTCCTAAACATGCGCAATAATAAAATGTGTGTTGCTTTATTATGAAATTGTCCACACCGTTACTATCCACTCCGTTACATTTGATGCCTATTTATACGTTCGGAAAAGGTAATGGAGTGGACATTTAGAGGCAACGGAGTGGACATTTATTTGAATTACGGTAGATAATAGAAATATATTCACATATAATGTTCTTACTCTTTTGTTTGTTAAGATGGAATCACTTTCCTTCATGAATTTTCAAAACTATTCATGTGTAGAACATGACCATTGAGTTTTATGAACATATATTGTTGAGTACAATTGGCCGTAACGGAGTGGACGATTCTTTTGGCATAGAAGAATCGCGTATTGCATGTTACTGAGTAGTTTATTAAAACAATACTAGCTAAGTGGTACATTGAAGATCAGATTAACATGAAGTTATTTGATAATGACTTAGGTTTTCGATAAATTTTTATGGAAAATCAAATTTGGTAACGGAGTGGACATTTCTTGGGTGTCTTGAAATTCTTGAATGTTTTACAATTATCTTAGCATATATTTTCCTACACTGTTTTATATTGTCATAGAAATACATTTTCATTCATGTATATTCAAAACTATACGTGTTTGAAACATTTCCACTAAGTTTTGGGAACTTGTATTGTTGAGTAAAATTACCGTAACAGAGTGGACAATATTTTGGGCTTACAAAAATTCCGCAGAGCGTGTTACTGAGTTGATAATACAAGTTTACTGAAATTCTAGACAAGTGATACAATGGAGTTAAGATTAACATTCAGTTATTTGATGTTGCTTTAGTTTTTCAATAAAATTTATGGATAAGAAAGTTAGATAACGGAGTGGACATTTCTGCTTTGGTGCTGTCAAACATTTTGCGAAAAAAATATTAAACTGCAATATTAGTGCGCAACACCACCTATATTTCTTAATGACATACATTGCTGATTAAAATAAGATAAAGAAATTATCGGTTTGAAAGAAAAAAAAATTCATCCAAATCCAAAAGTCAAATTGATCTAATAGCAGAAAATGACACTGTTATACACTAGTGGCCAATTGAATGGAAACTTATTATGATAAAGGCTAAAAAACCGGTTTTTGGTACATAACGGGTAGTTTCTGTAAGTAATAAGGCCCTTAAGCATTGTTTTTGTTTCAGCCTATAGTTGAGATATGTCTTGCCATGCCACGCCTTGCCTTGCCATGCAATGCCATGCCATGCCATGCCATGCATGCCATTTCATACCATGTATGCCATGCATTGCCAAGCCATGCATGCCGTGCCCTGCCGTGCCTTGCCATGCCTCGCCATGCCATTCCCTGCCATGCCATTCCCTGCCATGCCATGCCTTGCCATAACATTCTATGCCATGCTATGCCTTGCCTTGCCCTGGCATGCCATGGCATGCCAGGCCAGGCCAGGCCAGGTCAGGAGAGGCCAGGCCAGGCCAGGCCAGGCCATGCCCTACCATGCCAGGCCATGCAGGCCGCGCCATGCCTTTCCATGCCTTGCCATGCCTTGCCATGCCATGCCTTTCCATGCCTTGTCATACCTTGACATCCCATACCTTTCCATACCTTGCCTTGCCATACCATGCCTTGCCATGCCATGCCTTGCCAGCCTATGTCATGCCAGGCAATTCCATGCCACGCCATGAATACCATGCCATGTCATGCCATGCCTTGCCATGCCATTCCCTGCCATGCCATGCCTTGCCATGCCATTCCCTGCCATGCCATGCCTTGCCATAACATTCCTTGCCATGCCATGCTATGCCTTGCCTTGCCCTGACATGCCATGCCATGCCATGCCAGGCCAGGCCAGGAGAGGCCAGGCCAGGCCAGGCCATGCCATGCCAGGTCATTTTGTGTCATGCCTTTCCATGCCTTGCCATGGCTTGACATGCCATGCCTTTCCATGCCTTGCCATACCTTGACATGCCATGTCTTTCCATGCCTTGCCTTGCCTTGCCATACCATGCCTTGTCATGCCATGCCTTGCCAGGCCATGTCATGCGAGGCAATTCCATGCCACGCCATGAATACCATGTCATGCCATGCCATGCCTTGCCATAACATTCCTTGCCATACCATGCTATGCCTTGCCTTGCCCTGACATGCCATGCCATGCCAGGCCAGGCCAGGCCAGGAGAGGCCAGGCCAGGTCATTCTGTGTCATGCATTTCCATGCCTTGCCATGGCTTGACATGCCATGCCTTTCCATGCCTTGCCATACCTTGACATGCCATGTCTTTCCATGCCTTGCCTTGCCTTGCCATACCATGCCTTGCCATGCCATGCCTTGCCAGGCCATGTCATGCCAGGCAATGCCATGCCACGCCATGAATACCATACCATACCATGCCATGCCTTGACATGCCTTGCCATGCTTTGACATGCCATGCCTTTCCTCCATGCCTTGCCTTGCCATGCCCTGCCATGCTATGCCCAGCCATGCCAGGTCATGCCGTGCCATGCTAGGACATGCCATGCCAGGCAATTCCAGGCCATGCCATGCCATTTGATGCCATGCCTTGTCATGCCTTGCCATGCCATGCCATGCCTTGCCAGGTCAGGCAATGCCATGCCATGCCGTGCCATGTAATTTGGTATGTTATATGATGTTCTCAATGAAGTACAAGCTCAATTTGCTCAGTTAAGATAATTTTACCACAGGAAAAGTCTTATCTTGTAGAAGTTTCCAATGAATTGGCCACAACTGTAGAACTTCGCACATTTGTTAATTAATTAATGATTGCATTTATTAATTAATCATTAATCATCATTAATTCTTGCTTTTATAGAAGTTTAGTTGCTGAGAATAATAGGCTACTCAACCACTCCAAATTGTCCGGCTCAGAATTATTGATTTTGCAGACAATTCGTCAACGTTTGTTTAGTGTTGGTTGAATATATGATGGTTTGACGAAAAGAATTCTTGTTACATGATAATAGTCGGATTGATGAAAATCAGTTTTCATAAAACGGCAGTGGGCTTGCTTTTTCCTTCAATAGAATTGTGATTGATGGACAGAATGGTGCTTAAATAGGGAGTTTTATTGATGAATTTAAAAAAATAGCAATAGGATTTATGAAAAAATATTTGATAAAATGAAAGGAAAACAATAATAATCTTTAATGATTCATTCTGACAGACCGCAGAATGATCACAAGTACAGGTTATATGAAATACTGAGGTGACTCAGTTTAACGACCAGCACTCTCTCAACTGAGCTACGGACCCCCCCCCCCCCAAAGAAGCTTTGTTCATGGAAATTATTCATGCCGAAGTACGAATCAGAATCATAGTAATTGATGCGTAAATAGAACCTGGATTCATGAAAATTATTCATTCCAAGACAGATATCGGACTAATGAAAATAATCTATGCCAACTAGAAACTGGAATGAACAAACTAACGCTGGTCTAAACACGTCCCAAAATGCATAGGCCAGTTGTACTCAGTTCAGCGTCCAGGTCATATTTCCTGTCGCTTATTAGAAATAAAGGACATTTTCTGCCATCAATTGAATGTGACGATGATGGTTCTCTGTCCGAAGGCATGTTCATTGGATTTACGCCCCTGGGGATGAGATGAGTGAAGTGGTTTCCCGTTCCCCGTTGCCTTCCCCACAGACAATGATGGGTACGCAACTTGCCCAAGGTCACTCCGCTCTTGCTTACCGGTGTAGCTAACTAGGCCAGAATGTAAGTAGGCCTTACACTATTTGGTGAAAAACCCAAGAAGATGTAGCTATTGTACGAATAGAACGATGAATCTTTGGATGATGATGACTATGCTTGGGACAGTAATTACGAAATAAGTGATGATAATCATACGACGTAATTGTACGACCCAATTTGATAGCCTACCAAACCACGTGGGTGTCACGACAACTGGTTCACGGACAATTCGTTCACCGACAACTGGTTCACGACAATTTGTGCAGGAAAATATTATTGGTTCACCGGCATATGGTGAATGGATGCTGGACGAAGGTTCATTATAAGTGAAACAGAAGCTGGATTGATTAAAATAATGCTTGAGAATTAAAGTCATCTAGACTCTCGGGGGAGGGGTAAGTTCCCCTCAGAGTGTCGCGATTATTTTAATAATATATTTATTCGGTAGAGGTCGAAAGAAGCGGGAATCCAAATTATACTTTTATTATTTCCTTTTTTGCTCTCCGCCATTTTGATGAATTTGGCAAACGAAACGGTTATCGTTTTCATTGTTTTTGTGATTTGATAAGCGCTCTCATTGTCCAGTGTTCGTTTAAATTGTTTTTTTTTATTTCTGTAGGTTTGAGTTAGTAATCAATTAAAAATATTCTGCATATTGAGCTATTTTTTCTTATCTGAAGGCAATCGCTTTCAGACATAATTATGTTACTTAAGTTGCTTTATTCTTCCTTAGATGGATGGTAATTAATAAATCGTTGTCGTATATTGCCACTGGGGTTAAAGCGATTAGATTGGAATACACTTAGGTAAATGCAATTCACCGATTTTGATAAACTTTTCATGCAAAGTGTGTGATTAGAATCCATTTTCTTCCACATCTCACATGTTCTAAATTTAAAATTGATATTAATGAAAGACATTGAGTGCATAAGTAGCAGCTGGAATGATGAAAATAATTATTTGCATCAATGGAAGTTGGATTGATTACAGTTGTAATGGACATTGTTAGACAGTCTACTTGTCAAGATATGTATGGCATTGAAAAGATGGTTTAAAATAGCAGTTCCGTTTGTTTCTATATGTATCAATTAGGCCTATTTTACTGACATCTGTTGTTCACATTGTAGCCAATCTTCTGTCATCACAGCCAGATTTATACAAGTTAAACAAAGATCCTCTCAGCTGCTCTACATGTCATTTATATGGAATTCCTATGTTGATTATTACCAAAATAAAATGTGAATGGATATGATTATAAATTTTGTAACAACAAGTTGTTAGTACACTGAAAGTCAGAATATGCAAGTGGACATTCCCAATGATAAAAAGCAAAATTTCAAAGATGAACTTTCTTACAAAATATTCCCACATCTCTCTCCTCCCAAAACCCACGGAAGAAGGCAAAGTGACAAAAAGCGATGTATCTGCAATGTGTGTCTCAAAGTGTTTGCCACGAATCAACGCCTGGAAGCTCACGCAAGAACCGCCCACACCGAAGAAAAACCGTACAAATGCGAATTATGTGACAAAGCCTTTAAGCACGGCACCACTCTCAAGGTTCACAGGCGAACGCACACTGGAGAAAACTCGTACAAATGCAGCGTATGCGACAAAGCATTTCCGTGGAGATCTTACCTGGAGATTCATGCGCGTTCGCACACCGGAGAAAAACCGTACGAATGCAGCATATGTCGAAAGAAATTTCCAAATAAAAGTCATCTGGATAACCATACGAGATTGCACACTGGAGAAAGACCGTTTATGTGTGCGATATGCGATAAAGGTTTTGCTATGAAGCAGCATTTGAAAGACCATACAAGGATACACACTGGAGAAAAGCCGTACAGATGTGATATCTGTGATAAAACTTATAAACAGAGTGGTGCCCTTGGTGTCCATCTAAAAACGCACACTGGTGAGAAGCCATACAAGTGTAGTCTATGCGACAAAGCATTTGCATGGAAGTGTTATCTGGATAACCATGTAAAAATGCACACTGGAGAAAGACAATACAAGTGTGATGTATGTCACAAAGAATTTCCAAGTCGGAGTCATCTACAATGTCATTTAAGAACACACACAGGTGAAAGGCCATTCATGTGCAACGTTTGCCAGAAATCGTTTTCTATCAAACAGCATCTGCAAGACCACAGAAGAATTCACACCGGTGAGAAGCCATACAAATGTGAAGAGTGTAACAAAGCATTTAAACAGAGTGGTGCCTTGAAGGTTCATCTACGGACCCATTCTGGAGAAAAACCATTCCGATGCAGTATCTGTGACAAGACATTTGCATGGAAGTGTTACCTGGATAACCATACAAAAATACACACTGGAGACAAGCCGTACAGTTGCAGTTTATGTAACAGGGCATTTACACAACTTGAGAGCCTCCGAGTCCACCTAAGAACTCACACGGGGGAAAAGCCGTACAAGTGTAAATGCTGTGAGAAAGCATTTGTGAGAAGTTGTGACCTTCGAATGCACATGAGAACGCACACTGGAGAAAAGCCGTACAGGTGTGAATTTTGTAACAGATCCTTTTCGCAGAGTGGTTCCTTAAAGATTCATTCAAAAATCCACCTCAATGACAAAATTCTGTTTATATATCGCAATGCGCAAGAATATCCTGAAAATACTTCTCATAATACATTCGTTACATCTACACAAGATGACTATGCTGTGGATGAAAATGAGTTGGCAGCAACAGAACATGTGAGAGACATTTTACTTGGGCAGAACGAGGAGCCAAGTCAATATGAAACCGATGAACATGAAGATGAATTCGTAACTGACTCTTTAATAATTGTTAGACTCTATGGATGTGGAGTATGTGATGAAATTTTTGAAATTGAAAAGGAGTTCATGGAACATTGTTACAATCATGTTGCCACTCCTGAGAAGGAAACATTTGTTGACCTATTTGAAGGACATGCGTCATGTCACCATTGTGCAGAAGTGATAAATCCTTTCTCCGGTTTTGAACCAACTTCGGACCACTTGTATTCCGTTCAATCATAATATATTTGGCTATTTAATTTTTATGAGACAGACAAGGAAAAGATTTGCAAATGGCAATGTCACAGATTTGCATATTTCTGATATGCCTCCTGAAGTTTCCTGTCTTGGAACAGTATGCATTTTATTAGAGGCATGTTCTAGAAGGATCATCATCTGTAATTTAATACAATACCTAACAATAGAAAGACCATACATATGAAATTTATATCACAACATTTTAGTGTTGCAGTGATTGTCTTTAAGCAAAAAAAAATATGCACTGGAATGAAGCTATAACATGACACAAAAGTTTTTGCATGGAGTGATAGTGTCAGCTATCAAATAAGACTGCACGCTAAAGCAAGACTTTGTATGTATGACGGATCATTTGTTTAAGAATGTCGATATTTGGATCAATGTGAGAACTTTAATTTTTGCGCGAAATGAGGCATGACTAGGTTGAAGTCAATCTGTAGGAATGCTAATATTTCACAGCAAAGCTTTAGCACATGGATTGTGTTATGGATTTTTTAAATTGAAGAAGACGAAATAATTTTGCCATCACTTCGATTCTACAAAGAGAGACAACTTTGGGAAAAAAATTTTGGGCTGTTTAGAGACTTTCTACTTTGACAAAACAACTTGTAGTTTTTTTAAATAACTTCATCTTTCTAGTTATGATGTTATAGAGACATGATAGTTGCATATAGTTTCACCACAAAGTGTTTTAAATGTATCATTAAAGCAATTCTTGCAAATCGATTGGAATAAATAATATAATTTGTATGTATGTATGTATGTATGTATGTATGTATGTGCACTTGTTATAGCGCCCCTTCAAGCTCTCTCTACTCAGAGGCGCTCCCGATGCAGAGCAGACACTGCATCAGAGTCACGCCGAAGCGCTGAGCAATTGTAAGTGAAGGACTTGCCCAAGGTCCTTACGCGGGGAGGTGAATTCGAACCTTGGACCTTCCGGCTCCAAGGCAGCGATGCCACCACTAGACTACCGCGCCCCACAGATGTATCTTGCCATAGGAAATCATGTACATGTTTTGAAATTGATTATTTACCTAAGAGTTTAATAATTCCTATATACGGAACTGATGTGAAATTTAATATAGGCTAACTCTTAAAAGAATGAACTTCAGTATTAAATATTGAAATTTTGTGGCTCTCTTATACTATTGTCGTGTATTATAATAATTAAAGGATGTTGTACATTGCCTGTGCATTGTGAGTTGGTTTTCTCGATATAATGTGTTTACAATTACAAATTCTCAGTGTAAACAAACTTGTCAATGCAGGTTGTATGATATTTCAATTTTCTGTGTTTTTTTTAACTCGGAAATTGTAAACTACCCGGTAGCTATTTTGGCACAGCTGTCTTAACCTTTATCATCCCAGACACTGAAATTGTAATTGGCCACACTCCACACCGCTCTCAAACAGCCCACATGAGCAAAAAAAATTCCTCTGCACCTCGCCACACCCGGCTGCATATACCCGAATCCCAAGCCGTATAGCACTGCAGAAATATTTTATTTCCGTAAATTGGAAGTTGGATCATTGATGAAAACATGATATTACTGCTGACGTATTGCAGTGTCATTAGAAGCTGGATGAGCATATTAATTAACAGAAGTAGAAGTTGGATGAGCGACGAAATCATGGTTTTATGCTAAATTATAACCGTAAAACTAGAGGCTGGATGAACGATCAAAATATTCTTATTTGATGTAGAAGTTGGATGAATAACGGAACTGTGACATAGTAGAATTAGAAGTTGGATGAGCGATGAAAAAATGACTAAAACATGTTTTAAATAATTTTACGATGCTATACGGCTTGGGATTCGGGTATATGCCATCCGGCTCACTCCAAATCCATATCCCAACCGTCCGACCACCCCCACCCAATCTCGGGCCTATCGCATCTGAGTAGAGAGAGCTTGAAGGGGCGCTATAACAATTGCACATATCCACCCCATCCCCACCCATCCACGCCTCCCCACCCTTTAAAAGGCTCAGCATAAAATTCACTGCAAAAGTAATGTCTTACTTTGTTTTCACCATGGCCGCACAGCACCATACCTCGACTCCATCCCACCAAACACAAACCCCGTACTCTCCATAGTCCATACCGGTGTCACGACAACTCGTCTACCAACAAGTGGTCTCCGGACAATTCGTCTAACGACAACTGGTCTACTGACAACTGATCCAGCGCTTGAGAAATGGAAGCTGGATGACACTTTTTAGAGGTGAAGTGGAGGTTGGATTGATAAAAAAACGCAAGAGAAATGAAATCTGGATGATGGTACTTTTACAGGTGAAATAGAAGCTGGATTGACGAAAATAACGCATGATAAATAAAAGCTGGATGAAGGTATTTCTAGATCTCAAATAGAAGCTGAATTGATAAGAAAATCGCGTAAGTAATGGAAGCTGGATGATGGTATTTTTATTTCTGAAATAGAAGCTGGATTGACTAAAATAGCAGGCGAGAAATAGAAGCTGGATGAAGGTGATTTTAGATTTGAACTAGAAATGGGTGCATGTTGAATTACATGAATTAAAATCATCAATCCAGCTTCCATTTAAGCTAAAAACCAATTTTCATAAATCCAGCTTCTATTTCATAAATACTATTCGTCTGTAGACCAGTTGTCGTTAGACCAATTGTCCGGAGACGAGTTGTCGTTAGACGAGTTGTCGGTAGACCAGTTGTCGTGGAACCGTCCATACCATGCCCACACATCCCATCCTGTGGACAAACGGAACAATTATATAGGTTAATAAGAACTAAAATTTACGTTGAAAACATAAATTGTCAAAGAAGGCCAAAAGCATTTTCAAGCTGCCCAAACCCCAAAACAAACCAATCACAATTCTAAAATTAAAAAATAGGCCTAACATAATAAAATAAGCCCAATTTATAATACTACTACTATTAGTGGTACTATTCGTGTTCATATTAGAATCACAATTAGGCCTACATTCAATGAAGATTTTGGAGCGATTTTAAAGCTGCCCAAACCCCAAAACAAACCAATCACAATACTAAAATAAAAATAGGCCTAAAATAATAAAATAGGCCCAATTTATAATACTACTAGGCTACTATTAGTGGTAATATTCATGGTCATATTATCAGAATGACAATTACATTCAATGAAGATTTTGGAGCGAACTTGGAAAGTTTCAGTAGGCTACAATACAAAAATAATAATAGGCCTAATGCAAGTAGCGAGAGTGACCCAAAGTTCCAAAAGTCACAAGGTCAGAGCCCAAGGCATATAATTACGGACTCGTAGAAAAAACACAAAATCGAGAACGTTCGACTATTAACAGAGCATAATGTGGAACATAATGTAAAATCATCTGCGTTGCTCTCTCAGCTAGCAAAAAATGATAATTAACGTAGGCCTAAATGGACAGTTGCATTCAATAAATCTTATGCCTAAATTCAGCTTTGCATAGACTAAAATAATCACATTAAAAGTGATTATAGGCTGGACCCGCAATCAACATTATTGTGAACATTTTATATTCAGTGTCCGGACCCCTGAAAATCGCCGGGCCCCTGGGCATTTTGCCCCTAGGGTTACCCCCTCTCGGCATGAGCATATTAATTAACAGAAGTGGAAGTTGGATGAGCGACGAAATCATGATTTTATGCTAAATTGTAACCGTAAAACTAGAGGCTGGATGAACGATAAAAATATTTTTAGTTGAAGTATAAGTTGGATGAATAACGGAACTGTGATATAGTAGAATTAAAAGTTGGATGAGCGATGAAAAATGACTAAACCATGTTCTAAACAATTTCACGTTGCTATACGGCTTAGGATTCGGGTAGCCTATATGCCACCCGCCTTAGTAGCTGTTCCGACCATCTTATCCTACGACAAACGGACCCGGATCTCATGGATACTACTCTTGAAGACAACCCTTTTGAATCCGCGCAGCGCTCATAAATAGGCTGGTGCCCCGCACATGGCTGTTTCGAGTGGCGTTCTACACTGTGTCCGGTTAAAAAGTAGCCCCCACAAAAAGTGTCATAACTCGGTCAAAACTTTTAGGATTTGTCTGAAATTTCAAACACAACAACAGCGGCCATATTTACACGAGATTCTAAAACCGATTAGAAATATACGTGAGTTTGTCAAATTTATAAGTGTTTGCGTTGGAGCACCGACAAATTGAACTTTCCAACATGGAAAACTTGAAAAGGAGTGAAATTCAGCTAAATATGCTGTTCAAAATGTCCACCTTGTTCACGGACACACCACCGTAGATTAGACGCTACTGTTTGATGGTCCTGTCGATGATCACCTGGTTAAACAACTGCCAATCTTCAAACAGACGCGCCCTACGCCCTACGGTTATCGATGTTATGAATACGCGATTACGCGCGAACGAAAAACGCGCTCCTCCAGTACATGTACTCCGGATCAAAGTCTGGACTGCTGGACGGCTACAGCTGCAGGATATGAAGCCGAGTGTCTCCCGGGATAGCTATTAACCTACTATACGTCTACGATCGTGTGTCCGAGAACAAGAAACACATTTTGGCACCATAATAGCTGAATTTCGCTTCCTTTCAGGTTTTCCATGTTGGAAAGTTCAATTTGTCGGTGCTCCAACGCAAACGCTCATAAATTTGACAAACTCGCGAATATTTGCAAACGACTTTGGAATCTCGTGTAAATATGGCCACTGTTGTTGTGTTTAAAATTTCAGACAAATCCAAAACGTTTTGACCGAGTTATGACACTTGTTTGTGGGGGCTACTTTTTATCCGGACACAGTGTAGCCTAGTAGTAGTAGTGAAATTACGAGTGATGATGATGATATCCCGTCTAGCTAGCCCGTAGGGCTAGCCAATGGGGATGAAGTGTTAGCGACTTCATTTTCAAGGCCTCGGCATATGAGGGCGGTGGCCAATCCTCTCCCTCGCCGTCTCATCATCCACTGACCGTGAGGTCAGTGTACTCATCATAGCTGAGTCGGCTAGGGGGTGCTTGTGGAACAGAAATCTCGTTGCAAATTTCTGCCCTGGCGGGGAATTGAACCCCCGACCTCTTGGTCGACAGTCCAGCGCGCTAACCACTGTACTACCGAGCACCCCTCTGAAATTACGAGTACGATGCATTTATTCGGTAGAGGTCCCAAGAGGCGGTAATCCAACTTCCCGTTTGTCTATTTGTTAAATTTATAAAGTTCGACGCAGTGTTGCCACTCCTTGGGTTTTTTCACAAGATCTTGGGTTTTTCGATCCGAACTTGGGAAATGGGGTTTTTTCGTGAAGAACTTGGGTTTTTTGCTTGGGTTTTTCTCGACCAAAAAATCTTGGGTTTTTCGATCCGAACTTGGGTTTTTTCTGGAAGAACTTGGGTTTTTTGCTTGTTTTTTTTTGAAAAATCGGGAATTTGTGGACATTTTTGAGAGATTTGGACCGAATGACGAAAAAAAGGTCGTGAGAATTGTCGGACGGGCGGGAAAATTGAAATTTTTTGGGTCCAGATGACTAAACAAAAGTCGTCAGAATTTTCAGATCAAAAAATAGAAAGATTTCTTAGTCCGGATGACTGAAAAAAGAGGACGGGAAATTGCGGACATTTTCGACGATTTGGGCAACTTGGGTTTTCTTGGGTTTTTTCGACTCTCTAACTTGGTTTGTTTTCATTTTTTAGAGTGGCAACGCTGGTTCGACGCCATTGTGATGAAAGAAAATTACGGTAGCCTTTTCAATGGTTCCACGAGAAATTTTCAATGTTGTGGTGATTTTTTCATAAGCGCTTTCGCCAAAATGTACACAATAATTATAAACTAGTGCAGTTTCCGTCTAGGTATTGTTTTGGGTAAATCTTGCTTTTAGCGTCCCAAATTATTTCACTGTAGCATCCTATAATATATAGTTCGTGTTTTCAGCTGCGTGTTTTACGCGTATCGCCAATTTATAAATTCGATGAAAAATATTTCCTGGCGTAATAGAAGCTGGATTTAGCGCGTGAGGGTCGGTTGGGGCTCAGGTTAGGCGTCGTGGGGGTCGGTTATGGTTAGTTTTAGGGTTAATGCAGTCATTCTGCTGAAATTGAAGCTGGATTGATGAAATTGTTCTTGCCTAACTGGAGCTGGATTGACGAAAAATAATTGTTATCTAAATAGAAGTTGGATAGCAACTATTGAATTACGTTATTGTTATCAATTATTTCGAACGTTGAGGTGAAACGGTCATTTAAACCCGGAATTTATTATCGGATGCTACCATTGAAACCATTGAAATAATTTCGGACGCTAAAAGCAAGATTTACCTTGTTTTGCATGTCATTTGTCATTTATCACTTGCTTTGCATTATTCGGTAATCTATCGTTTTAACGGAATAAATTATAAGACATTGCATTAGGATTTAGCGTTTTTGGCTTACTCGTTGGATTGACGAAAATAATTCTTGCTAAATAGAAGTCGGGTTGATGAAACAAAATTTTTATTTAATAGAAGTGGGATTTGCGAAAATAGTATTGCTGAAATTGGAGCTGGGTTGATGAAAAAAATGTTATTTAAATAGAAGTTGGTTTAATTAAAAACAGTTGTATTCATGCAATGGCGAATAATTTACGACGCTAAATGCACGTTTACCATAATTATAAACTAAATATATACCCTCAAATAAATAAGTTATCAATTAATATCAGAGGCATGCTGGTCACATTATATCGTAGATTCTATGGTTAAAACCATTTTCTTGCACTTATCACTTGCTCTCTATTTGCCTATCCGGTAGTTTACATTGCAGAAATAATTAATTTAATGTCTTCAATGCCATGCTTTTGTAGGGGAGTGTAGGACATTAACCCCTGGATAAACCTCCGGACAAACCCCAGGGTAGCACAAATCCGGTGTAAAGGTTTCAAATTCTTAAACATTACCCCTCTGCAAACGGTTCTTCTTTATTCTCTTTCGTCAGTCGAGTGACGCCGATGAGGCTCCCACATGATTTCTCCAAATTCTTTTGTTTCTGATGAGATCCTTTGCTCTTGACATGTCAATATTCATCTTTCAGGTCTTCTCTGACGTTGTCAAACTGTAATTTGCTTCAATCATTGCATTTATTGAACGAAAAATATCAGAAAAAATTATCCCGCTTCTTGTTTTGGTCTGAAGATTTTCATCTGTCATCCAACTTTGTGGTTTGTTATCAATATTTTCATCTGTAACTAAAATACTAAATCGCCGCTGAAGTTACATGGAGAAATGGCTTTGAGGCTATTATGTTTTCTGATTAAAAGCCATTTCTCCATGTAACTTTTTATGCCTCACGGTTTGTGTGTGTGTGCGTGTGAACTATTTGCTTGCTTCCAGGTATTAGTAGAAAAGCCATTGGATCACACACTGAAGAAATCCTAAATTCAGTTGTGATTTATATCACAAGCTTTTTCTAATTTCAGGAAAAGACTGCACTGGGAGAAAATTACACAAGCGTAATATGTGATAAAGCACATAGACAAAAGTGCTATCTAGAAAGCATTTAAAATCACACGCTACGGAAATACATTATAGCTGTTATATATTTCACACTGGGAATCATCTGAAATGGCATTTAAGAAGACACAAAGACGAAAACAATTCCAGTGCAATATTTGCCAGAAAAAGTTTCCTCTGAAGAGATATCTTACACGCCATGAAACTATCCACACCGGTGAAAGACCATACATTTGCGAAATGTGTAGCAAATCATTTAGGAATAGTTGTGGCCTAAAAGAGCATCAAAGAATACACACTGGAGAGAAGCCATACACCTGCAGCATATGCCAGAGGTCGTTTGCACAACATACCAGCCTTCGAGTTCACCTGAATACTCATACAACAATTCCCACCACGGCAAAACAATACAAGTGCGATTTATGTCACAGAGATTTTCAAACACGGTGGGTTCTAAAGTGCCATTTAAAAACGCACACAGGGGAAAAGCCATACGAGTGCAATGTTTGCAAGAAGTCGTTTTCAGTTAAGCAGTATTTGCGAGACCACAAAAGAACCCACACTGGAGAAAAGCCATATACAGGGTGCGCCAAAAAAAATAACCCCTCTAAGATTTTTGCCCATATCTTGACCAAAAGTGAGAATTTTGAAATGAAATTTTACAGTCTTAAAGACAATTCATATTTACACATGATGGCCAGATTTCATTAAAATATTTCAAACACAACAAAAGTTACACCACTTTTAGTGAGGTCACCCACCGTTTTTTGACGATTCAAAAACGTGACGCAACAAAAAGTAACAAAAAACCAATCTAATTATTTTGGACAATATCTTAGCCAAAAGTACGCATATCAAAATGAAATTTTACAGGCTTAAAGACAATTCATATCTGCACACGTTGGTCAGATTTCATCAAAATATTTCGAACAGAACAAAAGTTATACCACTTTTATGGAGACCACCCACCGTTTTTTGACAATTCAAAGGCGAAACGCAACAAAAAAGTTTAAAAAAATACGATTTTTTCTCATCTCAAATAATATTGTCATCAAATAGCCTTAATGTTGCCAGATAATCATTATTAGTACTATTTAAAAAAGAAACAGGGTACCAGCGTAACTGCGCGTCACTGAGAAGTCACTTAGCAAGATGACAATCAAATTGGTAAATAAGGAATCTGTCAGATTAATCAACAGGTTCATCAAGACCTTTGCACAGAGACTCAAAAGAAGTGTTGGCACTGGTAGTGGGCTCATTGAACACAAGTTGGGAAGCACTACCAAGTTCATTTGACAACAGTTATTTGATAGGAGACTTAATAAAATTTGTTTTTGTTACTTTTGTTGCGTTTCGCCTTTGAATCGTCAAAAAACGGTGGGTGGTCTCACTAAAAGTGGCATAACTTTTGTTCTGTGTGAAATATTGTGATGAAATCTGGCCACCATGTGTAGATATGAATTGTCTATAAGACTGTGAAATTTAATTTCGATATTCTTATTTTTGGCCAAGATATTGGCCAAAAACCTTCAAAAAATTGCGTTTCGTTTTTGAAACGTCAAAAAACGGGGGGTGACCTCCCTAAAAGTGGCATAACTTTTGTTCCGTTTGAAATATTTTGATGAAATCTGGCCATCATATGTAAATATGAATTGTCTATAAGCCTGTAAAATGTCATTTGAAAATGTTTACTTTTGGCCAAGATATTGGCAAAAAACCTAGGGGGGTTATTTTTTTTTGGCGCACCCTGTAGATGTGGACTTTGTAGCAAAGGATTTGAACGTCATGGAGACCTAAGGGACCATCTAAGAACGCATACTGGAGAAAAACCATTCATATGCAAAACATGTGACACAGCATTTGCACATAAAGGTCATCTGACTAGCCATACAAGAATACACACTGGAGAGAAGCCATACACCTGCAGTCTATGTCAAAGGTCATTTGCACGACGTCAATGCCTTAGAAATCACTTAAGAATGCATACTGGGGACAAACCATACGGTTGTGAAATATGCAAAAAAACATATACAAAAAATTATTACCTCAAAGTTCACATGAAATCCCACACTGGAGAAAAGACACACAAGTGTGAATTGTGTCTGAAAGCATTTGCAACAAGTTCTATCCTCAAAACCCACATGAAAAGCCACACTGCAGAAAAGCCATACAGTTGTGAATTTTGTAACAGAACATTTTCCCGCAGTGATTCTCTTAAAAGGCATGCAATTGTCCATTTGAACACTCAAAGAGTTGCTGGTAATACTTCACATTTATATACAAGTATTTTGTCTAATGAATACGACAGCACCTTGGTAGCAAATGTGTTACCAGCACCTGATAGAAACAAATTTCTTACGCAGAGTAAGAATCCAAGTAAATTTGAAACCCAGCATCCTGGAGATGCATTGATAACTGATTATTTTACTGTTAGATTTTATGGCTGTGGAATATGTGATTTAATTTTCGAAGTCGAGAATGAGTTTATAGAACACTGTTGTCATCACATTGCCACTCCACAGGAAGATACATTTGTTGACCTATTTCGACGCCATCTTCATTGTTGCTATCTTGGAGAAGAGAGAAGTTCATTCTCCAGTTTGGAACCAACTTCAGATCACTTATAATTATGGACACTGTCCAGTGTCCATACGTTATGTGCATGATGCATAAAGTTTGCCTTTCAATTATTATAAACAGAAATATTATTGGACACGACACATGGGTACTTTACGAAACAAGATACGTGCAACTTGTTTAAATCATTTTCTTAACTGATTATCTTGGAACGGCATAAATATTTCACTTCGGGCACGGACGTCACCCGTGGACAAAACCCCGGACAACCCCCGGATAATTCCCCACAGTATAGGTAAAAAGACCTGGTAGAACATATTGCATATAAGTGGTTGTACTATAAAACGGCGGTCCTAAGTACTTAGAGTATTATTACAACAGTTACTAGCCTACGTGTACTTCGCGTTGTTTGAAGTTATATTGCTGTACCATGAATTTTTGCAGTTTTAATTATATTTTTCACTTATTTTCATCAAAATAAACCTTATTTTTGTTAAAAAAATCACCAGCGGGCACTTAGAAATGATGGTAGCATCCTTCAAAAGAACCTAGTTTAGAATTCTTGGCTTAAAACAGTGCCAAAACTTTGAAGTCGTTTTGCTCGGTTTCAAAAAAGCTATGATAGAGCATTATAACTCTAGGGCGGCGCATTGTGACTCAGCGCAGCGCTCGTGTATAAGCTGGTGCCCCCGCTTCGAGTAGCGCTTTAAAAATTAGGAGAAAACGATTATCCTACGAATTTCTGCGCAGTCTGGTTTTGAGATAATTTTAATCGTGCATTTATTCGGTAGAGGTAAAAAGTAGTTATCCAGTTTATCTTCGACAATTTCTTTCTTTTTATTCGACCCCGTTTTGGCAAAGAAAACGGTTTACCGTTCTCAGCGTTGTGATTTCATAAGCGCTCTCTTCATGATGCAGATTATAATAATTATACCCTAGTCTAGTATCCGTTTAGGTATTTTTTGCAATAATTCTGTATCTTCTTAGTTAATATCCAATTACCTATATTAGGCAAATTGCGCTAATGAACATGAGCAGAACTTATCAGCAAGCTATAGGTTATATGGGTACTTGTGGGTTTTACGACCCCCAAAACTTAAAAATTCGATGAAAAATATTTTCCGACGAAATAGAAGCGGGATTTCTCACGTGGTCCATGATGCTATAATACACGTTTACCGCTGTAAATGTTACAAATTACCCCCTCCTAAACATAGAGATAGGCTAGTCGCTGTCTGAAATTAATAACTAGGGTTAGAAAATGTGTCACGACAAAAAATTAAAGAAAAAAAACTTTATAAATAAAAATTTTTTAGTAAATTTTTACAAAATTATTTGGGTCGCGGCAATAAAAGTGGGTCGGTCGGGTTACCGGAAACACAACATTTTTTAGGCCTACCGCAGTCTGATTTCAAGCTTATTTCAGCAATACATTTATTCGGCAGAGGTCAATAGATGATGATGTAATCCAACTTATCTTTAACTATTACTTTTTGTGCGATGCCATTTTGACGAGCTTTGACAAAGGAAGCAAACATCGTTTTCAATGTTGTTGTGATTTCACAAGCGCCTTCGCCATACTGTACAATATTTACACTTCTCCGGATTCCGCTTAAGGTTTGTGCTAATAATTAATTACGGGTAATCCAGAAGACTGACTGCCCGTACTCCAAACAATAAGGCTGCCAACGATTGCAATAAAAATAGAGCGCGACCTATCGACAGCATCGCAACCTGCATCCCAACATGCAAAGCGTGAGTGTCGGTTAGGGTTGGTTTTAGGGTTAGTGCAGTCATTCTGCTAAAATTGAAGCTGAATTGATGAACAATGTCGTCGATAAATCGCGCTCTAATTTTATTGCATTCGTTGGCAGCCATATTGTTTGGAGTACGGACAGCCAGTTTTCGGGATTAACCAACTACCGATATTAGGGATAGGGTAACGTATATTTTAGTATGGTAAATTATTCGCTCGCTGCAGCATTGCTTTTTTTAATCAGTCCAACTTCTAGTTTCGCGAGAATCCTTTTCATCGATCCAGCTTCCGTTTAGGCAAGAATTATTTTGATAAATCCCACTTTTATTTCTTCAGCAAATATTTTTTCATCAATATAATTTTTTTTTAAATTAAAAATTACTGTTCGTCACTCCAGCTTCGATTTCAGCGAGATCGTTTTCATAAATTCTACTTCAATTTCAGTGAAAAATGTTTTCGTCAATCCGACTTCTATTTAGAAAGAACTCTTTTCGTCAATCCGACTGGTACTCGACTAATGCTGAAACTCATGCAATGGCGAAAAATTTACCGGTGTCACGACAACTCGTCTAACGACAAGCGGTCTCCTGACATTTCGTCTAACGACAACTGGTCTACTGACAGCTGATCCAGTGCTTGATAAATGGAAGCTGGATGACAGTTTTTAGAGGTGAAGTGGAGGTTGGATTGATGAAAAACGCAAGAGAAATGGAATCTGGATGATGGTTCTTTTACAGGTGAAATAGAAGTTGGATTGACGAAAATAACGCATGATAAATAAAAGCTGGATGAAGGTATTTCTAGATCTCAAATAGAAGCTGGATTGGTAAGAAAACCGCTTAAGTGATGGAAGCTGGATGAAGGTATTTTTATATCTGAAATAGAAGCTGGATTGGCTAAAATCACAAGCGAGAAACAGAAGCTGGATGATGGTATTTTTAGATTTGAAGTAGAATTTGGTGCATGTTGGAATACATTAATGAAAAACATCAATCCAGCTTCCATTTAAGCTAAAAACCCATTTTTGTAAATCCAGCTTTTATTTCATCAATACTATTTGTCTGTAGTCGTTAGACCAATTGTCCGGAGACGAGTTGTCGTTAGACGAGTTGTCGGTAGACCAATTGTCGTGGAACCAATTATAATATCTAATGACGACACTAACCCTAACACTAACCCTAACCGACACTCACGACACTTAACCCGACACTAACCAACGCTTAATCCGACACTAACCGACATTCACGACAATTAACCTTCGTGGCAATCGTGCATTTGACGTAGTAATTGTTTTGTTCACTGCAGTATTATTTTTTAATCAATTGAATTCCTAGTTTCACAAAATCCTTCTCATCAATCCAGCTTCAGTTTTGATTCGAATTCGTTTGAAACTTATGTATGCAAATTATTGTTCCATTAATCAGCTTTTATTTGAACTGGTTTCTTTTCATATTAAAAGCCCACTTCTATTTAATTGCAACTTATTTTTATGAATCCTGCTCCGGACATTAATCCTTGCACAAAAACCCCGACAAACCCCCGAACAACCTCCCCCCCCCATGCACAAAACCCATAGTAGAACATTAATTGCGTATAGGTGGCTTAATAATCATCCTAATGGCAGTCCTAAGTTCAAAACACCTTTGTTTATTTATATCTCAAGCATTTTCCTCCTCCAGGTAAAGACCACACTTGGAAAAACTGTGCTCGTGAAATATATGTGATAAAGAAGATACACAGAGGTGTTATCTGGAAAGCAAATAATGACCATACACTACGTAAATTACAATATAGCTGGAATTCATGTTGCAAAGGTTCTTCAACTATGAATCATCTAAAATGTCATTTAAGATGACACAAAGACAAAAGCGATTCCAGTGCAATATTTGCCAGAAGACATTTTCTTCAAAGAAAAATCTTAAAGGACATGGAACAATTCACACCAGTGAAAGACCATACATTTGTGAATTGTGTAGCAAATCATTTCGGAACATCACTGGCCTAAAATCTCATCATATTACCCATACTGGAGAAAAACCATTCAACTGCAATATATGTGACAAAGTTTTTGCAAGAAAATCTCACCTGAATGTCCATACAAGAAAGCACACCGGTGAAAAACCGTACAAGTGCGATTTATGTCACATAACTTTTAAAGAGCGGTGTATTCTGCGGAATCATTTAAAAACACACACAGGTGAAAAGCCATACATGTGCAATGTTTGCAAAAAATTATTTACATGCAAGGAGTCTCTGCGAGTCCACAAGAGAATCCACACTGGAGAAGAGCCATATAAATGTGAACTATGTGAAAAAGGGTTTAAACGCAGTGGAGACGTAAGGGTTCATCTAATAACCCATACGAAAGAAAAACCATTCAGATGCAAAACCTGTGACGCAGCATTTGCAAGGAAGGGTCATCTGACTAGCCATACAAGAATACACACTGGAGAGAAGTCATACACCTGCAGTCTATGTCAAAGGTCATTTGCACGACGTCAATGCCTTATAAATCACTTGAGAATGCATACTGGGGACAAACCATACGGGTGTGATATATGCAAAAAAACATATATAAAAAGTTATGACCTCAAAGCTCACATGAAAACCCACACTGGAGAAAAGCCATACAAGTGTGAATTGTGTGTGAAAGCATTTGCAGCAAGTTTTCTTCTCAAAACGCACGTGAAAACTCACACTGGAGAAAAGCCATACAGTTGTGAATTTTGTAGCAGAACATTTCCCCGCAGTTATTCTCTTAAAAGGCATGCAATTGTCCATTTGAACACTCAAAGAGTTGCTGGTAATACTTCACATTTATATACAAGTATTTTGTCTAATGAATACGACAGCACCTTGGTAGCAAATGTGTTACCAGCACCTGATAGAAACAAATCACTTACGCAGAGTAAGAATCCAAGTAAATTTGAAACCCAGCATCCTGGAGATGCATTGATAACTGATTATTTTACTGTTAGATTTTATGGCTGTGGAATATGTGATTTAATTTTCGAAGTCGAGAATGAGTTTATAGAACACTGTTGTCATCACATTGCCACTTCACAGGAAGATACATTTGTTGACCTATTTCGACGCCATCTTCATTGTTGCTATCTTGGAGAAGAGAGAAGTTCATTCTCCAGTTTGGAACCAACTTCAGATCACTTATAATTATGGACACTGTCCAGTGTCCATACGTTATGTGCATGATGCATAAAGTTTGCCTTTCAATTATTATAAACAGAAATATTATTGGACACGACACATGGGTACTTTACGAAACAAGATACGTGCAACTTGTTTAAATCATTTCCTTAACTGATTATCTTGGAACGGCATAAATATTTCACTTCGGGCACGGACGTCACCCGTGGACAAAACCCCGGACAACCCCCCGGATAATTCCCCACAGTATAGGTAAAAAGACCTGGTAGAACATATTGCATATAAGTGGTTGTACTATAAAACGGCGGTCCTAAGTACTTAGAGTATTATTACAACAGTTACTAGCCTACGTGTATTTCGCGTTTGAAGTTATTTTGCTGTACCATGAATTTTTGCAGTTTTAATTATATTTTTCACTTATTTTCATCAAAATAAACCTTATTTTTGTTAAAAAAATCACCAGCGGGCACCTAGAAATGATGGTAGCATCCTTCAAAAGAACCTAGTTTAAAGTTCTTGGCTTAAAACAGTGCCAAAACTTTGAAGTCGTTTTGCTCGGTTTCAAAAAAGCTATGATAGAGCATTATAACTCTAGGGCGGCGCATTGTGACTCAGCGCAGCGCTCGTGTATAAGCTGGTGCCCCCGCTTCGAGTAGGGCTTTAAAAATTAGGATAAAACGATTATCCTACGAATTTCTGCGCAGTCTGGTTTTGAGATAATTTTAATCGTGCATTTATTCGGTAGAGGTAAAAAGTAGTTATCCAGTTTATCTTCGACAATTTCTTTCTTTTTATTCGACCCCGTTTTGGCAAAGAAAACGGTTTACCGTTCTCAGCGTTGTGATTTCATAAGCGCTCTCTTCATGATGCAGATTATAATAATTATACCCTAGTCTAGTATCCGTTTAGGTATTTTTTGCAATAATTCTGTATCTTCTTAGTTAATATCCAATTACCTATATTAGGCAAATTGCGCTAATGAACATGAGCAGAACTTATCAGCAAGCTATAGGTTATATGGGTACTTGTGGGTTTTACGACCCCCAAAACTTAAAAATTCGATGAAAAATATTTTCCGACGAAATAGAAGCGGGATTTCTCACGCGAGGGTCGGTTAGGGATCAGGTTAGGCGCCGTGAGGGTCGGTTAGGGTTAGTGCAGTCATTATGCTGAAATGGAAGCTGGAATGATAAACAATAATTATCAATGAAATAGAAGTTAGAATGATGAAAAATATTCATTTACGAAATAGAAGTGGGATTTATGGAAGAAATTGTTGCATAAACAGAAGCTGGATGAATTAAAAGGAGTCTAGGCAAACTAGAAGTTGGATTTATTCAACATAACGCTGCAACGTTACTTCTTGGGGGTCGTTAAACCCACAAGTACCCTTATATGCACCTGCCACTTACCGTTGGCAAGAATTCTAAATTCGTCAATCTGGTTTATTCGACCAACGCTGAAACTAATGCAATGCCCTGGGGATGGTCCATGATGCTATAATACACGTTTACCGCTGTAAATGTTACAAATTACCCCCTCCTAAACATAGAGATAGGCTAGTCGCTGTCTGAAATTAATAACTAGGGTTAGAAAATGTGTCACGACAAAAAATTAAAGAAAAAAAAACTTTATAAATTTTTTAGTAACTTTTTTACAAAATTATTTGGGTCGCGGCAATAAAAGTGGGTCGGTCGGGTTACCGGAAACACAACAATTTTTAGGCCTAACGCAGTCTGATTTCAAGCTTATTTCAGCAATACATTTTATTCGGCAGAGGTCAATAGATGATGATGTAATCCAACTTATCTTTAACTATTACTTTTTGTGCGATGCCATTTTGACGAGCTTTGACAAAGGAAGCAAACATCGTTTTCAATGTTGTTGTGATTTCACAAGCGCCTTCGCCATACTGTACAATATTTACACTTCTCCGGATTCCGCTTAAGGTTTGTGTTAATAATTAATTACGGGTAATCCAGAAGACTGACTGGTAAATACCCATTTTAACGTCGGTAATTACTTTTCAGCGTTTTTCTAGCGGTTTCATTTTCAGCGGTTATTATTTCTTAGCGTACGCATTTCCGATTTCATGCGCTTGAAATATAAGCTGGATGAAGGTTCTCTCCTGGGTTCTCTCTAGGTGAAATGGAAGCTGGATGATAGGATGAAACCGGTGTGTTTACGACCCCCAAGAGGTAACGTTGCAGCGTTGTTATGTTGAATAAATCCAACTTCTAGTTTAACAAGACTCCTTTTCGTTCATCCAGCTTCTGTTTATGCACTAATTTGTTCCATAAATCCCACTTCTATTTCGTAAGTGAATATTTTTCATCTATTTCATTGATACTTATTGTTTATCATTCCAGCTTCAATTTCAGCATAATGACTGCACTAACCCTAACACTAACCCTAACCGACCCTCACGGCGCCTAACCTGAGCCCTAACCGACCCTCACGTGAGAAATACCGCTTCTATTTCGTCGGAAAATATTGTTGTGTATGTCATTCTGATGCGACGATTTAATTTCACGTGAAAATAATTACCGACGTTAAAATGGGTATTTACCGACTGACTGCCCGTACTCCAAACAATATGGCTGCCAACGATTGCAATAAAAATAGAGCGCGACCTATCGACAGCATCGCAACCTGCATCCCAACATGCAAAGCGTGAGTGTCGGTTAGGGTTGGTTTTAGGGTTAGTGCAGTCATTCTGCTAAAATTGAAGCTGAATTGATGAACAATGTCGTCGATGAATCGCGCTCTAATTTTATTGCATTCCTTGGCAGCCATATTGTTTGGAGTACGGACAGCCAGTTTTCGGGATTAACCAATTACCGATATTAGGGATAGGGTAACGTATATTTTAGTATGGTAAATTATTCGCTCGCTGCAGCATTGCTTTTTTTAATCAATCCAACTTCTAGTTTCGCGAGAATCCTTTTCATCGATCCAGCTTCCGTTTAGGCAAGAATTATTTTGATAAATCCCACTTTTATTTCTTCAGCAAATATTTTTTCATCAATAAAAAAAAAATTTAATTAAAAATTACTGTTCGTCACTCCAGCTTCGATTTCAGCGAGATCGTTTTCATAAATTCTACTTCAATTTTAGTGAAAAATGTTTTCGTCAATCCGACTTCTATTTAGAAAGAACTCTTTTCGTCAATCCGACTGGTACTCGACTAATGCTGAAACTCATGCAATGGCGAAAAATTTACCGGTGTCACGACAACTCGTCTAACGACAAGCGGTCTCCTGACAATTCGTCTAACGACAATTGGTCTACTGACAGCTGATCCAGTGCTTGATAAATGGAAGCTGGATGACAGTTTTTAGAGGTGAAGTGGAGGTTGGATTGATGAAAAAACGCAAGAGAAATGGAATCTGGATGATGGTTCTTTTACAGGTGAAATAGAAGTTGGATTGACGAAAATAACGCATGATAAATAAAAGCTGGATGAAGGTATTTCTAGATCTCAAATAGAAGCTGGATTGGTAAGAAAACCGCTTAAGTGATGGAAGCTGGATGAAGGTATTTTTATATCTGAAATAGAAGCTGGATTGGCTAAAATCACAAGCGAGAAACAGAAGCTGGATGATGGTATTTTTAGATTTGAAGTAGAATTTGGTGCATGTTGGAATACATTAATGAAAAACATCAATCCAGCTTCCATTTAAGCTAAAAACCCATTTTTGTAAATCCAGCTTTTATTTCATCAATACTATTTGTCTGTAGTCGTTAGACCAATTGTCCGGAGACGAGTTGTCGTTAGACGAGTTGTCGGTAGACCAATTGTCGTGGAACCAATTATAATATCTAATGACGACACTAACCCTAACACTAACCCTAACCGACACTCACGACACTTAACCCGACACTAACCAACGCTTAATCCGACACTAACCGACATTCACGACAATTAACCTTCGTGGCAATCGTGCATTTGACGTAGTAAATGTTTTGTTCACTGCAGTATTATTTTTTAATCAATTGAATTCCTAGTTTCACAAAATCCTTCTCATCAATCCAGCTTCAGTTTTGATTCGAATTCGTTTGAAACTTATGTATGCAAATTATTGTTCCATTAATCAGCTTTTATTTGAACTGGTTTCTTTTCATATTAAAAGCCCACTTCTATTTAATTGCAACTTATTTTTATGAATCCTGCTCCGGACAATAATCCTTGCACAAAAACCCCGACAAACCCCCGAACAACCTCCCCCCTCCCATGCACAAAACCCATAGTAGAACATTAATTGCGTATAGGTGGCTTAATAATCATCCTAATGGCAGTCCTAAGTTCAAAACACCTTTGTTTATTTATATCTCAAGCATTTTCCTCCTCCAGGTAAAGACCACACTTGGAAAAACTGTGCTCGTGAAATATATGTGATAAAGAAGATACACAGAGGTGTTATCTGGAAAGCAAATAATGACCATACACTACGTAAATTACAATATAGCTGGGATTCATGTTGCAAAGGTTCTCCAACTATGAATCATCCAAAATGCCATTTAAGATGACACAAAGACAAAAGCGATTCCAGTGCAATATTTGCCAGAAGACATTTTCTTCAAAGAAAAATCTTAAAGGACATGGAACAATTCACACCAGTGAAAGACCATACATTTGTGAATTGTGTAGCAAATCATTTCGGAACATCACTGGCCTCAAATCCCATCATATTACCCATACTGGAGAAAAACCATTCAACTGCAATATATGTGACAAAGTTTTTGCAAGAAAATCTCACCTGAATGTCCATACAAGAAAGCATACCGGTAAAAAACAATACAAGTGTTTTTTATGTCACAAAGCTTTTAAAGAGCGGTGTATTCTACAGAATCATTTAAAAACACACACAGGTGAAAAGCCATACATGTGCAATGTTTGCAAGAAATCATTTGCATACAAGCTGTCTCTGCAAGTCCACAAGAGAATCCACACTGGAGAAGAGCCATATAAATGTGAAGTATGTAACAAAGGATTTAAAAGCAGTGGAGAACTAAGGGTTCATCTAATGACCCATACGGGAGAAAAACCATACAGATGCAAAACCTGTGACGCAGCATTTGCAAGGAAGGGTCATCTGACTAGCCATACAAGAACACACACTGGAGAGAAGCCATACACCTGCAGTCTATGTCAAAGATCATTTGCACAACGTCAATGCCTTAGAAATCACTTAAGAATGCATACTGGGGACAAACCACACAAGTGTGAAATATGCATGAAAGCATTTATAAAAAGTTATGACCTCAAAATGCACATGAAAACCCACACTGGAGAAAAGCCATACAAGTGTGAATTGTGTGTGAAAGCATTTGCAGCAAGTTTTCTTCTCAAAACGCATGTGAAAACTCACACTGGAGAAAAGCCATACAGTTGTGAATTTTGTAGCAGAACATTTCCCCGCAGTTATTCTCTTAAAAGGCATGCAAGTGTCCATGTGAACACTGAAAGAGTTGCTGGTAATACTTCACATTTATATACAACTATTTCATCTACTGAATACGACAGCACCTTGGATGCAAATGTGTTACCCGCACCTGATAGAAACAAATCACTTATCAGCTATATGCAGATTAAGAATCCAAGTAAATCTGAAACCCATCAACTTGGAGATGAATTGTTAACTGATTGTTTTACTGTTGCACATTATGGCTGTGGGATATGTAATGGAATTTTCAAAATCGAGAATGAGTTTCTGGAACACTGTTGTCATCACATTGCCACTCCACAGGAAAATACATTTGTTGATCTTTTTGGACGTCATCTTCAATGTTGCTATTTTGGATAAGAGAGAAGTTCATTCACCGGTTTGGAACCAATTTCAGATCTCTTATATTGAGAATGTCCTTTGTCAATGCCTGATGAACATATATTTTGCAACTGAATTATTAGTAGATAGAAAAATATATTACAAACTGCTAACTTTACAGAACTAGAGATTTCAGACTTGTTTCGGCTTTTTCCTTATTTGTGTAATGTGTATCTTGTTATGGTATGCGTTTTATGGGAAGGTTTTGTAGTAGGTCGATTGTTTGCTTTGTTTATTAAAGAGACGAAAAGTGTAAATACAATACATGTCCAATGTTTGTGCATTGTGCAGCTTATGGCAAAAACGTGTTGTTCAGTGATTGTCTGTTTGCACTCTAGAATGAAGCCATATAAGAGTTGCAAAAGACTTCTGCATTTGGTGATGTATGATACAGCTACAAAAACTTAAATGCAGGAGAGCCTTAGTGTTATTTTAAAAGTGACTGGAGTTCTGATTATAATGTGATGTATACGAACAGTAGAGATGTAATGTAAGTGCCGAGGAAGCAATGAAGGAAATAGGACATTCACGAAAATAGTGGAAACTCCATGTGATCTCGTTATTTTGATGATTAATACGTATCGAAAGTAAGTGAGTAAGAATTCATTTTATTGAACTGTCTGCAAACGCAATGTGGGAGCATCAAGTGAATCCATGTGTACATTTGGATATTATTAGGCAGCGGGTCAAGCCCGGAGAGTCAGGCAGGCAGTCAGATGGACGGCTAAGGTGGGTGATGTTTAGGGTTGAAATGCCAAGGGATGAGATGAGAATCAGAAGAATCAGGATAGGATTTGCGGAAGAGCAATGTTTTAAGTTTTGAGTGAAAGACCTGTGGCCAGTGTGGGAAGATAGCGAGAGGTGAAGTTTTGGTGAGCTCGTATGATGGGTCGGAAGTTTGCCGAAGTGCTGGCGGAAGTTTGTTCCAAAGAGGTGGAACGGAAATGGCTATGGAGCGGTTTGCGAATTTCAGCGATGAAGTGATGTGAGGGCGAAGCAGTGTAATGGAGGATGAGGAGCGTGTTGAACGAAGTGGCTGTATGGTGAACAATTGACGAAGGTAGAACGGCTGGGATGATTGGAGTTATTGTAAGTGAGTGATAGGACTTTGGGTAAACGTGCAGACTGGCTGCCCGTACTCCAAACAATATGGCCGTTAACGAATGCAATAAAATTAGAGCACGACCTATAGACGACATCGCAACGTGAGGGTCGGTTAGGGCTCAGGTTAGGCGTCGTGAGGGTCGGTTAGGGTTAGTTTTATGGTTAGTGCAGTCATTCTGCTGAAATTGAAGCTGAATTGATGAACAATGTCGTCGATGGTCGCGCTCTAATTTCATTGCATTCGTTGGCAGCCATATTGTTTTGAGTACGGGCAGCCAGTCTGCACGTTTACCGGACTTTGTATTCGATGTGTTCACGTAGGCCCCTATTTTGAGCAAGTGAAGTGATGTGGTGACGTTTGGGGGTTTTCCTCACTACACTCAAGTTACTGTTTTTTTTACTTAGCATGTTGATGATACCTAATCTGAAACCGGTTTCAAGTTACCGGGGTGGGGGTAATGTTTAGGGGGATCTGAAACCTTTACTCCGGTCAGATAGGCCTACGGTTTCCTTGCTTTTAGATATGATAGAATACATTGTAGACCAGTTGTCGTGACACCTTCTGCCAGAGTGTACCCTAGTCATTAATTTCAGAGAGTGGCTATCTATGTGATATGCTGAGTGTCGAATTTTAACGCAGTCTGATTTCAAGCTTATTTCAGCAATACATTTATTCGGCAGAGGTCAATAGAAGCTGTTATCCAACTTATCTTTTAACTATTACTTTTTGTTCGACGCCATTTTGACGAGCGTTGACAAAGGAAGCAAGCATCGTTTTCAATGTTGTTGTGATTTCATAAGCGCTTTCGCCATACTGTACAATATTTACACTTCTCCGGATTCCGCTTAAGTGTTGTTTTACACGTCTGCAGGTTTGAGTTAATAATCAATTATCGAACAACTGTGCTCGTGAAATATATGTGATAAAGAAGATACACAGAGGTGTTATCTGGAAAGCACATAATGACCATACACTACGTAAATTACAATATAGCTGCGATTCATGACAATGCAAAGGTTATCCAACTATGAATCATCCAAAATGCCATTTAAGATGACACAAAGACAAAAGCGATTCCAGTGCAATATTTGCCAGAAGACATTTTCTTCAAAGACATATCTTAAAGGACATGGAACAATCCACACCGGTGAAAGACCATACATTTGTGAATTGTGTAGCAAATCATTTTGGAACAAGACTGGCCTAAACTCTCATCAAAGGACCCATACTCGAGAAAAACCATTCAACTGCAATATATGTGACAAAGTTTTTGCAAAAAAATCTCACCTGAATGTCCATACAAGAAAACACACCGGTGAAAAACAATACAAGTGCGATTTATGTCACATGGCTTTTACAGAGCGACGTACTGTACGGAATCATTTAAGAAGACACACAGGTGAAAAGCCATATATATATATGCAATATTTGCAAGAAATCATTTGCATACAAGCTGTTTCTGCGAGTCCACAAGAGAATCCACACTGGAGAAGAGCCATATAAATGTGAAGTATGTAACAAAGGATTTAAAAGCAGTGGAGAACTAAGGGTTCATCTAATGACCCATACGGGAGAAAAACCATACAGATGCAAAACATGTGACACGGCATTTGCACAGACAGGTCATTTGATTAGACATGCAAGAATACACACTGGAGAAAAGCCATACACCTGCAGTCTATGTCAAAGGTCATTTGCACGACGTCAATACCTTATAAATCACTTGAGAATGCATACTGGGGACAAACCACACAAGTGTGAAATATGCATGAAAGCATTTATAAAAAGTTATGACCTCAAAATGCACATGAAAAAACACACTGGAGAAAAGCCATACAAGTGTGAATTGTGCGAGAACGCATTTGTATCAAGTTACTTCCTCAAAATGCACATGAAAACCCACGATGGAGAATTGCCATATATATGTGAATTTTGTAACAAGAGGTTTGCCCGGAATGATGCTCTTAAAATGCATGCAAGAGTCCATGTGAATGCTCAAAGTGTTACTGGTAATACTTCACAGAAGAACTAATTTCATCTACTGAATACGACAGCACCGTGGATGCAAATTGTGTTATTAGCACCTGATAGAAACAAATCACTTGTGAAGATTAAGAATCCAAGTAAATTTGAAACCCAGCAACTTGGAATTGAATTGATAACTGATATGATTGTTTCACTGTTGGACAATATGGCTGCGGAATATGGAATTGAATTTTCGAAATCGAGAATGAGTTTATGAAACACTGTTGTCATCACATTGCCACTCCACAGAAAGACGCATTATTTTGTTGACCTATTTGGACGTCATCTTCCATGTTGCTTCTTTGGAGACGAGAGCAGTCCTTTCTCCAGTTTCGAACCAACTTCAGATGACTTATAATAATATTATTGACACTGTTCAGTGTCCATACGTTAGGTGCACGATGCATAAAGTTTGCTAATATTGAATTATTATAACCAGAAATATTATTAGACACTACGAATGGATACTTTACGAAACTAGATACAAGTTTGTGATTCGTTTAAACCGTTTCCTTAACTGTATATCTTGGAACGGTATAAATATTTATCTGGAAGGCTGTTTCAGAAGGTCGATCTTCTGTGACTCCATTAAAAGAGCTGACAATTTTAAAACGATGAAGATGCAGTTTCTGACGAAAGTGTTTTGTTCAGTGATTGTGCTTATACTGCGTCCGGGGTGCGGAAATCCCCCCTGGACAAACCCCCGGACAATTCCACCAGAATATTACAACCCCCTCTGGGTAGAACATAATGCATATAAATGGTTGTACTATAAAACGGCGGTTCCAAGAATGCAAGTTGAATTCATTAAAAGAATTCTCGCTAATTAGAAGCTGGATTTATATAAAATACATTTTTTAATGGAAGCTGGATTGATGAAAATGTTTTTGCTTAAATTGGAGATGGATGGATAAAAATAATTGTTATTTCATTAGAAGTTGGATGAAACGAAGTCTTGCCTAAATGGAAGCTGGATTGATGATAAGTTGATAACCATTCTTGCTCCACTAATATACATTGTAGGCCCATATAGCCTACTACGCAAGAAGGCAGTAACTCAAGTTACTGATTTTTTAAAAATAGCATGATGAGTCTATAATTAGCCTATATATTCGTTTTATTGAGATTATCGCAGCCAGTTACATGTTTTAAGAAATGATACAGAAAAATCATAACAATTCAATTTAAAAAAAACGTTGGTTGACGAAACGTCCACATGACGATCCGTCCGTTGACGAATATAAAAGTAGGATTAAAGATAACAACGCTGCAGCTCGCGTTAGTTCTTGGTGTCTTGGAGGGCGGGAAAAACAAGTTCTGTGAATTCATTCGGAAGAGGTCAGCAGTATAAGAAAATATAACTCTATAATTTATTTGACTGTACATATCTATTTCTTCAACGCCATTTTGCTTTTGTCGAGAAAGAAACTTTAATAATAGTTAGTATCCGAGCTGTGGATTTATTGTGTAGACTGCACATAGTTTGAATATATAGTTTGACGGTTGAACCGTTAGTTTAATGTCTGAAATGCCGTATTTGACGTTGGTAAGTAGGCAGACCAAGAAACGGACATTAACCCTCTGATCAAAACCTCCCCCGGACGCATATACCCGAAGCGTGAAGCTTCTGCGGCGGAACCTTCCGCCAGATAATCCCTTCCGAAACTGCTTATACGGCGGAAGTTTCCGCCATCGTTATTGTATGACGGAAGAAAAATACACGGTGTCTTTTGCCATCAATCCGCCGGAGTTTCTAATGGCTAAACTAACCCTAACACTAACCCTAACCGACCCTCACGATGCCTAACCTGAGCCCTAACCGACCCTCACGAAAAAGACGTGCAATGACAAGGTATCAAACGTTTGTCCAACGAATAATAATTCTGCCATTTTCCAACTCGTTATGTTAAGAACACTAACTTCGCAGCGCGTTCGAATGCTGCGCGCGGTATACATTTGGCGCATGCGCAGATCCTTCCGCCGTATAAGCAGTTTCGGAAGGCATTATCTGGCGGAAGGTTCCGCCGCAGAATATTTATCCATACCCGAATCCCAAGCCGTATAGCACTTCAGAGATGTTTTATTTCCGTAAACTAGAAGTTGGATGAAAGATGAAAACATGATATTACTGCTGACGTATTGCAGTATCATTGGAAGCTGGATGAGCATATTAATTAACAGAAGTAGAAGTTAGATGAGCGACGAAAACATGATTTTATGCTAAATTGTAACCGTAAAACTAGAGGCTGGATGAACGATCAAAATATTTTCAGTTGCATTAGAAGTTGGATGAATAACGGAACTGTGATATAGTAGAATTAGAAGTTGGATGGGCGATGAAAAAATGACTAAAACATGTTTTAAATACTTTTATGTTGCTATACGGCTTGGGATTCGGGTATATGCCCCCGGACAACCTCCCCGGACCAAAACCAGAAAACATGTATTTTAGTATCGTAAATTAGGCCTAAAAATGAAATGTTGTGTTTCCGGTAACAGAGCTACAAAAAATTGGGCACTCCTCCGAAGTCCGGTGTAAAGGTTTCAGATTACCTCCTCCTAAACATTACCCCCCTGAAAACTGTAAATTGCATCAATCATCGCATTTATTGCACTAAAAATATCAGAAAAATTATCCCGCTTCTTGTTTTTGTCTGAACTAAAACACTATTAGCCGCTGAAGTTTACATGGAAAAAATGGCTTCAAGGCTATTATTTTTTCCGATCAAAATATTGATAGCAAACCACGAAGTAGGATGACGGATGGAAATCTTTAGACCAAAACAAGAAGCGGGGTAATTTTTCTGATTTTTTTAGTGCAATAAATGCGGTGGTTGATGCAAATCTAGTTTCCGGGGGGTAACCTGAAACCGGTTTCAAGTTACCGGGGGGTAATGTTTAGGAGGGGGTAATTTGAAACCTTTACACTGGTCCCAAATTATTTCACAGCATTTGTCTCACCGTCACTTTACAAAACGTTCGCACAGGCTAATTGAAGAAAACTTGTCGTTTAATTAACCGCCACACAGAGAAACCCATTATACGAAATTTTACATGCAAAAATTAATTCACCTCCGGTTACATCTGAAATTTAATCGAAATTGGCGCTTGGGAAATGGAAGCTGGAGCCTTAATGAAAGTTTTTTTACAGGTGAAATGGAGGTTGTATTGATGAAAAAACGCAAGAGAAATGGAATGTGGATGATGGTTCTTTTACAATGAAATAGAATTTGGATTGACGAAGATAACACATGAGAAATAAAAGCTGGATTAAGGTATTTCTAGAGCTGAAATAGAAGCCGGATTGATGAAGAAACACTTAAGTAATGGAAGCTGGATGAGGGTATTTTATATCTGAATTAGAAGCTGGATTGACGAATATAACGAGCGAGAAATAGAAGCTGGACAAAGGTATTTTTAGATCTGAAGTAGAAGCTGGATATATATTGAAACTTTCGAAATCTGTCAAGAAACGTACTGGTAAACAAAATGGCATCAATAATGACGTCATTCTATATAAGGGTGGGTAAGTAAGCATTGGAGAAGCATATCTATGTGATAAGCCATGCAAAACAATTTGGGACCGGACTTCGGAGGAGTGTCGAGATTTTTAAAGAACATTGCAATCCACCATATTTTTACACCTATATTTCTCAATTGTTTTACTTAAATGTTTTGCACATTGTACCCATCCTATCCCAGATTTTAAAAAATAGGTTCTTAAAGGTCAATAGAAGATTCATTACTGTGAAAAACCACATAAACTTTTGCAATATATGTGATAAATGGTTTTTTTTGTGAAACAGCATTCAAGGCTCATGCAAAATGTGATGGATGCAAAAGAACAATTTATATAAAGTATCGATCTTGGAATCCAAGTACAAGGCAACACAATGGAAAAAGAATACAAACTTGTGTAATATTATGTGTACGAAAGAATAATTTTATGCATGGAGGTGTTATATGGAAAGCATGTAGGAACACATACTGGAGAAATATAACACAATTTTGATTTATATAACAAAGATTTGCAGCTAAGACTCTTCTAATATGTCATTACTTCTTCAAGTTTTCTGCCCAAAGGCAGTTTCAAACGTCCAAGTCCATTTAGGAACAGACGAAGAGAAAAAGCCATTTCAGTGCAATGTTTGTCAAAAAGAATTGCGTACGAAGCAGAAACTTAAACTGCATGAAAGAACCCACACCGGTGAAAGACAATACAGTTGTGATTTGTGTAGCAAATCCTTTACGCAGAAAGGTGCCCTAAATATCCATCAAATGATCCATACTGGAGAAAAACCATACAAGTGTGAATTGTGTGCGAACGCATTTGCTAGAAGTTCTCACCTCAACGTACATATGAGAACCCACAATGGAGAAAAGCCATACAAGTGTGAATTGTGTGTGAAAGCATTTTCAACAAGTTATCTCTTCAAAACGCACATGAAAACCCACACAGGAGAAAAGCCATACAAGTGTGAGTTGTGTGGCAAATCCTTTACGCAGAAAGGTGCCCTAAAAATCCATCAAATGATCCATACTGGAGAAAAACCATACAGATGCAGTTTATGTAACACGTCATTTATACAACTTAATTATCTTGAAGTTCACATGAGAACCCATACTGGTGAAAAGCCATACAAGTGTGAATTGTGTGTGAAAGCATTTTCAACAAGATATCTCTTCAAAACGCACATGAAAACCCACACTGGAGAAAAACCATACAGATGCAGTTTATGTAACACGTCATTTATACAACTTAATTATCTTGAAGTTCACATGAGAACCCATACTGGTGAAAAGCCATACAAGTGTGAATTGTGTGTGAAAGCATTTTCAACAAGATATCTCTTCAAAACGCACATGAAAACCCACACTGGAGAAAAGCCATACAAGTGTGAGTTGTGTGGCAAATCCTTTACCCAGAAAGGTGCCCTAAATATCCATCAAATGATCCATACTGGAGAAAAACCATACACATGCGGTTTATGTAACAGGTCGTTTATACGACTTAATTATCTTGAAGTTCACATGAGAACCCATACTGGGGAAAAGCCATACAAGTGTGAATTGTGTGCGAACGCATTTGCTAGAAGTTCTCACCTCAACGTACATATGAGAACCCACACTCGAGAAAAGCCATACAAGTGTGAATTTTGCAACAAGGCATTTGCACAGATTGGTGGTCTTAAACAGCATTTATGTAGGCCTATCCATGTGAATGCTTTAAGTTTTCCTGATAATAACTCACATAGTACAATCATTACATCCACCGAAGAGGAACACATTGTAAATGAAAATGAGTTGCCAGCAACTGTGAATACAAGAGACATTTTACTTAGACAGAGTGAGATGCTGATTCAATTTGAAACTCAGCAAGATGTGAATCTACGGACCAATACTGGAGAAAAACGATTCAGATGCAGTTTCTGTGACAAGGAATTCTCAACGAAGTATAATTTTGATCTCCATACAAGAACACACACTCGAGAAAAGCCATACAGTTGCAGTCTATGTCACAAGTCATTTTCAGGACGTCAACAGCTCAAAATTCACATGAGAACCCATACTGCCCAGGAAAAGCCATACAAGTGTGAATTGTGTGTGAGAGCATTTACAAAAAGTTCTGATGTCAAAAGGCATATGAGAACACACACGGGAGAAAAGCCATACAAGTGTGAATTTTGCAACAAAGCATTTCACGACAGTAGTAATCTTAGAAATCATACAAGAATCCACGTGAACGCTCCAAGATTTCGTGGTAATACTTCGCAAAAGACATTCACAACATCTACAAATGAGGCAGTTTCAAACGTGCAAGTCCATTTAGGAACAGACGACGAGAAAAAGCCATTCCAGTGCAATGTTTGTCAGGAGGCGTTTTGTTTGAAGCAGAGTCTTAGACTGCACGAAAGAACCCACACCGGTGAAAGACCATACAGTTGTGAGTTGTGTGGCAAATCCTTTACGCAGAAAGGTGCCCTAAAGATCCATCAAATGATCCATACTGGAGAAAAACCATACACATGCGGTTTATGTAACAGGTCGTTTATACGACTTAATTATCTTGAAGTTCACATGAGAACCCATACTGGGGAAAAGCCATACAAGTGTGAATTGTGTGCGAACGCATTTGCTAGAAGTTCTCACCTCTACGTACATATGAGAACCCACAATGGAGAAAAGCCATACAAGTGTGGATTTTGCAACAGAGCATTTGCACAGATTGGTGGTCTTAAACAGCATTTATGTAGGCCTATCCATGTGAATGCTTTAAGTTTTCCTGATAATAACTCACATAGTACAATCATTACATCCACCGAAGAGGAATACATTGTAAATGAAAATGAGTTGCCAGCAACTGTAAATACAAGAGACATTTTACTTAGACAGAGTGAGATGCCGATTCAATTTGAAACTCAGCCAGATGTGAATCTACGGACCAATACTGGAGAAAAACGACTCAGATGCAGTTTCTGTGACAAGGAATTCTCAAATAAGTATAATTTTGATCTCCATACAAGAACACACACTAGAGAAAAGCCATAAAGTTGCAGTATATATCACAAGTCATTTTCAGGATGTCAACAGCTCAGAGTTCACATGAGAACCCATACTGGGGAAAAGCCATACAAGTGTGAATTGTGTGTGAGAGCATTTACAAAAAGTTCTGATGTCAAAAGGCATATGAGAACACACACGGAAGAAAAGCCATACAAGTGTGAATTTTGCAACAAGGCATTTAACGACAGTAGTAATCTTAAAATTCATACAATAATTCACGAGAACGCTTCAAGATTTACTGGTAATAATTCGCAAAAGACATTCACAGCATCTACAAATGAGGCAGTTTCAATTGTCCAAGTCCATTTAGGAACAGGCGAAGAGAAGAAGCCATTCCTGTGCAATGTTTGTCAAAAGGCATTTTGTTTGAAGCAGAATCTTAGACTGCACGAAAGAATCCACACTGGTGAAAGACCATACAGCTGTGAGTTGTGCAGCAAATCTTTTACGCTGAAGTGTAACCTAAAGTCCCATCAAAGGATCCATACTGGAGAAAAACCATATGTATGCAGTTTATGTAGTGGATCATTTACCCAAATTAATTCTCTCGTAGCTCACCTGAGAACCCATACTGGGGAAAAGCCATACAAGTGTGAATTGTGTGCAAAAGCATTTACAAAAAGTTCTGACGTCAAAAGGCATATGAGAACACACACTGGAGAAAAGCCATACAAGTGCGAATTTTGCAATGAAGCATTTGCCCACAGTTATCGTCTTAAACATCATGCAGGAATCCACATGAACACGCTAAGTAATACTTTGCAAACGGCATTCACAACGTCTACAGATGATGACTACACTGTGAGTGAAAATGTGATGTCAGCAGCAGAAAATATCAGAGACAATTTACTTAAGCACAGTGAGAAGCCAAGTAAATCTGAATCCCAGCAACCTGAACATGAATTAATAATTGAATATCATACTCCTAGACTCTATGGATGTGGAGTATGTGACGAAATGTTTGAAATCGAGAAGCAGTTCATGGAACATTGTCACAATCACATTGCCACTCAACAGAGAGACACATTTGTTGACCTATTTGAGATGCATCTTCAATGCTGCTATTGTGCTGATGGAATAAATCCTCTATCCAGTGTGCCGCAAATTTCAGAACATTGAGACTGTCCATGCTATATGTGCATATAAATGTTATGGCTATTTAGTTATTCGAAGAATGAATAAGACATTACAAACGGTTGTGTTAGAGACCTGTATGCATACTCAGTGCTAAAAGTGTAAAAAGGAAGTGTCTGGACACCTCTTACCTTTCCAAAAGAAGTGCCAGGACGCTCCTTACATTTCCAGGTGTGCTGGCCAAATAAGTGGCAGGACGGCACAGAGATTTGAAAATAAGTGTCAGGACGCTGTCCATGATCGTCCTGCCACACTTTATTTTAGCACTGTGCATGCTTCAGATAGTTAAACTTTCTCGTGCATTGTGTGTCTCATAACAGCAATGTGTTTTATAGGAATGTTATTCTAGATGGATTATCATCTGTGATTCGATGCAAGAGTTGACAATAGAAAGACAATACATATGTTATTTATATCTCAAAGTATATTGTTGCAGTAATTGTCTTTATGCACATAGCTTTTTGCACTGGAATGAAGCCGTATAACACGACAAAGGGTTTACACGAAGTGATGGTCTCTAAAGTATGCACTTTAGAGAAAGACTGTGTTCGTTTGTATGTGCACTTGTCATAGCGCCCTTTCAAGCTCTCGGTGTGTGAGTGATGAATGATATACGTCAGGAATTTAATGAAAATGTGATCTTTACTGTATGTGTTGAATATACCGGTACCATGAAGGAAATACATTGTCAATATTGGGAACAATGTCAAAACTTTCAGTTAGGCTGGCAGAGAGGCATGGGGATTCGGGAACACCATGGAGTAGTAATTTGCTATAATAGCATACATGTGATTTCTCTGTTAGCTTTTGGCATGACATTGTGGGAAGTGTGAGCAGTGTGGTGGAATGTTTTAAATTGAAGGAATGATTTACAAATAAGTAAGTAAGAATATTAATTATTAGACAACCAGCAAATGCACAGTAGTTTACAGAAGAAATAAATAATTGAACCCTATATGCAAATTCATACAACTTTCTCATAATAAAAAACTATTTTGGCAAAAAAAATCAACTCTTAGAAGGGTTATACTATGTGGCCTGGGTCAACTTGTCAAGTATTGTATTTAGTAACTTAATGAGGAGGGACTAGGCTGTGGAGAATGTGACAGGGATTTATGCCATTAGTAGAATTTAGTGCCCAGCAGCTGTTGATGTTTAGTGTTGAAACGGCGTTGGATGTTGAGGGAAATGAAAGAATAACAATAAGAAACTTTCAGATTCGAGTGAATACAAGTAGGCTAGAAAGAGGTGGAATCTTGGTGAGTTCATAATATGATGGGTAAGATGTTCCATGATAGATGTAGTACTGGCATAAGTTTGTAGACGCAACCGCAATGGTCATAATATAGTGATTTGCAAATTCGAGTGATGAGGTGATGTATGGGCGAATTAGTCAAGGCCTAATGTAGTCTGAGAAGCGTATTGAACGAAGTTGCTGGAGGGCGAACATCTGACAGATATAGGACTTTTGTTAGCAGTGTTTAAAGTGGGTTGGAACGGCTTTCCCATTGCTCTCGAGATATTTGGCTGATGTAGGCTATAGGATTTCCCATACATTTTACTACACTCTCGGCATCAAAGGGTTAAGTCCCGCTGCTCACCATTCACGGAAACCTGAACATTTATTCGGCGTCCCACTGCTCACACATTTGACGTTGCCACTGCTCAGCAAAATCACTGGGAGCACAAAGCGATTTCCAGCACATCACATCATCAATAATAAGAAATTATGTATCGTGATTTAGAGAAGAAAGCTCAATTATCTTAACCTTCACCAACAGGTCTACCACAAAAAACTCATTCGGAAGAGGTCAGGAGTAAACCTATCCGAACTTCAAATCTGTGTTGGACAGTTTTGTTTTCTTTGAACGCCATTTTTCATTTCTTGACTAAAAAAAACAAAATAATCTCCACGCTGCGGGGTGGTGTCACGACAACTCGTCTAACGACAACTCGTCTAACGACAATTGGTCTCCGGACAATTCGTCTAACGACAACTGGTCTACTGACAGCTGATCCAGCGCTTGAAAAATGGAAGCTGGATGACAGTTTTTAGAGGTGAAGTGGAGATTGGATTGATGAAAAAACGCAAGAGAAATGGAATCTGGATGATGATTCTTTTACATGCGAAATAGAAGCTGGATTGACGAAAATAACGCATGATAAATTAAAAGCTGGATGAAGGTATTTCTAGATCTCAAATAGAAGCTGGATTGATAAGAAAATCGCCTAAGTAATGGAAGCTGGATGATGGTATTTTTATATCTGAAATAGAAGCTGGATTTACTAAAAATAACAGGCGAGAAATAGAAGCTGGATGAAGGTGCTTTTAGTTTTGACGTAGAAATGGGTGCATGTTGGAATACATGAATTAAAATCATCAATCCAGCTTCCATTTAAGTTAAAAACCCATTTTCATAAATCCAGCTTCTATTTCATCAATACTATTCGTATGTAGACCAGTTGTCGTTAGACCAATTGTCCGGAGACGCGTTGTCGTTAGACGAGTTGTCGGTAGACCAGTTGTCGTGGAACCCTGCGGGGTATCGTTAGACTTAAGTGCGTGCTGTTTTCGTTAATTAGGCCTACATACGCTAAGATGCACTTTTACCTGTGATTTTTCATAAAGTAAGCTTACTAAATCAATAACGTTAAGGGTAAACCGTTTTTACGTTGATGAATTATTTTGATATCAGTAAAAATTAACGTCTTCAATGTCGTAATTCACGTTGGTTTACAAGTAAGTTCAAGTCTAAAATTGTACAACATTAATCTCCTGGACAACCCCCCCCCCTCGCAACCACCATTTAGCTTAGGACATTAACCACGCCGGACATTAACCATTTTCACTCTGCGAAGAGCCTATTTATGTTGGTATTATTATAAATAATAAATTCATTATAATTTATGAATATTGATTGATAATTGGGCATACCTGGGAACGGCGGTCCCAAATTATAATATTAAAGAAATCGATAGAGGAGGCTTTAAATGTGATGTCTCGTGAAATAGAAGGTGGATTGATGAAAACCGTTTGATTGATGGACGTTTGATAAAATAAAAAAAGCTGGATAAACGACATTCTAGCTGAAATGGAAGCTGGATGCATGCTGAAATGCATCACTAAAATCAACAGTCCAGCTTCCATTTCTCAAGTTTAATTTTCGTCAATCCAATTTCTATTTCTACCTCTATTTCACCTATAAGGACCCTTCATCCAGCATCCGTTTCGCAAGCGTTTTAATTAATCCATCTTCCATTTCACTTATTATGTCCATCCAGGTTCTATTTCTCAACCGTTCAATTCATCAATCCATCTTCTATTTCAGATCTAAAAATACCCTCATTCAGCTTCTATTTCAGATCTAAAAATACCTTCATCCAGCTTATATTTCACTTGCTTTTTTCATCAATCCACCTTCATTTCACCTGTAAACGGTCTTCATCCAGCCTCCATTTCTCTAGTGCTTTCTCATTAATCCGGCTTCTATTTCGGTGGACCGGCTGGTCGTTTTATAAGTGTGTAGTGCAAAAGAAATCATTTCTATGTGCCCATCCAATACACCGCACTATTACGACACGTCATGTTGATTTACTTAACGTTGTAATTTGGGACCGCCGTTCCCAGGTATGCCGATAATTGATTGGTTGATTAATCGGTCGTTCGAACTTAGATTAGCAATTGTCCAGTTTGCTTTGCTGTGTAGTAGTGTAAGCGAACTCGAAATGATACCACCCCGCCAATCGCGAGCGAGGGCGGCCAACTGCGGGCGAGGGCGACCAGCGCGGCAGAGCGACCAGCACCGAACCATCACCGAGAAGCAACCGAGTAGGAGCCCGAAGGGACGGCCCACACCCTCGCCGCCAGGGCTCTCCTATTAGACACATCAGATAACATAGATATACCTGAGGTAAAAACCATGCCTAAAGCTCACAATAAATGTCAGTGGCTGCTTATTGGCTCTATGGAGCGCTGTGATAAGATTTGTATGGAGGAATTCTGCAAGATCCATCGAATGCGATTACGCAAGGGGGCAGGCACAAAACCATGTCAGAGCTGTGGGAAAGGAACCAAGTCGAGGCTTGTACTGTGTTTAGGCTGCGGTGTTGGGAAAGAGCTGACTAAGCAATGGAAACATAAACAGAAGATATATGCGTTAGAATGCATCCGTCTTGGCAGAATAGAAATTTCCTGTTGAACAACTAGAATATATAGGTATACGCACCTTGGATACTATAGATATACTTGAGCAAACATGCCAATGAACCCATCATCGTTAGCCGAAGCAGCCCTTGAAGCTATAAATAAATCGCCGCAGGTTTTTAGGCAAGTCACCACATTGCCCGCACATGTACAACAGCGGTTAGGTATTAAACCAAAGTTTTTAAACGAACTTAGGCGCCTTCAGAGAAATGTGGAGAGTTATATATTAGGGTGCGAAGAAGAAGAAAACGAATATCAGGATTATGTAGAATGGTGCATAGAAAACCGATATTCCTATCATTTTCCCCATTCCTTCTCCTTTGTAGGCCTAATGCTCAGGGCAATTAGTAACAGCAAGAAGAAGGGGTGGAGCCTGGCCAATGAGTATGATATCTATGATTTATTAAACGATGACTGGTGGAGGGGGCTCTATTAGACACATCAGATGTAAATGGACCTCATCTAAGCATCTATAAGCCGGAGAATGTGGGCCTACACACAGGTCCGGGTGTGACAAGTGTGACAGATTTTCAGAAAAGTTGTCACGTTTAAAAAAACTGTCACACTAGTAAGAGAACGTATCAGAAGCCGTGCATTCTTTCTTATGCAATACCAAACAGTAGCCGGATCAACAGACCCACGCGGTTTGCTAGGCTAAGCAGCTATTAAGCCTACTGCGTCGGTGGCCAGAGAGCTAGCAGGCACAAGGAAGTAACGAACACTTACGAAACGTCATAGCGGCGCGACCCGTCAGAGTTCACAATTAAACAGAGACAGACTCAAATAAATACAATGGCTGGCTTTCGCTTTGCATTAATACTACTGGTCATACTGACCGCAGAAGGTAGAAGGCTTTCGAATGTAATTATTGCCAACCCCTCACCCTTTAACGGGTGCGACCATATCAAACTGATGAGATATTCAAGCATTGAAGATTCCATTACTATGACTCCACTGTATCCGGATGATGCAAATAAAACTATCCTATGGAATACTTATGCTATCATGGGTGTCTCATGTTCCACCTTGCAAGGATTAACTGCCTACATTCAAGATAGTCCAGAGACGCCCCAAAATATCCAATATAATTGTATATGCCGAGGTACAGCGGTCGAACTTACTCCAGATATACGCGACTGCATTATGCATGTATGGCGGTGTAAAAAGTAAATACCTTACCGAGACCTTTAAAAACCCAATTTTTTTGTTCTCTAAAAGGCTCAGATATAGGGCGGTGGTGCAGACGGCGTTATAGGAATAGACTCGTCAGAACCCGAAAAAGAGGACGGGCCAGGTCGGATTTTTATGCAAACACTCTTTCACTAGCTTTTTAAGATGTGGCGAATTTAACAATCAACACAATCGTTATCCCTGGCTGTGCCGCTTTTATCTTCTTCTTCCTGGGCGTCAGCGTTTTTATTTTCTTCGTTCTCGATATCAGCATCATTATTGCGACGGAACGTCAACCTCTGAACACCAAATGCAATTGACGCCAGTTCATTGCAGACACTTGCATTCAATTCGGCTGTCTTATCATTTTCAGCATCAAGAATCTTGCAGACAGCATCACACAATCTCTCCTGCTCATCATCCAGAATTTGGTCAATGATATACCTCCAGTCTACACCTATGCACGAATCCTTCTGCGGTTTGCTCAGAATACTATACATAATGGAAAGCTTCCGGATTGACTTGCGGCGACGGAGGTCATAATAAATAGAGTAACTATCCCAACTATCATCTTGTAGCACGCTATCATCAAAAACATCACGCCTGGCTATCTCTGAAAGAATTCTACTAGCTATAGATTTGGCAATTTCTTGAACCAGCAGGTTTTTCATATACGGAATCTTCTTGATGGAATTCATATTGCAAGGATTCTTCCGGGTATGATGTCGACGAAGCGTTGATGGATCACGAAATGTATGAAGACAACGTTGACACGTACTATTATCAAGCATTATATAGCCTACACCACAAATCTCTAATTGGGGTGTAAAAAAATATGCAATATAGTACAGGCTACATTCAGGCAAAGGCTATGTCCAATACGGAGGTGGGGCAGAAGGTATCACAGGATCGCACTCGTCAGAACAAACGCACTTTATGGCGATGGAGAGTCGGAGGCTATGAGCTTTTTGATTGTCAAAGCGCGCTCCTGCTCTCGACCACGCTTGATATACTCGTTTTTTGCCTCTTCATCAATTACAGCAGCCGATGCTACGGACTTGCGCCGGATCTCGTCCTTCATGGTGCGATACTTATCGATTTCGTCGAGGATTAGCTTGTACTCATCATAGCTGATGGAGCAGTCTTCAAGAGCCTTCGAAATATGTGAGTGAACCGTGTTAAGCTTTGATTCTGCCAGCACACGAATCTCATCATGTTTTGTGGCTTTGGTAGAACAGCGACGCGAGAACTTAAGACCTACGATCTCTAGTACAAAGGCTACCCAAGTCGCAACTTCGAGACCTATACCTAGGAATACCCAAATGCCGGCATATATTAGGGCAGCTCCGCCACTGCCCATGACTAAACCTGCAGTTGCAATGCCGGCGCACGAATAGTCAAAAGTGTTGACCGCTCTGCGATACTTTTTGAGAATGCGACTACGACTCTCAATTTCAGAACGAAGGAAGGCCTCGCACTCGCCGATTTTCTGCAGGCGGAAAGCCTGTGGATCGAGGGGTTGTGCAATGGTTTCCAACTCTGGGTAAAGCGACATCATAGACGTTCTATAACAAGTGTTACTCTAACGTTCAAATATGGGGGTTCAGTATTCGCGCGATAAATACCGCAGTACAACACAGCCTCCTCTGTTAGTGTTCTAACTGCCGAGAAGTCAAATTCTGTGGCCCTGACCGCGTATCGCCGGATAGGGGATCCATCAGAGAGAATGATATCGAAATTCCCTGCGGCGGTGCGCTTTCCCACCACGAGCAACTTATAAATTCCAGGCTGTAATACTAGCCCGGAGCCTCTCCGCGTTGTAAAGCGGGGCGTGCTCACCGTGGTGGGCGTTAGAACATAATCACCCTTCGGCGCCTCCTGAGAAAAGTGATAAATGTCGTGCGCGCGAAGCCTTTCGGAAATCTCGGCCGCCTTTCCCTCAAGCTGTACCAAGGACACGGCTTTATCGCCTGAAGCATTCAACGGCGGCGTTGGACCATAACCGCTGGTCGCACGATTGCTGAAGTAGCCAGGACCCCAAAGACTCATTGGTGCTTATCAGTTATATTTAGTACGACGCTGAACGGTTGGGCGTTCGCAGATATATCGTTGCCACTATCATCTAATATGCGAACAGTTAATTCATGAACACCGTCACCGCGGAGTCCTCGAAAGTGAGGCTTTTCGAAGCTGACAGTGCGCGACTCGCCATATGATTCGCTTGAAGTAGGGATCATACGGAGAAGAGTAGTCTGGCGACCATTCAGAACGCTACCAGTCGTGTTTATCTGGTCGAGGTGAATGTATAGATTACGGTTGGTGAAGAAACGCGGCGGTGAGTCGCCCACATAAGTACCTGCCGGTAGCGGCCCATAATCATCATCGAAACCCCATATCGCCGCGGTTGACGCCAGGTTCAGGTGATAGTTTGCATCTGCCAGAGTTAATATAACTCTTCCCGTCGTGTGATTTGCCTTTGCACTGAATCCGGGAACCGATGCTGAAACAACGGCCTCTAGAGTTTCGATATTATAGTACCCGTCCGGCACTGTAACTTTTGTTGGTGTCCCAGGGATTGAAGAGAAAGTCTGGAACACATTATTGCAGAGCCGAGCCGAGACGTTGTACCATCCTGTGACATACGTGATTTCGCAAAGGCCGACTCGCTTCTGACCACTCATATTGTCGATGGGATTCTGGAGCGCAACCGCGCCGCCATTCAAACCGGTTAACACATGAAATTGTGACATTATTATAACGTACATCATATCCAAGCTCCAATTCAAGAACGGCTTTCTTTAATCCACACACCCACAGCGACAACAAGCGCTACGACGATAGCCCACAGGTGCTCGGCCAGCCACACAGCGACGCTGCCCGCGGTTTTCAGGAGCCAAGACACGATGGCTCCAATGATGGCAGGCAAGGCTGCAGCAGCTTTTCCAGCTAGCGCCTTCAGCCACTCACCCAGCTTTTGCAGTTGGCTTTTAATCCACTCTTTTGCTCCACTCGGTTCTGGGGTTGGGGGTTTAGGTCCCGGAGTTGGAGGCTTAGGTCCCGGAGTTGGAGGCTTTGGAACCGGGGCAATAGCACCGACGGCAGCCTTGATGGACAGGACGATCGTAGAAATGATAAAACCGAGCGCAGTTAGGAGACTCGCGATCGTGACACCCTGCTCACGAAACAAAGTCTTAATCCGCTCGGTGAGTGTTGTATCCGTGTTGAGAACGCGATCGACCATCTCACGTATGCGACTGAGCTGACCCCGCAAAACTTCGCGATGACCGGAGGCTACTTCTAGCCGAGCGGCTAGCTCATCTCGCAGATCCCGCAACCGCCTTCTAATAATCTCCTTTGTAGCCTCATCAAGACCCGGTGCCTCCAGCTTCCGTTCTTCGAGGGCGATATGTTCACGCAACCCATCAATTTTTGCATTCTCATCAGTAAGCGCACCACGCGACCGTTGTAACGCCTTGTCGAGGCCTGCATACTCGCGCATTGACAGCCCATCCGTGTTAGTCCCCACAGACTGAACCAGCTCCGTAACTGCAGTGATTGCATCATTCGCAGCACCCACGAATTCTTCTGACCTAGCATTCTTAGGAGGTACGGTTATGCGCTCTTCCACCGTTTTAAACGACGTCCGCTGCTCGGTTGTAAGCTTCGGCTTCGTTGTATAATCGGGAAAGAGCTCGCGGACCGCCGAGATCCCGATCTTACTCACAAGCCCACTCGGCGCTAGAAACCGACTCGAGTCTCGAATGTCTGTCACTCGGGCGTCTTTGTAGTACAGCTGTAGCTTCCCATTCTCCATCTGCAGCTTAAAGTCTGCATAGTCAACAAATACTGGTTGTAGACCATCCCTGTCGGCGATGGCCTTGAAATATGCGTCAACTTTTGGCTTGAGGAGCTCATGATTCAATTCCTCTATGGTTCCGCCTGTATAATTGGTTTCTTGCCTTTCTACTGTACCCTCGGGCGCATTCATGTACTCATCCTGGGGCTCATAGACCGGCATATTAACGATGGGATCATCTGGGGGTGGTTCTTCGACTGGTCTATCTCCATGTCTAAACACATCCATATCAAACTCTTCCGCCATTGTACTGCTAGTTAGAGATTATGCGATACTATATAAACGTTCAGTATGGCATCATATGGAAAGAAGCTCGACCCATACCGCTCGACGCGGCACGCCAACGGTGTGCAGGGTTTGCGATTTTCACAGGTTTTAATTAATGGTAATCAATCAACCATTGATCAGAATCAACCCTTGTTCATCAACTTCCCAAATCTTTCTCTGGGCGACGTAATCGTACCCGGAACGGTACAGGTTGCTTTCACAATTACACTCACTGACGGTCTAGAGGATCCAGACCCCAACCGTAGTATCGTCAACAACCTCGGGCGGAGTATCGTGAAGCAAATCACCATCAAGCTGGAGGGTGAGGAGGTATACTGTCTCACCGATGCCGACCGCTATTTGTGCTTCCGAGATCTCTGGATGACTGACAAGCAAAGGGCGAACGGCGCGTACCAGGGAATTCAGAACGTAAACACGGCACGCATCCGAGTGGGAGCAGGTAACGCTGTCGCAACAACCCAACCAGACGCGAGTATTGCGGCCGCATACAAGAACAGATTTTGTATTCCACTCGATTTCGAACTTCTCACCGACCATATGCCTTTCTACCAGGCGGGTTTGAGCAGCAAACTCAGCTACGAACTGACCTTCCACGACTACGGCCATGTGATTGTTTCTAAGAACAAAACTGCCACTTACAAAATTTCCAACATCGCTCTAGAGTTTGATTATGTTCACCACATCGAGCTGGCTCAAAGTATCTCTCAGCAATATATGCGTAAGGTCGCCATTAGGTTTACAAAGGTCACTCGATTTGTTTTCCCTCTAAATAAATCTGGAGAGCTATGGAACCTTTCCTTCAACACAGCTGTATACTCGTTGAAGGGTATTTTGCTACTGTTTGAAGACTCCGCAGCTGGTGCGATGGGCCCTGCCTACGGCCGCGACAGTGAATTCTTCTACAACCCACTCATCAGCGAAGTCAAAGTGACAGTGGAGGGAAAATCTAACCAACTATACGCTCAAGGAATGCTCCCATACCAGCATTGGCGTGAAATTGTTAAAGGGTTTACAGATGAAACGCACAAAGGTGCGTCGTTGCCAGCTATCGATGAATCAATGTATTACCAGAACCGTTACGGCTTATGGCTGGACTTCAGAACGAGTGACGATCACACTGTTCACGGGTCAGGACGTCAAATCACAGCTCCGAAGGATGGAATCGCGCTGGAGCTGCGCAGGGCAGCCCAGGAAGCCGGGCCGCTCAACTGCTACGCCTACATGTTAATGGACGCGCAGTTGAACATAGTTGATGGTAAATTCAAGAGACCCGTCATATCCTAGAATGGTCGACCTTCCGCGGGAACCACACTGTGCGCTCGTTGTGGGGCAAACTGGCTGCGGAAAGACACAGTTTGTCTTGGATGAGCTCCTCAACCCATACACTGGTTACTATCGAGGCGTTTACAATCGCGTGTACTTTATATGCCCTGCGTGGAAGCGCAACCAGACCTACCACGACCGTCCATGGCTTTGGTTTGGCCTTCACGCCGACTGTTTCCAGTTCATCGATCCTGGAGAACGGCTGCACGAGTTGCTACGCGTCCTCTTCGAAAAATCTGCGGATAAAGCGACTCTATACGTCCTCGACGATCTCGCCGCAAGCAAAGCCCTAACGAAAAAGAAAGAAATGCTATCCGAGCTAGCCTTCTCGGGTCGACACGCGAAGCAGAGTGTGTGGGTTCTAACCCAAAAATACAATGCCGTCTGCAAAGATCTTCGCGAGCAGACGAAGTGGGTTTGCCTCTTCCACTGCAAGGATCGCTTTTCGTTTGAGGACGCGCTTGATGAAAACGATGTCGTGCCACACGAGCTTCGCACTTTGCTTCGCACCCGCCTAGCAGAAAGTAAGCACATGAAGCTGATGTTAAAGACAGACCAACCAGTCCAGTATAGCATACAATGATACTGCTCTGCACAATTGTGGGCCTACAATTTTTTACTCTGGCATACATGATCTATCTCCATGTTAGAGCAAGGCATGTATATGCAAACATACGCACACTCGCAAAAAACATGGACTGTGACGATCTGTTGGATCAACTCTTGGGTGAGTCACCGACTCCAGAACCTGTTGGTGTTACCGGTAATAAGCGCGCACGTCTGGCCGCGCTCGTCGTAGGTGGTCAGGCGAAGATGACCTTCAAGGGTAACAACCTCACAGCAGAGCGGGTCGATCAGTTAACGGATGTCGAGGTCGTCGAAGCACTCGGCCGATACGAGGCACGTCTTGGTGCGGCAATGTCAAAGTCTCTAGGGGGCAGTCTTATTCGGCTTTACGCAAGCGCCGCGTCTATACTGCTGCCTCTACCAAGCGAGCGTCAACCTGCACTCGTAGCAGACCTTGAGGAAGACCCATTTGTTTCAGCAGCGTTAAGCAGCGCTTGCTGCGAGCTTTACTATCGCTATGGCATGTACTTAGCACCGCTAACCGCTGCGCTTACCACGGCTAAACACTGCGAGTGGCACGCACCTGTTGAAGTTAAGCAAGCAAATTCTATAAGTGATGGAACCGGCGATGGAACCAGTAATGGAGCCCCAGGTGCAACTCAAGTCGAAGAACCCTAAAAAGCAAGAGGCTGGCAGGTTGGGGGCAATAGCTCGGAAAGTGAAGGAGCAGCGGTTGTTGGAAGAGTTGACAGCGGCAAGAAAAGAAAAAGTACACGGAGATGAACCCCCTCCTACTCAGAACACACACGCTCCGTTTGAGGTAAGCTATATACATATAGCGATCGGTTTGGCTGTCCTCGCTGGAGTCGTTATGTTTAAGCCTGCTCGTACTGTCGTGGTCGAGCCTGTTCGCACAGTTGAAGCACCACTTCGTCAGAGCGAAAGCGCTCCTCGATCCGCTTTTGACCTGTAGTAGAACACCCATTTGAAGCTGCTGCATGTTTTAGCATAAATGCTTGGTAATATTGTTACAGCACTAGCAACTAATATCATTGGAAACCAGATCACGACACGCTACAGCGAAATGGCAACACCCTCATCTCCCTATGTAAAAGATCTCGGCAACATCCTCTACCACGGCGCTGTCATAGGCGGTCTGTCCGTGGCGTACAGCATGATCTTGAAAAAGGTCGCGAGGGTTAAACCGGCTGATCTTGGTCGGCTCGACCTTGAGGATGGTGTGAAAACTGTTGGGACAGTCGCTTTGGCTCTATGGACGCAGGACATGCTAGTGAAGCAGGGCCTTCTACCAGACAGCATTATAAAATCGAGTTAAAGCCATCGCGCGTGTATTACATGCGAAAATGGCTGTAGCTATAGCTATGATGATCGGTGGGGCCGTGGCCAACGCCGCAGCTTTTATTGGTGGAAACGCTCTCTACTCCGCTTTAAACGAACAGGGAGCGTCGGAAGAAACGGCGCGTCATAATAATGCTATGGAAGAGCTCCAACGCGCTCAGACGCAGTGGGCGCAGCGGCGACAAACCAGGCTCGACTTCCTCAACGATCAGCTTAGGCGTGAGCAGATTGCGGATAAGGCCTACTCCGATATGGATCAGGCTATGCAGCTCTACTACTTGGCTACTGGGGGTGATAAAGAAAAGCTGAAGGCTATCCCAGATGTTGGAGACGAGCCATCGTTGGACGAGTTTTACCAACCAAGTGCAGAACAAAAAAAGTACGAGCTCATCTTCCTCGCTAGTGGTCTCGGCCTCAGCGCGTGGCTCGCTTTTAAATATTTATAAAAGGGTGGGTCAACTCTTTTTCGCTCTATCGAAACAAAAAGTAGTATCCTAGGGCCACCCCGATGGCTGCAGCCGTCCAAAGCGTTTTTGTGTCTGTGTGGTCTTGCAATCCGATGTCCTTCGGAGGCGCGATGATGACATTCGGAGGTGGAGAATCTGGAGGAGGACTGAACTGTGTCTGTGGAGGCGGTAGTGGGAGCCTTGTAGTATTTACACCGACATTCGTGCCAAAGGCCATGCCGACAGTCGGTTTCTGGAGCTCATTGTTGTAGCCCGCGATTGTGCCCACACGCAGGTCCATATCACTGGGGGCCAGGTACAGCGCGTCACCTAGCACATAGTCCAGCTTCGACCTCGCAAACTGTAGCACCCGCTGGTACTCCTTGACACTTTTAGGGAGGTCGACCGCTGCGTCGATAATCTTCTCTATAGTGGCTGCGAACTGCTTCTGGACGCCAAATGCTGCCCCCACGCCTATAACTGAGGCGAGGATCTCTCCCTGTGCGCCAAGAATGGTCCCGACATATGTAAGCACCGTTTCATTGAGCCGTTCCACACCGGGCCGCGTGAGCCCCTGACTTTGGTCGAGCATGGCCCAGACGAAACCGTTTGTGACCTTGTCCTCTTGAGATATATAATCTATGTGAACCACATCGTTTGTGGTTTTCTGTTTAAACGACTCTATTCTAGAATCATAATCGTTCGCATATACTATATAGCCATAGTTGGTTGCATAGTTGAAAACTTTTCCTAAACCTCCAGAGTATGCATGCTTTTCGTTGAGGTGGCACGCGGCTGCAGCCTGGGTGTAGTCAACGTCGAATTCGGCGCAGATTTTTTGGTAAGCGTGGTTATTTATGCCGTTGTCGAGAGCGTTCCAGCTGGCACGTGTCGGCAGTGGGCACCCCATCTCGGCCAGAATCCTTCTGGTCTGGTAGTAGACGTGGAAGCGAAACACCGAACGCGCCAGCGCGGGCAGCTTTTCGTTAAGCAGGTGGTCCTTGACCGACACGCCGCAACCTGCCGTGGCGCACCAGATCGCAAACTGTAGCTGGTTCTGCCAGAACTGCATGGGGTTGCTGTTCCAGGCGCTGACCTGTTCATCCGTCGTGATATACGGTAGAACATAGTTCTGTGTTAGATCGAACCACGTCGTTTTGAATGAGGCCGAGTCACTCACGTGCACATCCTGAGCCTTGAGTAGCGTTGCAATCCTGGCTCTTTCGTCCGTCGTGTATTCGAAGACGGTGCCCATGCGATATCTCACTGTGTCGTTATACTTACATTGCTGTGGAATCTCCATCGTACTATATAGACGTGTGTGCCACGTCTCTAACCAGACTTCAACATGACACTACCTACAGAAGAGCTAGTGAAGGAGGTTTGGTCCGCGCTGTGGGCGATACAATTCAGCGCTAAACATGATAAAATTCCGGGTCCAAACTTTGGTGAAATGGCTTCTCGCTGTTTCGAATGTTGGTTTACAAAACCGGGTGCTTTGAAATCTTTTGCGAGTGGAGTGCTTTCTAGTCCTATTGATATACGCGCTATTACTGCACAGTTTCCAGCGGGTACAGCTGAAGCCTTTTGGAGATTCATTACATTATTAGAAAGGGTTCGAGATGACTGACTCTAAATTGTCAACTATCTATTACTCACCTCGCGGGTACTGGCGAGGACTGGCCGCTGTCAAGAAGCTGGCCTTGGCTGCAAAAGTTTCAGAGGTCGATGCTCGCACATGGTTAAAAAGGCAAGCTGTGTGGCAGATATACCTACCAGCCCTCGTTATATTCCACGTCCGATGTTCGATGAAGATCGACCAAATGCGGTTCACCAGGCTGACTTGCTGTTCTTACCACATGATCGGGTGGGTCGAAAGAAGTACAAATACGCTTTAACCGTGGTTGATGTCGCCTCCCGATACAAGGAAGCCGAGCCTTTGACGGACAAGAGCGCAGCTGAAGTTGCGGCAGCTCTCGGTCGTATATACAAGCGTGGGCCTTTGACCTGGCCTCATCTTCTGCAAGTTGATCCTGGGCGAGAATTTATGGGTGCTGTGAATCAGCTGCTGGCTAAGCATAACGTGCAGGTGCGACGAGGTCGTGTGGACATTCATCGTGAACAAGGTATCGTCGAGCGCTTTAATCGAACTCTAGCTGAGAGGCTATTTGGGGCGCAGTATGCCCAAGAGATGCTGCTGTCTGCGCGTGGATCCTCGGAGCGGTCGGCTGAGTGGGTGCGAGCATTATCCGATGTTGTGGCTGCGATAAACGATGAAGTGACTAGACTGACTGGTAAGAAGCCAGCTGATGCTATTAAGGCTTCTAAAGTGACTTGTCAGCCCTCCGTTCCGGCTCATCGCAAAGCTGGCCTCGAAGAACCCTTGCTTCCGTCATCGGCCCTTGTCCGCTATCTTTATCAACCTGGAGAGCTCGAGGGTGGCCGCCGCCGCGCGACTGACCCTGTGTGGTCGATGACAATTCACACAATCCGAAATGTTGTCCGGCAGCCGGGGCAGCCTGCTCTTTACTACTTTGACGATGGGCCGGATCGCGGGTTTGTGCGCGAAGAAATGTTAATTGTTCCTCTGGGAACTGAGCTACCACCAGATCGAGTTCTCAAGCGGCGTTGAGTATGAACTCGATAGGTTCTGTGTGTATGCCATCGGGTAAGACTCGACGTTTGTCGTAGTATGCACTCAATCCTAGTTTTTCTTGATTATATGTAGTCATCCGCCCATTTCTCAATCTGAAACCTCGGTTCGTGGCGCGGTCTTTTTTTCCTTCGAGGGCGGCTTTGAACCGCTGCCAGGTAAGCTGGTTTTGGGCATGGGACATACCTTTGCTTGAGCATTTACTCTCCTTCTCACTCTCGACGAAATGACATTTGCTGCAAATGACAGTGGCGCGGTGCCCGCTTGAGCATTCACTCACCGTCTCACGCTCGACGAAATAACATTTACTGCAAAGGGCAATGGCTCGGTGCCCTTCAAACTCGAGCTTGAACAGTCCCGGTGTTCGGTTGCTGAAGGTGTCCCACGCCAGCCAGTCTTTCTTACAGTTCGTGAACTCGGCAGCAAGCTTGGGCTTCACCACCTCTTCTAGAGTGTCTGCGCTCAAAGCGAGGTACAGGCTATCGGTGTCCATCTGGATTAGCTCGAAATCTTGTCGATCGATGAAGCGGTCCAGGAAGTCGTAGTAGAATTCCAATATTCTAAGTTTAGCCAGCTGGTAGACCGCAATGCCCACCTGGAAGGCGCGGTACATGGTCACCTTGGGCTTGCGACTCGTTATCTCATACGCCTCGCCTATTTCAGTGAGGTCGTCAAACCAGGCCGATCGTAATGCTTGATCTACCGTTTTTTCATCTTTGGTGTAGCTGACGTTGGTGTGTCTTTCTAGAGCTTCGATCAGTTTGCCGTAAGCACTGTTGCCTAGAAGTTTGAAGATTTCTGCAAACAGGGCGCTTTCTTTATCAATATCGCCCGTGCGACGCGCTTCTGTTACCTTTTTGACGAACCAGGTGAATATTTTTTCTGGTCGGTAAGTTATCGTGGTATAGACCGCTTGCAACTCCAGACCGTGTTCGAGAAACCACCGTAGCACCGGTGTAAAGGTTTCAAATTACCCCCTCCTAAACATTACCCCCCGGTAACTTGAAACCGGTCTCAGATTACCCCCCGGAAACTAGATTTGCATCAATCATCGCATTTATTGCACTAATAAAATCAGAAAAATCATCCCGCTTCTTGTTTTGGTCTGCAGAATATCATCCGTCATCCCACTTCGTGTTTTGTTATCAATATTTTGATCCGAAAAAAATAATAACCTCGAAGACATTTTCTCCATTGTAACTTCAGCGGCGATTAGTATTTTAGTTACAAATGAAAATATTCACAACAAACCACGAAGTGGGATTACGGATGAAAATCTTCAGACCAAAACAAGAAGCGGGATGATTTTTCCGATTATTTTAGTGCAATAAATGCGATGATTGATGCAATTTACAGTTTTCAGGGGGGTAATGTTTAGGAGGGGGTAATCTGAAACCTTTACACCGGGGTATAGAGCAGGACTTCTTCGACCTGGAGGGCTCCAAGAAGCTTCTTATCCTTCCCGCGTTTTCGACCTGTTTGTGTCAAATACTCCATCATCTCGATTGGAACGGCTTCTTCGGGGACCTCCTTATTTAGAAATAATGGGCACATCTCTTCGAACATGGGCCACAGATGTTGTGGTACAGCAACTTTACACTTTACGAAGCCAAATAACTTCCCGGTTAGGGTTGCATTTCTTACCCCCGTTGCAGCTTTTACGGGATCTGTGAAGTCATGTACTTTCTCTTTTCCACAGGGCATGTCTTGTGCCATTGTGCTTAGGTAAAGCGCATTAGCATCATAACCTAATATACGCTTGCACAGTTTAGCTTCTGCGTATTTGTGTGAACGGATTCTCGTTACACCTGCTTCGTGATATCGCGTAAAGACAATTGAGGGCCCTCCTGTTACCGCGGCCTTCAGATGCGTGTAAGCATCTTTGCTTGGGGCATACAGTTTTTTCTCGGCTGTCCCTCTAAGAAGATATTGCAGTGACACCCCGGGCAAGCTTACACAATCTTTACATATGTCTATTCCATTCTCTCCGTAATAGGCTTTCATCTTCTCCAACGCCTCAACGAATGGAGATACATCTAGGTTGTTGTAGTGGCGCAGCCAGTCGGCGAAAGTCCGCATTCCACTTTCACGGAATAGTCGCTTGCAGGCTTTCCATTCCTGCAGAGTTACTACAAACCCTTCTTTTAGTTTCGAATACCAAGCTGGGTAATCGGGCAGTCCTGGGTAGTCTAACTTATCTGCATTATCGAACCACTCATAAGGTAACCAAGACTTGGTCTGCTTGCAACCGTAGGCCTTCACCCATTTGTCGTAGGAGGTGCCTGGGGCTAGATAGTTCATGACATCCAGGAACTTGAGTTCGTCCGTTATTATGAATATCGTCTTCGAGCCGTTTTTGGCTACTTTTACCTTTTTACAGGTGGCTGCAAGTTGTTCGACGAAGAACTCTTTGATCAGATTAAGATCGTATTTGCCGGAGTTGAACCCCAGCACAGGCACCTGGACACACCAGTCGCGTATTTTCTGCTGCTGTCTTTTAGGGAGCATGTCGATGTCCGAAGGTATCCACCGGTTTTTCGCATCCGCCCTCAAGCCCGCGGCACGTCTCTGGAGTTCGTTCACGAAAGCGGCACTCAAGGCCTTCGGGTCTCGAATACATAGGTGGGTAGGTTGGGTTTCTATATTATCTCCAATCGACACAGATATCGGCACGTGGGTGTTTTCGTAAGTGAGGTCTGCTGTCGCCTGGTGGCTTTTTGTCTTGTCCAGATAGGCTTCGAAGTCGTAAACAATGGCGTGTGGATAGACCGCCGTTGCGGGCGTCAGGTTCAGATGTTTATACCCAGGGGCTTTACATTCCCAGGCAACTACCAAGTTATATCCAGCGTTTTGTATTTTAGCCTCTTGCTGCCGAGTTTTCTTCAGCAGCTCACGGGCGTCGTCGAGCTTGCAGTGGGCAGGACAGCCGTGAAAGTGACAACCGTGATATTGAAAGACTGTTTTGGTTGTTGGTTCATAACCATCCACCGGCGCTCCAGCAACCCAGCGCTCGCCGCCGTGTCCACAGAGGGCGTGATGGATGTGAAGCCCACGGCTTTCTGCCTCGTACTCCAACCAATCTATTGAGCCCTTGCTTGCATTCGATTTCGGGTAGAATGCTTTTTCATAGGCCGATGGCGGGCGCTGGATAGCTTCTCCCGGACAGTGGATCTGCGTGACCCCTTTTGTACATCGAGCTGCATGGTGATTAAGATTACAGGCCAGAGTGAATTGCTGGTTACAATGCCCGCAGGCGTACACGTTTGCCAGCTTCTTGAGGTCAGTTATAAGGAAGGCGTGGTCGTTATAGAAGCCTATGGTCATTGGTGGAGTTCCGATTGCATCATAGTGAGCGGGTTGTCTTATAAGCCGCCAGGTACCCTCCTCACTTGGTTCGTATACACGAATACCGAATTTGAACTTTTGCTCGAACTTCTTTAGCTGTTCTAACGCAATTTTTGCCCAGCCACCCGGTGGTTCCTCTTTGAGCTCGTAGTATTCCAGAGCTAACTGCTTGGCCTTTTCGGTGCAGCGATCTGCGCGGGCCCCCTGGTGGACCACTATGCAGCGAAACAGGCAAAGATTATCGTCAAAGGTATCTAAGGCGAACATACCCTTCTTTTGCCGCAGCCAGTCTGGTAGCTGTCCGGCTCCCAACATAGGTTCGTTGGTCCGGATTGCTTTGACGCGAACCGACTCCCAACCGCAGAAGGCCCATTTCGTATCTGGCCGAATAATTGGCTCTACCTCTAGACGCCGCTCGTCCTCACTCTGCAGATACGCTCGCGCACCAGCCAGATTAGTGAGAAGTGCTGGACTACCCTTAGGCGTTGTACCTTGTGATATTATTTGTCCGGTTTCAACGTGCTTGATAAAGTATGAGTAAGTATATCTCAGATAAAACGCTGTTTCAAGCAGCGCAACCTTTTCCATGAATCTATCTACGGTTGAGTGGTTTAGCCTACTGTACAGATTCCATGTGATTGTACGGCGGCCTGCATCCTCTATTGGCAATAATTCGTCTTCGCCAAGAAATTCGGCACGAAGTTGGGGGCCTTCTCGCCGAATATCCTTCGCTAACCTCAGGCGGCGGCTCCTTTTGGCCGCGAGTCTCTCCAGTGGCGCTTGGGGGCGCAGTTTCTTTTTCGCGACTGCTTTTGCGTGTAGTGCTGCTGTGACCTCCGCGCGTAATTGGAGATATTCTCGCATGCGCCGCGCCTTCTTGTGAGGGTTGTTAACATCCTCATGAAGGGCCCGAAACCGCCCGGTAATCTTGGCCCGCTGCTCGCGAATATCCTTCTCTGCGGCGCGGGCGGCAACAAGTGCCTCAAATAGCTCAAACTTTCTGAGCCGTGAATATCCCCGCAGCCCATACTCTTTAGCCTGGGCGCGAAGCTCATTTACAGTAGGCATATTTATTAAGATTTAAGAACCTTCTTGCGTATACCTATATATTCTATTTGTTCAACAGGAAATTTCTATTCTGCCAAGACGGATACATTCTAACGCATAAATCTTCTGTTTATGTTTCCATTGCTTAGTCAGCTCTTTCCCAACACCGCAGCCTAAACACAGTACAAGCCTCGACTTGGTTCCTTTCCCACAGCTCTGACATGGTTTTGTGCCTGCCCCCTTGCGTAATCGCATTCGATGGATCTTGCAGAATTCCTCCATACAAATCTTATCACAGCGCTCCATAGAGCCAATAAGCAGCCACTGACATTTATTGTGAGCTTTAGGCATGGTTTTTACCTCAGGTATATCTATGTTATCTGATGTGTCTAATAGGAGAGCCCTGGCGGCGAGGGTGTAGGCCGTCCCTTCGGGCTCCTACTCGGTTGCTTCTCGGTGATGGTTCGGTGCTGGTCGCTCTGCCGCGCTGGTCGCCCTCGCCCGCAGTTGGCCGCCCTCGCTCGCGATTGGCGGGGTGGTATCATTTCGAGTTCGCTTACACTACTTGTGTAAACGCCCTGTAATTCTCTCTGGAAGTCTTTCCTCGTTTTTCTGTCGTCTAAAACTTGCCTTTTTCGGTTTTTTTCTTCTTCTGTTATCGCTTTTGAAAGGCTCTTGCGGCGCGAAGCGCTTTATAAATAGTCATATACAATACAATCCTGAAAATAAAAGTTTTAGTTATCTGGCCAAGCTCAATATGTGCTAGTAAAACTGCTTTCCTTATAATTTCGACTCCAATGTAGTGTAGGCATATTTATCTATTCTTTAACTCAAATGAAAAAAAATATTTGCAAAAATAGAAGTTGGACTGATGACAGCTGTCAAAACAAACATTGAGCTAATTGTAATCAGCGGACTTTACCACCCATTGTAATAACATTTGCTGTTGCATTTTATGTGACACAAAAGAATAACAGGCCAGAATCGAGTTTGGTACTTGTTTGTTTGACGACCCGCAAGAACTATCATTGCAGCGTTTTTATCTTTAATAAATTCAACTTCTAGTTAGCCGAGAATGCGTTTAATCGATACAGCTTCTGTTTAGACATGATATTGTTTGATGAATCCCACTTCTATTTCGTCAGCAAATATTTTTCATCAATATAATTATATCTTCTATTTCATTAAAAATTATTGTTCATCAACCCAGCTTCAATCTCAGTGCTCAGAATGACTAATCTAACCTTAAAATTAATCTTAAACGACCCTCACGACGCCTAACCTGAATCCTATCCGACCCTCACATGATAAATCCCGCTTCTGTTTCTCCAGAAATATTTTTGATCAAATTTATTTAAAAAATTGGTCGTCAATCAGGCAAGATCCTGGAGTTTTAGCCCCAATCTTGATGCATAATGAAAACTATGATAGAATTTCAAAAGAAGATTACAATAAACCATTTTTACTGACACATTTATCAATTATGTTACTTTTTAAAATGTTTTGTATACTGGTACACAGACCGGAGTTAGTCCATAGATGGCATAGCAGATTGCACACTATGGGAAACTACACAAGTACAATATATTTGTTGCTTCTTTTGTTGAGAAACAACATTCAAGATCCATACAAGAAACAACAACGTCCAGAGAAACATCACACAAATGGTGCTCTTGGAATTCGGACGCAAGATCACACTAAGAAAATAGGGAAACAATGCAGGTGCAATAATTATATGTGACAAAGAATATGAATGGAGGTGTTATCTGGAAAGCAAGTAGGAACGCACACTGGAGAAATACAACACAGTTGTCATTTATCTATTGAAGAAAGAGTTTCCAACTAAGAGTCATCTAATATGTCATTTATTCCTGTTCAAGTGCTCAGCCCAGTGGCAGTTTCAAATGGCCTGCCAGTTTCAAATGTCATGGCAGTTTCAAACGTACAATGGCAAGATTCACAATTCCATTCAGGAACACACCAAGAGAAAAAGCCATTCCAGTGCAATGTTTGTCAAAAAGAATTGTGTTCGAAGCAGAGACTTAAACAGCACGAAAAAACCCACACTGGTGAAAGATCATACAGCTGTGAGTTGTGCAGCAAAGCCTTTACGCAGAAATGTGCCCTTAAGATCCATCAAATGATCCATACTGGAGAAAAACCATACACATGCAGTTTATGTAACACGTCATTTATACGACTTAATTATCTTGAAGTTCACATGAGAACCCACACTGGGGAAAAGCCATACAAGTGTGAATTGTGTGGGAACGCATTTGCTAGAAGATCTCACCTCAACGTACATATGAGAACCCACACTGGAGAAAAGCCATACAAGTGTGAACTTTGCAACAGAGCATTTGCACAGATTGGTGGTCTTAAACAGCATTTATGTAGGCCTATCCATGTGAATGCTTTAAGTTTTCCTGATAATAACTCACATAGTACAATCATTACATCCACCGAAGAGGAATGCATTGTAAATGAAAATGAGTTGTCAGCAACTGTGAATACAAGAGACATTTTACTTAGACAGAGTGAGAAGCCGATTCAATTTGAAACTCAGCAAGATGTGAATCTACGAACAAATACTGGAGAAAAACCATACAGATGCAGTTTCTGTGACAAGGGATTCTCAAACAAGTATAATTTTGATCTCCATACAAGAACACACACTGGAGAAAAGCCATACAGTTGTGAGTTGTGTGGCAAATCCTTTACGCAGAAAGGTGCCCTAAATATCCATCAAATGATCCATACTGGAGAAAAACCATACACATGCAGTTTATGTAACAGGTCGTTTATACGACTTAATTATCTTGAAGTTCACATGAGAATCCATACTGGGGAAAAGCCATACAAGTGTGAATTGTGTGTGAAAGCATTTGCTAGAAGTTCTCACCTCAATGTACATATGAGAACCCACACTGGAGAAAAGCCATACAAGTGTGAGTTTTGCAACAAAGCATTTGGTGACAGTAGTGAACTTAAAATTCATACAAGAATGCACGTGAACGCTCCAAGATTTCGAGGTGATAATTTGCAAAAGACATTCACCGCGTCTACAGATGATGACTACATTGTGACTGAAACTGAGTTGTCAGCAACAGAAAATATCAGAGACAATATGCTTTTGCAGCAGAATAAGCCAATTCAATTTGAAATCCACCAACTTGATGATGAATGTGCAATGGATTATTTTATTGTGGGACTCTATGGTTGTGGAGTGTGCGATGAGATTTTTGAAATTGAAAAGCAGTTCTTGGAACACTGTTGCCATCACATTTCCACTCCAGAGAAAGACACATTCGTTGACCTTTTTGAAGGACATGCTTCCTGTTCTTATTGAAATATCTCTCTTTGAAGCTCTATTTCACTTCCTTCCTTCAAAAAACGCCTTAAAACTCACTACTTCTCCTTGGCTTTCAAGCACATGAATCTTTGACTGCATCTTCCTCTGGCGGCTGACTATCCACGCCTCAGATTTACATTTCGGTGTGACCTTGCACGCGTTATAAATTAATTTAATAATAATAATAATAAATAATTGTGTAGAAGAGATAAGTCCTTTATCTGGTTTTGAACCAACTTCAGATCGTTTACATTGAGATTGTCTGTGTTGTATATTGATATGTTTGACTGTTTTTGTTAGTAAGGTGCAGAAAGGACATTATAAATGGTTATGTTAGTGTAATTGTAATTGTAATCGAACATTTATATAGCGCCACTTCAAGAGAACTCCTCAGAGGCGCTCCCGACCTGACAGCAAACCATAATCGAAGAGAATGGTTTTCAAACACTTGCCGGAAAGGGGCAAAGCAAGACAAAAAAGTTCATTACGGAGACTTATAGGTAATTTATTCCTTAATCGTAATAGTAAACTAGAAATTTCTAAAGCGCTACTAGAAAGCCAAGCGTGGGGCACCAGCTTATTCACGAGCGCTTATAGTGACCGGTGTTCATATTAAATTTGTATAGGCCTAAACTGTGTTTCTTCTGATAGTACGCATTTTATTTAAGGTCTGTTATAGAAGAATCATCATCTTTAATTATGCAAAGCTGACAAGAGAAAAAAACTTGGCCAGAGGGCCATTTACTCAATATTTACTGTACATGTATAAACACATATTCTCTACATTTAGAATGCTTTCCAGACATGAAATAAAACGCTTGTCATGTTTTATAACTTCTGCTGAACTATATGAGACTATGGTAAAACAACACTGGAAAAACAAGTAGGCCTACCGTGAATTCATTCGGAAGAGGTCAGAATTATCAGAAAATCTAACTCTATAATTTATTTAACAGTTTCTATTTCTTCAACGCCATTTTACTTTTCTCCAGAAAGAAACCTTAATAATAGTTATTATCCGAGCTGTGGATTTATTGTGTAGACTGCACATAGTTTGAAGGTAAAATCCCATTTTAGCGTCGGTAATTATTTTCATGGCAATATAATACAGATGCTAATGGTTGAACTGCGAGGCTGCAACAACAAAAGTGCTGTACTGACGAAAACCTCTTCTTGCGTAATATAAGCACAGATAATGATGATTGGTCCACCGAAATAGAAGCCGTATTAATGAGAAAGCGCTTGAGAAATGGAAGCTGGATGAAAGTTCTTTATTTACGAAATAGAAGCTGGGTTTATGAAAAAAGTCTACTGGTTTCCTTGCTTAAATAGAAGCTGAATTGACGATTTTTATCATGTGTCTCAACATGCATCCAGCTTCTACTTCAGATAGAAAAGAACTTGATCCATCTTCCATTTATTAAGCGTTTTTTCATCAATCCAGCTTCTATTTCACCTGTAAAACCTTCATCCAGCTTCCATTTCTCAAGCTTTTTCTCATTAATCCGGCTTATATTTCGGTGGACGAGTTGTCGGTGCCATGAAAATAATTACCGACGCTAAAATGGGGTTTTACCATGCCGTATTTGACGTTGGTAAGTAGGCAGAACAAGGAACGGACATTAACCCCCTGGACAAAACCTCCCCGTGGACACCCCTCCCCGACAAAAACCCGGTAAACGTGTATATTTTAGTATCGTAAATTATTCGCCATTGCATGGGTTTCAGCATTTGTCAGATGAATCATTGAACTAAATATATACACTTGAATGACGTACACCATCTATTATGATAACATTCGCTGTTGCATTTTGCTAGAAATAAAATTATCCATTATTTTAATTAATGCTGTTGATTTAATCGCGTTAACGCATGAGAAGTAAAACATGCGTTGAACGCTAACGATGAGCCGTTGACATCGGCCGCATCGCATCGTCCACTAAGGTTAACGCGGCCGCATCGCATCGTCCCCTAAGGTTGTTTCCTCACCCTGTCAGACTACATTGGTCGAATTCCAGGAGATGGCAAGAAAAATGGATCCAGGTTTCAAATGATAAATGTTTACAGAAGGACAACTGAGACGAAGTTTGGCAAGAACCACAACCTCTTGTGAAATATTGTGAATTAAATAATGAGGCTCAATAGTAGACCTACTATTGTTAGTTAATAGGAGCATGTCCATTGAACCGACCAATGTAAATAAACTGGTCTACCTATACAATTGGCTGAATAAATAATTAATTTTGATAGTCAGAAAACGGTTGTCTAATTTTCACATTCAGACCTATATCATTTTAATTAAAGGTGGCTCGAATGAAAAAATTAACGGATTTTGAGCAGTTGAGTGAGTTGACTACTTTGAACAGTGTTTCAATTCTGTCTGTCATACAAAACTCTTAAATAAACTAAATGCAGAAATTCAATAGGCCTAAGCCAAAGGTTATTGAATAAGCTTATATTTGCAATAGAAAGAATGCATTCAGACATTAAAATTTTATGCTGCAGGTCTCCTTAGAAGATAGTAAGATATATATATATATATTTGAAGGAAATGTATTGCGATTAATTTGCAGTTAATTGCGATAAAAAAAATTAATCATGCGATTAATTTCGATTAATATTTTTAATCGAACAACAGCCCTAATTTTAATACATGTGTAATGCAAAAATTGGAGATTTTTAAAGAACATTCCAATCCACCATATTTTACTGGAACACATACATTTCTCAATTGTTTTACTTAAATGTTTTGCACATTGTACCCATCCTCTCCTAAATAACAAAATAGGTTCTTAGAGGTAGAAGATTGATTACTGTGAGAAACCACACAAGTGCAATATATGTGATAAATGTGTTTTTTGTGAAACAGCATTCAAGGCTCATACAGCATTGTCCAGAGAAAGACTGGTCATAAAATGTGATGTATGCAAAAGAACAATTTATATAGAGTATCAATCTTGTAATCCAAGTACAAGGCAACGCAATGGAAAAAGAATACAAACTTGTGTAATATTATGTGTACGAAAGAATAATTTTATGCATGGAGGTGTTATATGGAAAGCATGTAAGAACACATACTGGAGAAATATAACACAATTTTGATTTACATAACAAAGACTTTCCAGCTAAGAGTCTTCTAATATGTCATTTCTTCTTCAAGTTATCTGCCCAAAGGCAGTTTCAAACGTCCAAGTCCATTTAGGAACAGACAAAGAGAAAAAGCCATTTCAGTGCAATGTTTGTCAAAAAGAATTTCGTACGAAGCAGAAACTTAAACAGCATGAAAGAACCCACACCGGTGAAAGACCATACAGCTGTGAGTTGTGCAGCAAATCCTTTACGTTGAAGGGTAACCTAAAGATCCATCAAAGGATCCATACTGGAGAAAAACCATACACATGCAGTTTATGTAACACATCATTTATACAATTTAATTATCTTGAAGTTCACACGAGAAACCATACTGGGGAAAAGCCATACAAGTGTGAATTGTGTGTGGAAGCATTTGCAACAAGTTATCTCTTCAAAACGCATATAAGAACCCACACTGGTGAAAGACCATACAGTTGTGAGTTGTGTGGCAAATCCTTTACGCAGAAAGGTGCCCTAAAGTCCCATCATAAGATCCATACTGGAGAAAAACCATACACATGCAGTTTATGTAACAGGTCGTTTATACGACTTAATTATCTTGAAGTTCACATGAGAATCCATACTGGGGAAAAGCCATACAAGTGTGAATTGTGTTCGAACGCATTTGCTAGAAGTTCTCACCTCATAGTACATACGAGAACCCACACTGGAGAAAAGCCATACAAGTGTGAATTGTGTGTGGAAGCATTTGCAACAAGTTATCTCTTCAAAAAGCATATAAGAACCCACACTGGTGAAAGACCATACAGTTGTGAGTTGTGCAGCAAATCCTTTACGCTGAAGTGTAACCTAAAGATCCATCAAATGATCCATACTGGAGAAAAACCATACACATGCAGTTTATGTAACAGGTCATTTATACAATTTAATTATCTTCAAGTTCACATGAGAACCCATAAAGGGGAAAAGCCATACAAGTGTGAATTGTGTGTTAAAGCATTTACAACAAGTTCTGACGTCAGAAGACATATGAGAACACACACCAGAGAAAAGCCATACAAGTGTGAATTTTGCAACAAAGCATTTCACGACAGTAGTAATCTTAAAATTCATACAAGAATTCACGAGAACGCTTCAAGATTTACTGGTAATACTTCGCAAAAGACATTCACAACATCTACCAATGAGGCAGTATCAAATGTCCAAGTCCATATAGAAACAGACAAAGAAAAAAAGCCAATCCAGTGCAATGTTTGTCAAAAAGCATTTCGTTCAAAGCAGAATCTTAAACAGCATGAAAGAACCCACACTGGTGAAAGACCATACAGTTGTGAGTTGTGCAGCAAATCCTTTAAGCAGAAAAGTGCCCTAAAGACCCATCTTAGCATCCATACTGGAGAGAAATCATACAGATGCAAGTTATGTAACGGGTCATTTACACAAATTAATTCTCTCGAAGCTCACATGAGAATCCATACTGGGGAAAAGCCATACAAGTGTGACTTGTGTGCGAAAGCATTTACAAAAAGTTCTGACGTCAAAAGGCATATGAGAACACACACTGGAGAAAAGCCATACAAGTGTGAATTTTGTGATGTAGCTTTTGCCCACAGTTATCGTCTTAAACATCATGCAGCAATCCACGTGAACGCGCTAAGTAAGCAAACGACATTCACATCGTCTACAGATGAAGACTACTTTGTGAGTGAAAATGAGATGTCAGCGACAGAAAATATCATGGACCATTTACTTAAGCAGAATGAGAAGCCAAGTCAATGTGAATCGCAGCAACCTGAAAATGAATTAATAATTGAATATCATACTCCTACACTCTATGGATGTGGAGTATGTGATGAAATGTTTGAAATCGAGAAGGAGTTCATGGAACATTGTCACAATCACATTGCGACTCCACAGAGAGACATGTTTGTTGACCTATTTGAGATGCATCTTCATTGCTGCTATTGTGTTGATGGAATAAGTCCTCTATCCAGTGTTCCACAAATATCAGAACGTTGAGACTATCCATGCTGTTTGTGCATATAACTTTTATATGGCTATTTAGTTATTCGAAGACACAGAAAGACATTACAAATGGTTGTGTTACATAATAAACATAAAAAGCAAAAACATAATTCTACATACCTGAATCAGTAATTAATTAGTTACAGACATATATGCATACTCAGTACTAAGTGTGTAAAAACAGTGCCTGGACACCCTTTACCTTTCCAAAAGAAGTGCCAGGACGCTCCTTACATTTTGAGGTGTGCTGGCCAAATAAGTGGCAGGACAGCATACATATAGAGATTTGAAAATAAGTGTCAGGACGCCGTTCATGACCGTCCTGCCACACTGTAAGCCCTGTGCATGCTTCAGATAGTTAAACTTTCTCGTGAATTGTGTGTCTCGGAACAGCAATGTGTTTTATAGGAATCTTATTCTAAATGGTTTATCATCTGTAATTCGATGCAAAAGTTGACATTAGAAAGACAATACATATGCGATTTATACATTGTATATCGAAGTATATTGTCACAGTAACTGTCCTTTATATGCACAAAGGTTTTCATACTGGAATATGAAGCCGTATAACACGACAAAGGTTTTATATGGAGTGATGGTCACAGCCTACAAATTAATATGCACATTAGAGAAAGACTGTGTGACTGATGAATGATATAATTTTATGTAAGGAATTGAATCAAAATGTGATCTTTACTGTTTGTGTTAGATATACCATGAACTTCATGAAGGAAGTACATTGTCAATATTTGGAAAATTGGATACAATGTGAAAACTTTCAGTTAGGCTTGTAAGGAGGCACAGGAAATGCTATGGAGTAGTAATTTGCTATATATTATTTTCATTTCTCTGTTAGGATTTATCGCGTGGCATGTGTGAACAGTGTTATGGAATGTTTTACATGGTAACACGACAACTCGTCCAACGAAACTGGATTGATGATTTTCATTTATGTACTTCAACATGCATCCAGCTTCTATTTCAGATCTAAAAACACCTTGATCCAGCTTCCAATTCTTATATGTTTTTTCATCAATCCAGCTCCTATTTCACCTGTAAAGAACCTTCATTCAGCTTCTATTTCCCAAGCGTTCTGTTCATAAGTCCAGCTTCTATTTCACCTGTAAAAGAGCCCTCATCCAGCTTCCATTTCTCAAACTTTTTTCAACAATCCAGCTTCTATTTCAGCTGCAACAACCATCGACTAAAACATTTCCAGGGAACATTTTGTCGTTAACCATTTGTCGATGAATCAATATTTTGGTGGACGAGTTGTCGTTGGTCGAGTTGTCGTGACACCGTTTTAAGTTGAAGAGGGAATGATTTACAAGTAAGTTTGTAGGAATATTCTTTATTAGACTACCAACAAACACACATTAGTTTTCAGAAGAAATAATTTTTAGAAACCTTCATGCAAATTCATACAACATTCTCATAGTAAACTTATTTTGCAAAAGAATCAACTCTTGGAAGGGTTAGATTATGCGGCCTGGGTTGGGTGGGTCAAGTATAAATTATTGTATGGAGTAACCTTATGAGGAGGGACTAGGCTGTGGAGAATGTGACAAGGCTTTAACCCATTATTGCCCAGCATCTGTTGGTGTTTAGAGTTGGAATGGCGTTGAGTCTTGCGGAAAATGAAAGATTCAGTATAGAATCCGGGAATAAGAAACTTTAAGATTCGAGTGAAACACCTGTTGGCTAACAAGAGGTGGAATCTTGATGAGTTCATAATAGAACTTTGTTAGCAGTGTTTACAGTGGATTAAAAAGCTTTCCCAGTTCCCACTGCTCTCGATATTGTTGGTTTATTTCTTCACACTCATTTACTGCTCACACGATTGATGTTCCCACTACTCAGCAAAACCACTTGGAACACAAATCGATTTCCAGAATATCACAATGCCAATAATTATGTATCTTGATTATTTTAGAGAAGTAACATGTTGTTATAATCTGCACCATCAGGCCAATCTTCTTGTACTGCATTATGAGAAATATCATTAATAAAGGATTCATTCGTTAGAGGTCAGGAGTAAACCCATCCGAACTCCAAATCTGTGTTGTAAAGTTTTGTTTTCTGTAAACGCCATTTTCATTTTCTTGTCTAAAGAACAACAATAAAATTCTCCAAACTGCGGTGTATCGATAAGCTTAATTGTTTTCTGCTAAATTAATGGTTTTAGGGATAAACCGTTCTCTCTTGCTGAAATTGGCGGCGGATCGAAAATAATGTTTTTGCTTATTTTGGAACTCGATTGATCAATGATAATTGTTATTTATTTAGAAGTTGGATTGAATAAAAAAAATTGTTGCTATTTAAATAGAATCTGGATTGATGAAATGTGTTTCATCAAATAACTTCAGAATTAGGCTATTTTCTTAAGTAGGGGTTTTGTCTGGATTTTACTCTTAGCTATTTTTTTTATTGTTGGGGGTTTGACCGAGGTGGGGGTGTTAATGTCCTACACTTGTCTACCAAGGAGAACAGACTGTTTTATGCGAGAAATATTATCATCAATCCAACTGTTGTTTAACCAATAATTTGTTCATCAATCCGAATTCCATTCCAAAAGTTTTTCTGTTAAGCCCACTTCTGTTTTGGAAAAAGGACTTATTCGTCAAGCTTCCATTGAAACAAAGACGAAGTTTCCTAATTGCATTTCTTGCTTACAGAAACAGTTATTTACCTTTATTATTAAATTAATATTTTACATTCACATTTATTTGAAACTACACAAGTACAATATAATTATTTGATAATCTTTTGTTGTGAAACAGCATTCAGGAATCATACAAGAAGTAACAGAGTCCAGAGAAACATCAAACATATGCTCTTGGAATCCAGTCACTAGATCACAGAAATGGAAAACAATACAAGTACACCAATTATAGTTATGTGTCAAAGAACATGAATGGCGTTTTATGGAACGTGTTTAATAACACATACTGAAGAAATACAACACAGTTGTCATTTATGTAACAAACAAAGAGTTTCCAACATGGAATCATCTAATGTGTCATTTATTCTTCTTAAAGTGCTCAGCCCAGGGGCAGTTTCAAATGTCCAATTGAAAAACTCCCAATTCCATTCAGGAACACATGAAGAGAAGAAGCCGTACCAATGCCATTTTTGCCAGGAAGCATTTCGATTGTACCATCATCTTGAAGAGCATGAAAGAATCCACGGTGAAAGACCATACAGTTGTGAGTTGTGTAGCAAATCCTTTAAGCAGAAAGGTGCACTAAAGTCCCATCAGACGATACATAGTGGAGAAAAACCATACAGATGCAGTTTATGTAACACGTCATTTACCCAAATTAATTCTCTCGAACCTCACATGAGAATCCATACTGGGGAAAAGCCATACAAATGTGACTTGTGTGTAAAAGCATTTACAAACAGTTCTGACGTTAAAAGGCATATGAGAACACACACCGGAGAAAAGCCATACAAGTGTGAATTTTGCAACAAAGCTTTTAACGACAGTAGTAATCTTAAAAGGCATACAAGAATCCACATGTACGCTCCAAGATTTCCTGGTAATACTTCACAAAAGACGTTCACAACATATACACATGATGACTACTACATTGTGAGTGAAAATGAGATGTCAGCAACAGAAAATATCAGAGACAATTTACTTGAGCAGAATGAGAAGCCAAGTCAATGCGAATCGCAGCAACCTGAAAATGAATTAATAATTGAATATCATACTCCTACACTCTATGGATGTGGAGTATGTGATGAAATGTTTGAAATCGAGAAGGAGTTCATGGAACATTGTCACAATCACATTGCCACTCCACAGAGAGACATGTTTGTTGACCTATTTGAGATGCATCTTCATTGCTGCTATTGTGTTGATGGAATAAGTCCTCTATCCAGTGTTCCACAAATATCAGAACGTTGAGACTATCCATGCTGTTTGTGCATATAACTTTTATATGGCTATTTAGTTATTCGAAGACACAGAAAGACATTACAAATGGTTGTGTTACATAATAAACATAAAAAGCAAAAACATAATTCTACATACCTGAATCAGTAATTAATTAGTTACAGACATATATGCATACTCAGTACTAAGTGTGTAAAAACAGTGCCTGGACACCCTTTACCTTTCCAAAAGAAGTGCCAGGACGCTCCTTACATTTTGAGGTGTGCTGGCCAAATAAGTGGCAGGACAGCATACATATAGAGATTTGAAAATAAGTGTCAGGACGCCGTTCATGACCGTCCTGCCACACTGTAAGCCCTGTGCATGCTTCAGATAGTTAAACTTTCTCGTGAATTGTGTGTCTCGGAACAGCAATGTGTTTTATAGGAATCTTATTCTAAATGGTTTATCATCTGTAATTCGATGCAAAAGTTGACATTAGAAAGACAATACATATGCGATTTATACATTGTATATCGAAGTATATTGTCACAGTAACTGTCCTTTATATGCACAAAGGTTTTCATACTGGAATATGAAGCCGTATAACACGACAAAGGTTTTATATGGAGTGATGGTCACAGCCTACAAATTAATATGCACATTAGAGAAAGACTGTGTGACTGATGAATGATATAATTTTATGTAAGGAATTGAATCAAAATGTGATCTTTACTGTTTGTGTTAGATATACCATGAACTTCATGAAGGAAGTACATTGTCAATATTTGGAAAATTGGATACAATGTGAAAACTTTCAGTTAGGCTTGTAAGGAGGCACAGGAAATGCTATGGAGTAGTAATTTGCTATATATTATTTTCATTTCTCTGTTAGGATTTATCGCGTGGCATACATGTGTGAACAGTATTATGGAATGTTTTACATGCTAACACGACAACTCGTCCAACGACAACTCGTCCACCGAAATACGTACAAGCCGGATTAATGAGAAAGCGCTTGAGAAATGGAAGGTGGACGAAGGCTCATCATTTATGAAATACAAGCCGGATTATTGAAAAGACATTCATGGTTTTCTAGCCTAATTGGAAACTGGATTGATGATTTTCATTTATGTACTTCAACATGCATCCAGCTTCTATTTCAGATCTAAAAACACCTTGATCCATCTTCCAATTCTTATATGTTTTTTCATCAATCCAGCTCCTATTTCACCTGTAAAGAACCTTCATTCAGCTTCTATTTCCCCAGCGTTCTGTTCATAAGTCCAGCTTCTATTTCACCTGTAAAAGAGCCCTCATCCAGCTTCCATTTCTCAAACTTTTTTCAACAATCCAGCTTCTATTTCAGCTGCAAAAACCATCGACTAAAACATTTCCAAAGAACATTTTGTCGTTAACCATTTGTCGATGAATCTATATTTTGGTGGACGAGTTGTCGTTGGTCGAGTTGTCGTGACACCGTTTTAAGTTGAAGAGGGAATGATTTACAAGTAAGTTTGTAGGAATATTCTTTATTAGACTACCAACAAACACACATTAGTTTTCAGAAGAAATAAATATTAGAAACCTTCATGCAAATTCATACAACATTCTCATAGTAAACTTCTTTTGCAAAACAATCAACTCTTGGAAGGGTTAGATTATGCGGCCTTGGCTGGGTGGGTCAAGTAGGCCCTAGATAAATTATTGTATGGAGTAACCTTATGAGGAGGGACTAGGCTGTAGAGAATGTGACAAGGCTTTAACCAACCCATTAGTGCCCAGCATATGTTGATGTTTAGAGTTGGAATGGCGTTAAATGTTGCAGAAAAGGAAAGATTCAGTTTTGAATCCGGAAATAAGAAACTTTAAGATTCGAGTGACACACCTGCAGGCTAACAAGAGGTGGAATCTTGGTGAGTTCATAATAGAACGTTTGTTAGCAGTGTTTAAAATGGATTGAAAAGCTTTCGCAGTTCCCACTGCTCTCGATATTGTTGGCTTATTTCTTCACACACATTTACTGCTCACACGATTGACTCAGCAAAAACACTTGAACCACTTGGAACACAAAGCGATATCCAGGATATCACAATTCCAATAATCATGTATCTTGATTATTCTACAGAAGTAACCTATTGTTATAATCTGCACCATCAGGCCAATCTTCTTGTACTGCATTATAAGAAAGATCATTAATGAATGATTCATTCGTTAGAGGTCAAGAGTAGACCCATCCGACCTCCAAATCTATGTTGTAAAGTTTTCTGTAAACGCCATTTTCATTTTCTTTACTAAAGAACAACAATAAAATTCTCCAAACTGCGGTGTATCGATAGGCTTAATTGTTTTCTGCGAAATTAATAGTTTTAGGGATAAACCGTGGTAAGCGTGTATTTTAGTATGGTAAATTCTTCTAAACCGTTCGCATAAGTATCATTAGAAGCTGGATGAGCATATTAATTAACAGAATTAAAGTTGGATGAGCGATGAAAAATGACTAAAACATGTTTTAAATAATTTTACGATGCTATACGGCTTAGGATTCGGGTATATGCAAACCGTTCTCACGTTTTTTAATTATTTTAATATCGGTTGAAAAATTGGCACTCCTCCGAAGTCCGGTCCCAAATTATTTCGCAACATTTGTCTCACCATCACTTTACAAACCGTTCAGATAATTGAAGAAAACTTGGTTCTTGTCGGTTAATTCACCGCCACACGCAGAAACCCATTAGACGAAGTTTTACATGCAAAAATTAATTCACCTCCAGTTACATCTGAAATTTAATCGGAATTAGCGATTGAGAAATGGAAGCTGGAGCCTGGATGAAAGTTTTTTTACAGGTGAAATAGAGGTTGGATTGATGAAAAACGCAAGATAAATGGAATCTGGATGATGGTTCTTTTACAGTGAAATAGAAGTTGAATTGACGAAAATAATGCATGAGAAATAAAAGCTGGATGAAGGTATGTCTAGATCTGAAATAGAAGCCGGATTGATGAAGAAACGCTTAAGTAATGGAAACTGGATGAGGGTATTTTTATATCTGAATTAGAAACTGGATTGACGAAAATAACAAGCGCGAAATAAAAGCTGGACGAAGGTATTTTTAGATCTGAAGTAGAAGCTGGATGCATCTGTCAAGAAATTTACTGGTAAACAAAATAGCCTCAATAATGACGTCATTCTATATAAGGGTGGGTAAGTAAGCATTGGAGATGTATATCTATGTGATAAGCCAAGCGAAATAATTTGGGACCGGACTTTGGAGGAGTGCCGAAAAATTGATATCATTTCTTCAATGTCGTACTTGACTTTGGTAAGTAAGACCAAGTACAACTTGACCACCTCCCCTCCATGTTGGACATAACCATTAATCACCACTACCCAGGCAGAGCATAATTTGCATTTAAGTTGTAATCCTCCGAATGGTGGTCCTAAGTTTCTGTTTATATAGATCTCTAGCATCACGATCTTGATTTACAAGTTTCGTTCTGGGGTTATCCAGGTTAGCGGGACCTGTCCCTTTCTGGATGACCCTTTCTGAGTATTCACCGTTCATACAATCAAGGTGTCCTATGAAAATTGTTTTTTTAATTCTTGTGTACCATTTTACTCTGCCAATCCAGCTTCTATTTCACCTGTAAGAGAACCATCATCCAGATTCCATTTTTCTTGCGTTTTTTCATCAATCCAACCTCCACTTCACCTCTAAAAACTATCATCCAGCTTCCATTTCTCAAGCGCTGGATAAGTTGTAGACCAGTTGTCATTAGACGAATTGTCCGGAGACCACTTGTCGTTAGACGAGTTGTCCTTAGACGAGTTGTCGTGACACCCATTGAAACAAAGACGAGGTTTCATAATTGCTTTTCTTGCTTACCGAAACAGTTAATTTACATTTATTACTAAATTAATATTTTATATTCACATTTATTTGAAACTACACAAGTACAATATATTTGATAAATCCTTTGTTGTGAAACAGCATTCAGGAATCATACAAGAAGCAACAAAGTCCAGAGAAACATCAAACATATGGGGCTCTTGGAATAAAGTCACTAGATCACAAAAATGGAAATAGGGAAAACAATACAAGTATACCAATTATAATTATGTGTCAAAGAACATGAATGACGTTTTATGGAACGTGTTTAAAAACACATACTGGAGAAATACATTACAGTTGTCATTTGTGTAACAAACAAAGAGTTTCCGTCTAAGACTCATCTAATATGTCGTTTATTCTTCTTAAAGTGCTCAGCCCAGTGGCAGTTTCAAATGTCCTGGCAGTTTCAAATGTCCAATTGCAAAACTCCCAATTCCATTCAGGAACAAACGAAGAGAAAAGGCCATACCAATGCCATTTTTGCCAGGAAGCATTTCGATTGTATCATCATCTTGAAGAGCACGAAAGAATCCACGGTGAAAGACCATACAGTTGTGAGTTGTGCAGCAAATCCTTTAAGCAGAGAAGTGTCCTAAAAACGCATCACATGATCCATACTGGAGAAAAACCATTCAACTGCAGTATCTGTGACAAGAAGTTTTCAACAAAATCATACTTGAACAGTCATCATAGGAGAGCACACGCAGTTGATGAACAGAAATACACATGTGATTCATGTCACAGAGATTTTCGCAGCATGACATTTCTGCAACACCATTTAAAATCACACACTGGAGAAAAGCAATACATGTGTGATTTGTGTCACACAGTTTTTCCATCTAAGTGTCATCTAACATGTCACACTAAAACACACAAAGATACGAAGCCATTTGAATGTGATGTTTGTCAGAAAGCATGTTTCTCAAAGCACCATTTGGAATGCCATAAAATGACCCACACTGGTGAAAGACCATACCAATGTGATTTTTGTAGCAAGGCATTTAGGCAGAAAAATGCCCTAAAGATGCATTTAAGGACTCACAGTCGGGAAAAGTCTGGACAAAAACCATTACGCTGCAGTACATGTGAAAAAACATTTACCCATATACAAGATCTGGATCTTCATGCAAGAATAATACACAGTGGAGAAACGCCATACGTTTGCTATTTATGTAACAGGGAATTTACACAACGTCAAGGTCTTATCGTTCACATAAGAACACATACTGGGGAAATGCCATACAAGTGTGAATTGTGCATGAAAGAATTTTTAACAGGTTTTCACCTCAAAGGGCACATGAGGGCCCACACTGGAGAAAAGCCATACAGATGTCATTTGTGCATGAAAGAATTTTCACATAGTCGTTGCTTTAAAAGACACATGAAAATCCACACTGGAAAATTGCGGTACAAATGTGAATTGTGCCTGAAAGAATTTTCATATAGTCGTTGCTTTAAACAACATGTGAAAACCCACACTGAAAAAATGCAATTCAAATGTGATTTGCACATGAACGCATTTTCATACAGGCGTGGCCGCAAAAGGCACACGAAGAGACACACAGAAAAAATGCCATATAAATGTAAATTGTGCATGAAAGAATTTTCAGATAGTCGATGTTTTAAAAGACACATGAAAACCCACACTGGAAAATTTTCATACAAATGTGATTTGTGTAGGAAAAATTTTTCATATAGACGTAACCTCGAAAGGCACGCGAAAACCCACAGTGGAAAAATTCCATACCGGTGTGAATTTTCTAATAAAACATTTGTCCACAGTGGTTCTCTTAAAAGCCGTACATATGTGAATGATCAAGGATTTCGTAGTAATGGTAATACTTCACACAATACATCTGTAGTAGATGACTTTGTTGTTGCTGAAAATGAGTTGCCAGCCACAGAAAATACGAGAGACGCCTTGCTGAGACAAAGCAAGAAGCCAAGTCTATTTGAAGCCGAGCAACGTGTAAATGACTAAATGATTTGATAATTGACGAGCTCCTTGCTAGCCACTATGGCTGTGGAGTGTGTGATGAAATGTTTGATATTGAGAAGGAGTTCATGGAACATTGTTGTAATCACATTTCCACTCCAGAGAAAAACACATTTCTTGACATGTTTAAAACACATTCTTCATGTTGCCATTGTGGATAATTATGAGTTTATAAGTAATTTGTTTATAAGTTTTGGACCAACTTCAGATCACTTCATTAAGATTGTGTAATTTAATATTGTACATTATTTAATTATTGAGAGACAGACAAGGACATAACAAAAGGCAATGCTACAGATGTGCATATTTTCTTATATGCCTTCAGGAGTTTCCCAATCTTGAAAATGTATGCTTTTCTTCGAGTGGCTGTTATGAAAGATTATTGCTGTAATTCAATTGATGCAAGACCTGGCAATAGTCTTAAAAAAGACAATACATGTGCAATTTATCACACAGTATATTGTTATAATGAATGTATTTGTGCACAAAAGTTTGCACACTGAAATGAAGCCTTTTTGTATGGAATTATGGTCTCCAAGTAAGAACACACACTCCAGAGAAATACTTTGTAAAGACTTTGCAAAACGATTTCATGAAAGTTCTGAAAATTGAATTTCTTCTATGTGGATAATCTATGAAGGAAATGTATCCATATTGGGAGCAGTGTGAGAACTTTCATTTAGGCGGGTGATGAGGCATAGCTAACACTCTGGACATCAATTTGTAGTTATTGCTAATATTTTATTTAACAGCATGGCTTTGATGAGTGTGTGGATTGCGTGATGGGATATTTAATATCGAGGAAGATGAAGGAATGTTGTCATCACACGAATTGTCCAATATTGTATAAATATTTTGAAATAATGAATTTCAAGTTTCTGTTTTGGAGATGAGCAATTTCTGTTTAGATCTACTTCGAAATAGCAACTTTTATTGTTTGAAATAACTTCATTTTGCTAATTATGATGTTTCTTTCCAAATTTTGAACCTATAGCAACTTTAATGTATCAAGGCAATTAGGCTATTGGAGATGTATTGGAAGGGATGTTATAATGTTTTTATGGAACTTACAGCATAGATGTGGTTTGAAACTTATTATTAACCACAGAATTTTATAATTCTTATAATATTTTTTTTATGTCGCATGATGTTGACTGAAATTTTCAGCCTCTTGTTATTGCTGCACAGCTGCCTTATTGGTACCGATATGGAATGAATTCTTATTGTAATTGTCTATAAAGCTAATCATTTTTCGTGTTTTATTTATTTATCTGGTTTCTAACGAAAATGTATAAAAGCCCTTGAAGATTTTTACTGAGAGGTGCTGAAAAAGTCAATATGCTTTTTTTAATCGATTACTTACTGAGGTCTAATTTGGTTCCCTATTATTATTATTATTATTATTATTATTATTATTATTATTATTATTATTATTATTATTATTATTATTATAACAGGAATGTTAGATTTAGGTTTTGGTTTAGTTTTAACAGATCAATTTCAGTTTGCTTAGAGTGGCCGGTCCATAGCTCCAGGTAAACCAGACAAGGTGCCTTGGTAGGCAACGGCGTTGTAGCGCTGGATGGTGACTGAAATGCTCTGGAATAGAAAGCCTGCTTCACGTGAATCACCAGAGATCTTCGACAGCCGGCGTCCGATCTCGGACACAAAGGCGAGACCTTCATTGTTGATGGGGCCCATTGTTTCCACGGCTAAGGGGACGAAGAGGTATGTCCTTTGGAGATCCAAATACTTTGACAATTTTCTTGTGGCGGCTTTCTCTGCTGCTCTTCCGGCTTCGGTCGCGTTTTCAAGGACGTACGAGGCGGCCAACGTGTCCACCACGGTCGCGTCCCAAATCAACGCCCTTCCGTTGCTCCAAGGGATTAGGGTCTGGCCATCCGGTCTTTTCCCGTCAGTCCTGGCGAGGCCCGACGGCTCCTTGATGGCCGGAGTACCAGCTCTATTTAAGCCCTGGTAGACAAGATCGTTGATGGTGCTGTGTCTTGCCTGTCTACCGAATCCAATTATTATTATCACTATTAATACTATTATTATTATTATTATTATTATTATTATTATTACAGCTGGTTCCCTACTATACTACACCATGGAACCTAAATCTCTACATATCATTATTATAACTACCGGAAGGACAATGCTGGATGTCCACCCCATCACTCCACCCCATTGAGATAATAATTTTGTGGATGAGAAAGAAGAATTCGGAAGGCGTGCAAGATTCCACTACAACACTTAGTGACCAAGACTCCATAGGGGCTTACACAGGATTTGTGACATGAAGGGATTGAAGGTATATAGACAAGTGGTGGTGTCGTTTGCCTTGGAGCCGGAAGGTTCGAGGTTCGAATCCACCTCACCGCATAGGACCTTGGGCAAGTTCTTCACTCACAATTGGTCAACGCTTCAGCGTGAAACTCCGATGCAGTGTCCGTTCTGCATTCGGGAGCGCCTCTGAGTAGCGAGAGCTTAAAGGAGCGCTATAACAAGTTCACATACAAACAAACAAGCTGCAGTTTCGAAACATGTTCAGAAGTCTCGTAGTACCTGAGGAGATTTTCACGACATCGCATTTCGACTCAAAAGTTTCAATTTTTAATATTCTATAGCGTAGTTGTGGGTCGCGGTGGTGTAGTGGCTATGTTCGTCGCCTTGCAGCCGGAGGATTGCAAGTTCGAATCTACCTCAAGTCACTGCGTAGGGACCTTGGGCAAGTTCTTCACTCTCGATTGCTCAGCCCTTCGGCGTGAAACTCTGATGCAGTGTCCGCACTAGTCTGTAGCGCCTCTGAGTAGTGAGCGCGAAGGGCGCTATAACAAGTGCACATGTATACAAACCAATAATTGTAAAGATCGTTAGTAGAGAATTCATTCGGTAGAGGGCAGATATAAACATATCTAACATCGTGCTCTGCGTTAGTTGATTTTGTTTTTATTTAACGCCATTTTTATTTATTCACATTGTTAGCAATTACCGTTTTAGACCAGTTGATTTGGTAACGTTAGCATTAAGGCCCTGGAATTAATTGGAGACAAGCGGTTTTGACGATCACGTAAGGTTTATTAGATCGACTAAGTTATGTTTTGGTATGACACCCTGGTTTAAAAAGTTTTAAGTTGAATTTAAATAGTTTATTTTCGAACGGTATAAAAGTGAGCGATAATAGAGGTCTGTAAGCTATATGCATCGTTACATAAGAACTGTTTTTTTCGGTATAGTGCGCTGAAATTTAAAAAAAATCATTTGTACTTTCGAGAAATTATTACAAGCGCATAGCTTTCATATTTTTTGTATAAAGGTATAAGAAATTTATAAGAAAGTGAAGGATAGACGCATTTTCGACCGTTTACCGTGTTTTTAGGCAATGTAGTTATGGAGCTCCGTTATAGCTACTGTTTCTTGGTTTAACAGCTTTGATTTCGATGGCAAGTATGTAGATGTAGCCTTCGGATTTATCTAATTGATGGAATTAAGCTAGATTAAACACTTTTTAATTTGTTGTTTGGGATTAACATATTGCGTTTTGACATTGGGGCATTCCACGTCAAGTTGGCACAGTCATTTGCATGGATTTAGTTAAAATTTGGTATGGTTATAAATCACTACGATAAATGTTCAAACCCAGAATTTTAGATTTTTGGGTCGACCGGTGTTCGAGATATGGGTCAACGAAATTGACCAAAACGGGTTGATTTCCGCTGACCGGTCGATGTTCAAACTGCTATTATCTCAGCTTCTAATACACCTTTGGGTTTACATTATTAAATGCAATGATCTGTACCCATATTTTATGTTGTGGTAATCCTGAAAATTGAGTGCCAGGTTACAAAGCAATATGGCTTTCCCCCAGCTTCACTCAGACACTGCGACCTATTGATCACATCCCATAAATGCAGCGCTCTAGTTACCTGAAGCCATGGGCAACCACAGTGCATCTCATTCAGAATTGCATCTTTCATGGGCGATGCTTATCAGGCTGGCCAATATACATTACGTACTGTAGTTCTTACATAATTAGCTGGTAGGCTAAGTGCATATTACTTGTAGCAGACCCCTCAACAATGATCTTAGCCAACTATCTGCTACTTGAATGCAGAATTCAGAGATATAGTCCAGCATAAGGTTATGTATTGATTTGTATGTTATCGGGCATAGTTTATATGTAATCTGCTGGGGACACACAGCCAGGGCAGATTGTCACACAGCAGATCAGTTACATGATCAGATGGTATGTGGCCATTATACGTGCAACAGACTTTAGCACTGACTAGATCCACTCCAGCTGACGAGATGAAGACCCACCAGTATGCTGTTGCATACTGGAGACAATGAAGCTGTTGACTAAGATGACAGCGATTGAAGTTGGAATGAATCTGCGGATGGCTTTGATTCGTCGCAGTTGGTAGAAACAACCTCAAACGAGTTGACTCACGTGGGCCACCATTCATTCAAGCATTTCAAGTATTTATTTATATAGCGCCTCTTCAAGGAAATTACTCAGAGGCGCCATGGTCGTACAGCTGTGAAAGTGAACTCCAAGGTTGCGAATGGTGTCAGCTGGATGGACTTCTGAATCACCAACATGGACAGTAGCAGCAGCAGTTCAGTTACATGATCGGTAGATGGTGGCACCTGAGGGTGGTGCACCATAAGAACTCTGACTTGGAAGGACTAAGCTTTAGACGGTTGGATGTCATCCACCCGGAAATTTGTTCAATACACAACAGGACTCTCTGTTTCAGTTCTGTTTAGAAATGCATTTGAGACTAGATAAGCTGATAGAGAGATCTGACTGCTGCATCCAGTACACATGGGAAAATCAATCAATTGACCGGAATTTATATAGCACCCAGGGCTTCAAAGATCCCGAAAAGGTTAAGGATGAAGTGCTCACTTGTCGAGTATGGGCTCTTTATCCATCTTCTTAACAGTTGTCATTATTCTGCCTAACTAGATCTTCAAGAGAGTTGTGTAATGATGCCAAGAGCACCTTTCTAGCTATCATACAAGCTGAGATAAAAGTGTTCATAGACCTTTAAGAGGTAAAACTGGTCGGGTCAAGATTTTCCGACCTATATCTCGTCTTATAATTGTCCCAACAAGACTACTATTTCTAGCTGCATTGCCCAAACAGAGAGCATTCACTCAGCTTTAGTTTGGTATTTCACTTTTGTTTCTAGGTGCAATAGGAGCTTAGATACAGCGGTTTAAACTTTGTCCGGTGGGTACGAATTAGGCCATTTGGGTCGAATTTATGACCCATATCTCGGAAACCGGTTGACCCAAGAGTAAAACATTTTGGTTTTGAGAGTTTCTCATTGGGTTCTACCACCTTGCCAACTTTCATCAAAATTTGACATGGTCATGCCGGATCAATGTGTTGATTTAACCTAAAATGACCATTTGGGTCGAATTTATGACCCATATCTCGGAAACCGGTTGACCCAAGAGTAAAACATTTTGGTTTTGAGAGTTTCTCATTGGGTTCTACCACCTTGCCAACTTTCATCAAAATTAGACATGGTCATGCCGGATCAATGTGTTGATTTAACCTAAAATGACCATTTGGGTCGAATTTATGACCCATATCTCGGAAACCGGATGACCCAAAATTAAAAAACTTTGGTTTTGAGAGGTTCTCATTGGGTTCTACCAACTTGCCAATTTTCATCAAAATCGGACATGGTCATCCTGGATAAATGTGTTGATTTGACCTAAAATGACCCAAAATAATTTTTTGCGACCCCCCAAAAATTTACCTTTGGGTGTCATTGGGTGTCATTCTCAGAAAATGTTGCCCATATATATATGTATCAGAAACAGCAATAAAACCTTTGTCTCTAATTTATTCCAGGTAGTGATCCCCATCAGACGGTCTATTTTATGCTGAGAGGTATTGATAAGTGGTTTCACTTAATTTGAGGTTAAGCCGTATTTTACGTTGCTAAATTATTTGGTAAGAGTGTATGAAACGTCGATTATTATTAACTCGCTGCGGCATTATAATTTTTAACCAATCCAAGGTAAACGTGTTTTGGCATTGTCAATCACTCGTTGCAACATTTTCAATACATCCAACTTCTAGTTTTGGGTTAAACCGTAGTTTAGGCTGTTTAATTATTTTCATTATCGATACCCCGTAGTTTAGGCTGTTTAATTAATAAACGCCTAAAATCATGAATATAGCGCGCCATACAACGAGTAACCGCAACCGGAAGTAACGAAAAAACGGTACTTTTTTATCCGACAACCAATTTCTTACATTTGATGACAAATATTTAGTGACAAAATAGAAGCGTGATTTTACGCATGAGGGTCGGTTAGGGCTCAGGTTAGGCGTCGTGAGGGTCGGTTAGGGTTAGTTTTAGGGTTAGTGTAGTCATTCTGCTGAAAATGAAGCTGGATTGATGAAAAACGCTTGAGAAGTAGAACCTGGATAAAGGCATTTTATACCTGAAATGGAAGCTGGATAAAGGCATATTTATAGTTGAAATGGAAACTGGATTGAACCTGGCGATCCAGAAATTACTTGTATATCATTTATACACATGCAAATAATTTAGCAACCTCACTTTTGGCCAAATAATTAAACACTTCCTCACTGTGATTGCCGAAAACTATCCATGCTGACTTCCTGAGTGTATGTATTAAATTGTGAATGAAACTTTCCTATTTGCTAAAGTGATCATTAAAACGATCAATAAATAAAGTTTAACCATTTCCTAAAGTGACCATTACTTGAATTTACTTTTAGCAATAGCCAAATAATTAAACAGCCTGGGGTAAAGTGAAAATAATTAAACAGCCTAAACTACGGTTTAACCTAGTTTTGTAATCTATTGTTTCCAAGGAATAAAGAGTATTAAATTATTGCGGCTGGCGCAGCATAATTAGTTTTCATCAATCCGGCTTTTAATTTGGCAAGAATCCTTCTTATCATTCCCGCTTCTGTTTTGGTAGCAATTATTTTTCATCAGTACTATTTATACTTAACATTGCTGCTTCGATTTCATAAAATCCCACTTCACATCTGAATGCAATAAAATTGTGTTCATATATTCCGACTTCTATTTTATATAGCAAGAATTATTTTCGTCAGTCCGTCTTGTATTCGTCCTAGAAAACTAGATTAATGACAAATATATTTTGTTACACAAATAATAAGCTGGGTTGATGAAAATAATTTGTTGTGTAAATAGAACATGGACTGACAACGGCTATCATGAAAATCATCAAAACTAATTAGATGTACTAAGTGAAGTTCACTGTCTATTTTAATAGGTTCCACGACAACTGGTCTACAGACAACTCGTCTAACGACAAGTGGTCTCCAGACAATTCGTCTACGACAACTAGTCTACGAAAACTCGTCTACGACAACTCGTCTATAAACTATTCCAGCTTCTATTTCGATCACCTATATTTCACCTATATAAAACCTTCATCCAGCTTCCATTTCAAATATAAAGATACTTTCATTCAGCTTCTATTTGATATCTATGTAGATGAAATAGAAACGAGATTGACGAAAAATCGCTTAAGAAATAGAAGCTGGATCAAGGTATTTATAGATATGAAATAGGAGCTGGATTGCCGAAAGACGCTAAAAAAATGGAAGCTGGATGAAGGAATTTATAGATCTGAAATAGTTGGATTTATCAAAAGAGCGATAAAGAAATGGAAGCTGGATGAAGGTTTATATAGGTTAAATAGAAGCTGGATTAATGATAAAACTTTTGAACAATAGAAGCTGGATGAAGGTGTTTTTATATTTAAAATGGAAGCTGGATGATGGTTTTATATGGAGAAAATAGAAGCTGGAGTAGTTTGTAGACGAGTTGTCGTAGACGAGTTGTCGTAGACCAGTTGTCGTAGATGAATTGTCTGGAGACCACTTGTCGTTAGACGAGTTGTCTGTAAACCAGTTGTCGTGACACCATTTTAATAACATTTGCTGTTGTATTTTTCTGGATCAAATTGAATAAAATGCTAAATTCAAGTTTTACCGATAATTTCAATACAAAAAAGATTACAAGAACGAATTTTTACTTGAATACCTACCTTCCTTTTTTCAATTATTATACTGAATTATGTTTTGCACATTGTAGACATTCTGCTGTCAGCACACCCAGATTTACACAAGAAATGTTCATATTGTCTGCTTGACAAGTCATGATAATTATGTTTTAACTTCTCAGTGTGGATTGCTACAAAAATAATATGGATACCAAATGAATATGATTACAAGTTTGAATTAAGGGTTTAGAGTTCCAAGTTCAAAACGTGGAAGAAAACATTCATAACGAATAAATCTACTCAAGATTGAAGTTTTTGCAAAATATATGAGCATATTTAGGAACGCAGAAGATATGCACATTGCAGAAAAACTACAAAATGTGCCATATAATTAAGTCATAAAGATTTGTTGTCAAGCACATGTATGAAAGATCACACATGAACCCAAACCTGTGAGAAATCATAATAAATGTTATATATGTGATAGATCATATAAACAGGGTTGTACACTTGGACTCTAGGTTAAAGAAAGCCAACACATGGGAAAAACCATAGAAGGGTAATACATGCGATAAATTGTATTGACAGACATTTTTTCTGGAAACCATAATTTATAAGATCTTACTCTGGAGATATGCTACATAAGTGTGATGTATGTCATGAAGAGTTTCCCACTGCACGGCAACTAAAATGGCATTTAAGAAAACACAAAGAGAAAAAGTCATTCCAATGCAATGTTTGCAAGAAAGCATTTCCATTGAAGCAACATCTTCAAGACCACGAAAGAATTCACACCGATGAAAGAAGATACATTTGTGAATTGTGCAGCAAATCATTTAAGCAGAGTGATGCCCTGAAATATCACCTAACGACCCATGCTGTAGAAAAGAAATTCATATGCAATATATGTGACAAGGTGTTTGCACAGAAATCAGGTTTGATTGGCCATACTAGAAAACATACTTTGGAAAAGCCATACAGGTGTGTTTGTTGTGACAAAGATTTTTTATTTTGGCATGATCTTCAATGCCATTTAAAAATACACAGAGAGAAAAAGCCATTCAAGTGCAATGTTTGTGAGAAAGCATTTCAATTCAAAAGTAACCTTAGACTGCACGAAAAAACTCACTCAGATGAAAGACCATACAGTTGTGATTTGTGTAGCAAATCCTATAAGTGTAGAAGTGTCCTAAAGTGCCATCAAAGGAGCCATACTGGAGAAAAACCATTCAGATGCAATATCTGTGGCAAGGCATTTGCATGGAAGGGTGTTCTGGAAATCCATACAAAAACACACACTGGAAAAAAACCATTCAAATGCAATATATGTGACAAAGGGTTTGCATCAAAATCGTGTCTGAATAACCATTCAGGAATATGCCATGGAAAATACAAGTGTTATTTATGTCACAAAGATTTTCCAAAGAGGTATCATCTACAACGCCATTTAAAAACAAACCCAGAGAAAATTCCTTTTATGTGCAAAGTTAGCAAGAAATCATTTCTGCTCAGGCGAAATTGTGAACAACATAGAAGATTGCACACCGGTGAAGAGCCATACAAATGTGAATGGTGTAACAAGGCATTTAAATACAGTAGTATCCTACAATCGCACATGAGAATCCATACTGGAGAAAAACCATTCAGATGCAATGTCTGTGATAAGGCATTTGCATGGAAGTCTACTCTAAATTCTCATACAAAAATACACACTGGAGAAAAGCTATACACTTGCAGTTTATGTCACAAGTCATTTACGCAGCGTCAAACTCTCAGATATCACTTAAGAAGCCATACTGGGGAAAAGCCATACAAGTGTGAACTGTGTTTGAAAGGATTTTCGAGAAGTTTTGGCCTCAAAAAACACATGAGAGTCCACACTGGAAAAAAGTTGTTCAGATGCAATGTGTGTGACAAGGAGTTTCCATTGAAATCGACTCTGAATATCCATATACGAATGCACACTTGGAAAAGAAGACCACGCGGTAGTGGGCCATGTAAATGTGAACTATGTAACAAGGCGTTTAGGGACATTAGTGACCTCAAAAAACACATGAGAGCCCACACTGGAGAAAAGCCGTTCAGATGCAATGTCTGTGATAAGACATATGCACAGAAAGGTCATCTCTATATCCATACAAGAATACACACTGGAGAAAAGCCATATACTTGCAGTTTATGTTGCAGGTCATTCATACAGCTTCAAAATCTTAGAATTCACATAAGAACCCATACTGGGGAAAAACCATTCAAGTGTGAACTGTGCATGAAAGCATTTGCAACAAGTTACAGCCTCAAAATGCATATGAGAGCCCACACTGGAGAGAAGCCATACAAGTGTGAATTTTGTAACAAAACATTTGCCACGAACATATCTCTCAAGAGCCATTCAAAGAGCCACAGGAACGATCACAGACTTTCTGATAATACTTTACATAATGTGATCATTACATATATAAACAACGACAATGGTAAAAATGAAAATGAGTTTGAGTTGTCAGCAGCAGAAAATATGAATGAACTTTTACAGAGTCGTAAGCCAAATCAACCTGAATCCCAGCAACCTGAAAATGAAGTAATACATTTTGAATCTTTTATTGTTGTACTCTATGGCTGTGGAGTATGTGATGAAATGTTTGAAATCGAAAAGGAGTTTATGGAACACTGTGTCCATCACATTGCCACTCCAGAGAAAGACACATTTGTTGACCTGTTTGTAAGATGTCTTCCATGCCACTTTTGTGCTGAAGAGATAAGTCCTTTCTCCTGTGCTCTTGAACCAACTTCAGATCACTTACATTGAGATTGTCAGTTTCGTGTTTTGATATATTTGGCTATTTAATTATTAATAAACATATTAAGCATTCGACAATATTTCACATGAACAACTATGGCTAGCGATGGTGGAAATAGGATATCCACCACTTATCATTGATTTGCTGGATACATTATATTGTAAGCAGTGAGCAAAGGTGAAAGTGGCCGGGGTACTAGTTATCGAGTGATTTCCGTATCAAGAAATGGGTCAGATAAGGATGCGTAATCTAACTTCATTTATTCAACACCATGGCAGAGGTGGTCATAAGATGAGTGTGTTTACGCACAAATTGTTATGCACTGCACTAGAATGCAAATTAGTGAAAGACTTGGCATGTGTGACTGATGTATTGTCCAACGTCAGAAATGTACTGGCACTCATTGTTTATGCTGAATAAACTATGGAATAAATGCATTGACAAGTTTGAAAACAATGCAAGAAATTTCTTTTAGACTGGCGATGAGCCATGGCTAACTCTCCGGGGATTAGTCTGTAGTAATTGATAATATTTTATAGCACAGTGAATCTTTAGCATGTATTAGGTGTGATGGAATATCTTAAATTATGGCTGATGATGTAGTGTTCTCCTCACTCTGATTCTGCAACTTGAGACAACTTTTGTATATTTTCCTAGCTGCTGTGGTGTAGATGAACAATAATTATTACTGTTAGTCTTATACTTTGAGTCAACAACTTGTATTGTTTGAAATAACTCTATCTTGCTAGTTATGATGTTTATGTTCGGGTTATTATAAACTTGGTGGTTGCATATCAACCCACAATGCTTGAATTTTATCAAATCAATTTTTGTGAATGTACTGGAAGAGTTACTATAATGCTTTTATGGAACTAATCATGGTGCGTTTTGAAACTGATTATTGACCACTGAGTTTAACAGTTCGTATTTACTGTGTATTTTAAAAAATTATGACTCAAATTTTCAACTACTAGTTACAGTGTGTCTGCATTTCTGCCTTACAGTGATACCAAGATGGAATTAATTCTTCTTGAAAATGGTTCCAAAGACCATTCTCGGTATTTTTTAATTTACATTATTTTGTTTCTGACGGTAATGTATAAAACGCCCCTTGAACATTTCTCCCACAGCCGCTATGACTGTTCGCCCTGCAGGGGTTGAATACAAGACGAATTGACTTAAAATAAAGTCTTGTTCCATGGAAGTCAGATTGATGAAAAAAATTTCTATTTGAATAATGATTATTTTTCATCAATCTGATTCAAGTAAGAACATTATCATCAATCTGACTTCAATTTAGGCAAGAACATTTTCATGAATCCAGCTCCGATTTAAGCAAAAATATTTTCATCCATCCAGCTCCAATTTGAGCAAGAATATTTTTCTAATTCCAGCTTCCATTTAAGTAAAAAATAATTAAATTTTGGTGAATCCGACTTTCACACGGACAACGGGATGTATTTTTTAACTTTGGACCGCCGTTTGGAGGATGACCGGCCAAAGACCTACACAGTACACAGCTCATCTTCTGCCCGAGTGGGTTATTTCCAACCTTGGGGGTTGTCGAGGGAGGTTCATGCCCGTGCCTCCATACGGACACTATGGCATATTGATTCATAAACTACAAAGATTGCTAAGAGGCCCACACAAGAGACATGCTGACGGCCTATAGCGCCATCACGTTTGTTGTAGTTATATACGTTATGTTTTCAGGGCATTAAAGTTTAAATTCAATCAAAACACTAACTAGTTTGCTAAATTTTGATCCCGTTGTATACCTATAGCCAGAGTGTATCTATAGCAAAAGGAAAAATTAGAAGAAAAATCATAATATGATATTTGAATTATCTATAAGGCGAAAGAACATTAATAGAGAATTCATTCGGTAGAGGTCAGAAGCATTGAAAGTCTAACTCTTTGTTGGAGGGTTTTATTTTCGTTGTCACCATTTTGATTTTCGTAGCAAAGAAACCATTACTACTTCCATGCTGCGGAGAATTGATAAATTAATGGTTTTGCTTTATATTCGTTACACCAAATGTGGTAAACACGTATTTTAGCGTAATTAATTATTTTAACGCTTATAATGGCACGAAAAGCGTCTTAAAATATTTATGTCAACGTGCTATTGCCAAAGTGATGTATTATTATACTTCGAATATCTTAAAAAGAAGGATTTCCACCGAAATTTTTTAATATTTTGTCGTAACAAACCGCCGATCGAAGTTGTTGTTCAATTGCAACCCTTTCCGGAAGTGGCGCGCGGCAAGCAAAAATTACCGTAATAAATAAGTAAGTAAAAGTCCACCTTTTTCAATTGCTTCAGTTGTTTTATGAATCCAACTTCTGTTGCAATAATAACTATTTTCATCAATCCAGCTCCAATTTCAGCTTGATTATTTTCATTACCCCAGCTTCTATTTCTGCCCGTTATTTTCGTCAACCCAGCTTCTCTTTCAGATATAGAAATACCCTCATCCAGCTTCGATTTCTTAAGCTTTTTTTCCATCAATCCGGCTTCTATTTCACATCTACAAATACCTTCATCCAGCTTCCATTTCTCAATTTTCACTTAGGACCGAAGTCTTGACGTAGGCCTACGTACACGTTATTTATAGTCGCATATACGTCCATGGTTTGGCGCGTACCCCAACTTCCGGTTAGATGTTGTGGTTCAATGGCGATTCGAGCGTCGATTTCGCATGGGAAATGCGACATTTTTAAAACGTATTTTCTGTGAATATTCGTATTCTTACGAAATTTTAAGTGTGCTGTTAGATGAGTTAGACCTTTGCAAGTCATTAGGAATTATTTACGGCGCTTTTTGTGTCGTTATAAACGTCAAAATAATTAATTACGCTAAAATACGTGTTTACCCCAAATGTTATTGGTTAGCCCGTATTTTACGTTGCTACATTATTATATCAATGTAAGAGTATTTTAGCATCGTAAATTATTCGCTGTTGGTTACCAAGTAAATCCAAATTCCAGCTTGGCAAGAATTCTTATCGATCGATCCAGCTTCTGTTGAGACAAGAATTTCTTTCATCGACCCGGCTTCTATTTGAGCTGCAATTTCTTTTCAATCGTATTTCTTCTACTTCACAATCCAGCTTCGGTTTATAAAATCATTTTTTCTAAATCCCACTTCTGACTGAGTAAACAATGTTGTATTAATTAATCTGACTTCTATTAAGCAAAAAAATTTCGTCAGTCCGACGTCGGAAGATGTTAGGCTGGCCGCGAAGGACAGGATAGCGCGTAGCGGCTGTGCCGCCCGATGCGCTACAAGCGCGCGAAAGGACTAAGTGCTAAGTTAGTAGACTTGTATTCGATAAGGGCTTAACATCGATGGGATTATGAAGCTGAATATTTCTTGCCAATCCAACTTTTGTTTATGCAGAAAATATATCCATTTAAATTAAAATTCATTGTTTATTTTATCATTCCCAGTGGACCAATTATAGCCAACTCAGTTCTCACATATTTCAGTCAAGAAGTATAAACCTAAAAAACTAGATTAGTAAGGAAAAAAATCTATGTATAAATATAAGTTGGGTTGATGAAAGTAATTTGTTGCGTAAACAGAAGTTGGACTGATGCCAGCTATCAAATAAATTATTGAATTAATTAGGTGCAGTGAAAATTAAGGGAGTTAGCCATCCATTAGGTAGCATTGGCTGTTGCATTTTACAAAACGAATAAAAAGCTAAATTCAAGTTTTAACATTTCATTTCGTAAGAAGATTACAACAATGAATTTTTATTTTGATATCTACTTTTCTCAATTATTATACTGAATTATGTTGTGTTCATTGTAGCTATCTCGCTCTCAACACACCCAGATTTACACAAGAAAAGCAAAGATCATCTTGTCTCTTTTTACGTCATTGTAATGTTTTAAACTTCTAAGTGTGGATTTTAAATAACATCAAACTGAATAAAATTTCAAGTTCTGAAGAAAGGTTTTAGTATGCCAAGTTGAAAATCTGAAAGGAACCATTTGTAATGAATACATCTATTTAAGTTTGTTGCAAAATATTTAAACGTATTGTTTCCATGGAAGACATGAAGACTGCAGAATAACAACAAAAGTGCATTATTAGAGATTAATTATTTGTTGTGAAACACATCTTAATGATAAAACATGAATCCACACTAGATAGGAAACCATACAAATGTGATACAATATTTCATGTGATAGAACATTGAAACAAAGTGGTGCACTTGAAGTCTAGTAAATAGCAACACTGGCAACAGCAACAAAGTTTATGCTTAAAGGAGTTATCTGGAAACCATATACAAGTAAGATCTTACTCTGGAGATATGCTACACAAGTGTGATGTATGTCATGAAGAGTTTCCCACTGCACGTCAACTAAAATGGCATTTAAGAAAACACAAAGAGAAAAAGTCATTCCAGTGCAATGTTTGCAAGAAAGCATTTTCTTTGAAGCAACATCTTCAAGACCACGAAAGAATTCACACCAATGAGAGACGATACATTTGTGAATTGTGTAGCAAATCTTTTAAGCACAGTGATGCCTTGAAATATCACCTAACGACCCATGCTGGAGAAAAGAAATTCATATGCAATATATGTGACAAGGTGTTTGCAAAGAAATCAGGTCTGATTGGCCATACTAGAAAACATACTCTGGAAAAGCCATACAGGTGTGTTTGTTGTGACAAAGATTTTTTATATTGGCATGATCTTCAATGCCATTTAAAAATACACAGAGAGAAAAAGCCATTCAAGTGCAATGTTTGTCAGAAAGCATTTAGATCGAAGCACAATCTTAGGCTGCACGAAAGAATCCATTCCGATGAAAGACCATACAGTTGCGATTTGTGTAGAAAATCTTTTAAATGTAGAAGTGTCCTAAAGTACCATCAAAGGATCCATACTGGAGAAAAACCTTTCAGATGCAATATCTGTGACAAGGCATTTGCACGGAAGGGTGTTCTGAAAATCCATACAAAAATACACACTGGGGAAAAACCATTCAAATGCAATATCTGTGACAAAGGGTTTGCATCTAAATCGTGTCTGAATAACCATTCAGGAATATGCCATGGAAAATACAAGTGTTATTTATGTCACAAAGATTTTCCAAAGAGGCATAATCTACAATGCCATTTAAGAACAAACCCGGAGAAAATCCCATTTATGTGCAAAGTTACCAAGAAATCATTTCTTCTCAGGCGAAATTGTGAACACCACAGAAGATTGCACACCGGTGAAGAGCCATACAAATGTGAATGGTGTAACAAGGCATTTAAATACAGTGGTATCCTACAATCCCACATGAGAATCCACACTGGAGAAAAGCCATTCAGATGCAATGTCTGTGATAAGGCATTTGCATGGAAGGCTATTCTGAACTCACATACAAAAATACACACTGGAGAAAAGCCATACACTTGCAGTTTATGTCAGAGGTCATTTAAGCAACGTCAAAGTCTCAGATTTCACTTAAGAAGCCATACCGGAGAAAAGCCATACAGGTGTGAACTGTGCATGAGAGGATTTATAAGAAGTGTTGGCCTCAAATTGCATATGATAGCCCACACTGGAGAGAAGCCATACAGGTGTGAAGTTTGCAACAAAACATTTACCAAGAAGACTTCTCTAAAGAGACATTCAAAGATCCACGTGAACGCTCTAAGATTTCTCGGTAGCACTTCACATAATACAATCACTCCGTCTACAGCAGATGGCTACAATGTGAATGAAAATGTTTTGTCAACAACGGAAAATATGAGAGATATTTCATTGATTCTGAATGAGAAGCTGATTAAATCTGAATCACAGCAACCTGAAAATGAATTAGTAATTGATTCTTTTATTGGTAAACATTATGGCTGTGGAGTATGTGATAAGGATTTTGAAATTGAGAAGGAGTTCATGGAACACTGTTGCCATCACATTGCCACTCCAGAGAAGGACACTTTTGTTGACCTTTTTAAAAGACCTCCGTTGTGCTGTCATTTTGGAGAAGAGATAAGTCGTGGATCCATTTTTGAACAAACTTCAGATCACTTACATTGAGACTTTCCGTACCACACGTTTATTATACATGTATATGGCTATTTAGTTATTAAGAGACATAATATAGTACATTAATAATAATATGCCGGACTCAGCTGCCTATCGATTTTGTTTTGATTAAGTGCAGGTCTGTGAATAAGCTGGTTGCCGCGACTTCGCTTTTGTGTGCGCTGTAGAAGTGTCGAGATTACGAGTACATTGCAAATGGTAATGGTACAGATGTGCACATTTCTTATGTGTCTCGGCTTGCTTCATGAACTGTATTCATTTGATTGAAAGACTTCTAGAAGGAACATCATCTGTAATTCAATGCAAGACTTGGCAATAGAAGGACTATAATACAGGTGCAATTTATATCACAAAATATTTTTCTATGGTGAATGTCTTTATGTCTTGCTTAAATTGGAGCTGGATTGATGAAAATGACTTGCTTAAATTGGAGCTGGATGGAAAATAATAATTATTTAAGTAGAAGTTGGATGACAGGAATTATTGCCTAAATGGAAGCTGGATTGACAACGATTCATGCTGTCCTAGATTACACCAACAGCTTTTAGCTTCATATCGGAATGACTAAGCGACACTAGCAAGTTATAAGTTCGAATGCCTGAATGACTGTGACAGGTGTTTGCACGCATGTATGCATGTATGTATATGAAAATTTATATAGCGCCTTACAAAACCTCACGAAGGCGCTTAACGTAGCTAACAGTAACGTAGCTAACAGACAGTTCTAAACGGTTCCACGACAACTCGTCCACAGACAACTCGTCCAACGACAACTCGTCCACGGACAACTGGTCCACCGACAACTCGTCCACCGAAATAGAAGCCGGATTAACGAGAAAACGCATGAGAAATGGAAGCTGGATGAAGGTTTTTACAGGTGAATTAGAAGCTGGATTGATGAAAAACCGCTTAAGAAATGGAAGATGGATCAAATTTTTTTTTCTATCTGAAATAGAAGCTGGATGCAACTAAACGTTTCAAATAATAGGCCAGTCAAAAATACGGGAAATTCATCATGAACCCGAGAATTTACTATGGCAGACCTTTTTTGGCAGAATATTGTACGTAAATACCCTACTAAACTACAGTAAAAATGCTAAGAAATTCCAACATGGGGAAATATGTTTAAATCGTGAATTATTGTGATGAAAATTATGACTGTGCGTATTATAGCGTTTCGCTTAGTCATCGCCTATGCTTATAAGCGTGACCTTAAGTGCGGGGTAGTTATTGACCACACGCTGCAAAGTTATTGCATAAAATTTTATTTTTTGGTCTCCATAGTTCAGATAATAAATATATTATTCGATATCTAATTTTTTAAATCGGTAATTTCACTCTGTTTCCAGCAGATAAATCGTATTTCCGCCAGTCATTGATATGATGATTGATATGTAAACAAACTCGTTCGGCCTATCGGGGAACGGACATTAGCCCCCCTGGACATTAGCCCCCCCGGACATTAGCCCCCCCGGACATTGGCCCCCCCGGACAATAGCCCCCCGAGGTAGGACATTAGCCCCCCAGTCAAGCTCAGACGTAGTTAACTGACGTTAACAAACCTTCGTTGTAGCAAAAGCTGACACTAACAAGTAGGCCTCGTTACTGTATACGATCCCTGCAGTCATTCATTTCCCTTTGGCATCGTGAGGGTCGGTTAGGGTCAGGTTAGGCATCGTGAGGGTCAGTTAGGATCAGGTTAGGCATCGTGAGGGTCGGTTAGGGTTAGTGGTTAGTGCAGTCATTCATTAACATAAGTTAGACATCGTGAGGGTCGGTTAGGATCAGGTTAGGCATCGTGAGGGTCGGTTAGGGTTAGTGGTAGGGTTAGTGCAGTCATTCAAAAATAGGGACCTTATGGGGCGGGAAATGTCCTAGGTCGGGAGGGAAAACGTCCGGGGGGGGTAAATGTCCGGGGGGAATATATCCGGGGGGAATATATCCAGGGGGAAATGTCCTACATCCCAATTTATCAGTTACGGCACTATTCAATGATTTGCACAAGAAGGGGGGCTAATGTCCGGGGGGGCTAATGTCCTAGCAAAAATCGGGGGGCTAATGTCCGGGGGGCTAATGTCCGGGGGGGACTATGTCCGGGGGGGCTAATGTCCAGGGGGGCTAATGTCCTACACTCGGCCTATCTGTTAGTGCTTTTGGTCGTCTGCTACAAACTGAATTAATTTTTAAAATTATTTCCCCATATCGCATTTTCGTAGCATTTCTACCACATGTTTTTTAGTCCATTTCGAAACTTTTTGTGCAAAAATTTGCCTGCCATAGTAAATCTTCGGGTTCAAGACTTAATTGACCGGACTATAAATCATTCTGCTGAAATTGAAGCTGAATTGATGAACAATGACGTCGATGGTCGCGCTCTAATTTTATTGCATTCGTTGGCAGCCATATTGTTTGGAGTACGGGCAGCCAGTCTTGACGTTTACCGATATGGGTATAGTATAGTATAACAGGAAATGAGTAAGTTTATAGCTTAAAATCGGCCAAATTGTTTGGAGAGGATTTTATCAGGTGAGATGCTAGTAATTTGGCATAAGCTTAGGCCTACTTTTACAATCATAAATGTATTTTAAACGATGTACGACGTTTTCGTTTTATTATATTTACGGTTATGAGATGACGTGTCTTAAAAGCCGTTTATGTTAAGAGTACAGTGATGAGTCATGCCATTAAACCCATCAGGAATCGATACGGTTTATCACTATCATAATAAATTATTACGTTTATTCACTCTAGATACTTGTCCCCCAAAGAGCTGTGTTATATTAAGACAAAGTTTCTTAGGTTCATGACATTTATTAGCTGCATCTCAACATCGAACTCTTAGTATAAAGTGTCACAACAAAGAATTAGTAACCTTAACCTAAACATCAGATGCTGCAACAGTCTGCTATAGTACAAAACACTTCGCGATACTGCATTGCATGTATCTCATGAAACATTCTCAAAGACAATTAAGACGCACTTGTTTAGAACTGTCCGGTAGCCACGTTAAGCGCCTTCGTGAAGTTATTGTAAGGCGCTATATAAATGTTCACATACATACATACATACATACATACATACATACATACATACATACATACATACATACATACATACGTATACATACATGTGACGTCATAAATATCACAACAAGCTGTTTGGCACGTGATTTAATGCAGAATATGTTCTCTTTGTAATCTATTGTTTTATCAGAATAAATTATTCAACGATTATTGTTTGAATGGAAGTTGGATTGATTAAAAAAACAGTTAATATTGTTGAAATAGAAGCTGGATCTATTACATGAATTCTTGCCTAAATGGATTCGTGATTGATGAGAATGATTCATGCCAAAGCCAGATTGGCGAAAAATAATTATGCTACGCCAGTCCAAAATTTAGTATAATTTATTCCGCTGAAATGATACATTACGGTTTCCTCAGTTATTTTTTTTACATAAGGCCTACTTGGTACTGAACAGACATGACTAGCTGTACAGAAGGCAGCCAGAGTCTGGCTAAATTTTTTATAATAACACATGGGCACTAGTAATTAATTTTAAAATGTCATATTGATGATATCAATTATTATAATATTAAACCATACAGTAACTGAATGCTTAAGGTTTTCTTAAGTTAATTGCTGTGTGAATGAATAATAATAATAATATAATAATATCTTTTCTTTATTGAAACACCTGCAAGACGCACTGCACTTTACGTTTACAAGTTATGCAGTGATCTTAATTAAACTTAACTACTAACTGAGCAGACAGCTTTGCAATTACACGGCGCTAATAGCAGCCTACAAATCAAATCTGCCCAACGGGGGCTCGAACCTGCTACCTCTCGCACTCTTGGCCAGCGTGTTAACCATTACTCTACCGGACCCCCTCCCCCGAGAACCTGATGTTATGCTGGTAGTCTTTTTATCTGGCTGTCAAAGACCAGCATCACAATGTATGACTATAGCGTTTGTTGCAGTTGTTGTGGAGAAGGATGGAAATGATGATAATTCGCTAATGTATCGAAATAATTATTCGCAATTTCATGGGATTTAGAGTCTATGGCATACAGGTTGGATTGACGAGAATAATTCTGGCTAAATAGAAGTCGGATTGCTGCAAAAAATTTACTTCAATAGAAGTCGGATTTTTAAAAACATTATTGTTGAAGTTAGAGCTGGATATTATGAAAAATAACTATTTAAATAGAAGTCGGATTGATGAAAATAAGTTATTGGTGATATACCAGCTGGATTTATTAAATGAATTTTTGACTAAATGGACATCTGATTGATGAGAATGATTCGTGCAAAAGTTGAAGCCGGATTGATGAAAAATAATTATGCTGTGACAGTAAGAAAAATTTAGTATTTTTTTACTCTGCTAAAATGATGGATTACGGCAATCTCTGTAGGCACATTTTTATTGTTTTTGGTGAGTTGTACATATGCATATTATACAATACATTCGTTTCTTGAGGTAAAAGAGCAAATGCTGTATGTGTATTGTGTACGAAGAAAAAGAATGACCAGTACGGAATGATGTGATAGCTTAATGAGGGAGGATAAATGTGCGGATTAGCATTGTATATTATTTCCGTATGCGGACGTTTCGTCAACGGACGATTCGTCCACGGACGATTCGTCACAAGGAATAAATTGAAAAAATCCAGCTTCCGTTTAGACACGCGTTCAATTCATGGTTCAAACATCTATTTGGGCAAGAACTATGCTTCGCAGATCCAACTTCCATTTTGGAAAGAATTTGTTTCATCATTCCAACTTTTATTTAAGCAAAAACTACGTTTTTTCATCAATTTTTCGCTAAAAACTAAATGTTTTCACTAAAAAAATTATCTTTCAGCTATGAAATTTTTTCATCAATCCCACTTCCATTTCAGGAAAGCATATTTTTCATTAATCCCGCTTTCACATTACAAGAATTCTTTTCATCAATCTGTTTTTACTCTACCCCCGCTTGACGAATCGTCCGTGGACGAATCGTCCGTGGACGAAACGTCCGCGAACCATTATTTCAAGGCCAACTAAGTTATTGCAGTGAGCCATGAAAAAATGGTATCCCAGCAAAAACAGAAGTTGGATCAGAGATAAAAATATATAAAGTAGAAGTGGCAAGTAGACGACTGATTGACGAAAATATTAAAACTGAATTCGAAGTGAATCCGTGACGAAACAATGGTATTTATGCTATTGAACCATGTCATTGATGCGAAATTATTCAAGTAAATATGGAAACTTGATGAGCAATTTCTAGCACGAGTAGAAGTTGGATGACAGATGGATTATATCGATGGCTGGAAGCACAAAGGTGCTAAGCGCACTTTTCTTAATTCTAAGAAAACTGAAGTTGAAGTTTTGTTATGTGTTGCTAAAATTCATTATTCAAAATAATTCGATTTGCAATGACTTTTCCAAAAGAAGAGCTTATTGCAGTGTTACAAGTATTTTTATTTTTGCACAAATAATTCTGTTTGTAAAAAAAAAATTACTTTGTAAAATTACTGTAAGGAAATATATGCACTTAGGACTTTTGTGCGCTGATGCTGGGACACCTGAAATACTAATTCATGTCAACTGTTTTGACAATTGTTTTAGAAGACCCTTAATAAATACTGTTCTAACTAGCCTTTAAGCATTTGTTAATTTATTAAGCACCACATGATTATATTATTTAATTTTAAAATTTCTTTTAAGCAAAAAAACTCCTAATAATATCAGGAAAATAACCGAAAATAATTTAATTCAAGTATGAGCGACTCTTACGCCGAGTTTTCCTTCAAATTAATGTGATAATCATAGCTGTCATACTTATCATTATAATTAACATCCAATAAAGATTTAAGAAAAAAATATTATAATGAAAATCAAGAAGCACCAAAATGCATCTTCCTCCATAATTTATCCACATTTCACACGTTGAAGAAGTAAAACAATAAAATGCAACAGTAATTATAAAATAATGCTCTGCATTCAAGCCATTAGTTTCAGATAAGAAAAAAATAACATTAAGTTTGAATTCAGTCTTCTTCCTCGTCAGCACAGGGCTCCGAAAGACAGTCTCGAGCTCTAGCATTTGAAGGCAAGTCATTGTAGAAAACCGCATGCTCTGCCGGAATTACTCTGCTCTTCAGTAGCGCAAGGAGGTCAGCTTTTTTGACCGTCGAGATTGGGATTCGAGAGAGATAGGCTGGTGTAAGGTCCCCTATCAGTGTGTTTGGCCTGCCGCGTTTGCTGGATATGTTGAGGCGAAGAAAATTCTCATCACTAATCTGGTATTTGTACTCAATGACAAATGGGTGAAGTTTACTGAAGCGCAGCCACTTAACACGTAGCCAATTCACCGTATCCCCCTCCATATTCTTGCTGCGATTTAGTAGAAGAGTAGAAGCCAGCATCTTCAAGTCACTGAAGTCTGTGTGCATCATTCGCTGAACGATAAATGGAGGAGTTTTCTTTCGTGCACCGGCTATCGCCACTTCCCAATCACGAGTTGTATAAATTTTGAGATGCTTTGTAGCTCGCTCAATCAGGGAGTGCATTAGATCTACATCTAAATACGAGTGGCCACTCTCCATATACTTTAGATCAACAGTTTGTAGAGAAGGCAATGTTCTAATGGCGTACAACATGACTGCACAGATAAACTGGTTGCGATTTTGTCCACCGCAAGTATCTGAGAATGATGTGACGTGCGTGACGGTTGCTGGAAGTTTTCGCAAGTAATCCAGAAGGGCGGACCCTATATCATTTGCTCCCCTACCACCTTCTGTCTCGTCCCATATGTAATTGAATCCTTGTTGGGATGCCGATTCCAGTATCGTAAAGTTGTACACAGCAAGCTTCCTTCTATAATATATTTGTGAATCACCTGCATGTGGAGTAGAGAGAACTGCTTCAAGATCAAATGTTATGGCTCGATACGATTGGTCACTGCAAGCTTTTACTTTATCGCGACTCTTCTCCTCCATAGACTCTTTTTCTCGCCTTTTATGTGCTTCCCATGCATCATGCAAGTTCGTCTTCTCTGTATCCACAGCATTTCTGTAGCTATTACAAGTGGAGCACTGATCTTTCTTAGGAATAAAGAAGCCAAGATTAAATTGGGTATTGAAGACTCTTCGATAGATTTCTTGCTTAACAGGTGCTACTCCAAGCCTTTGACAGTAATCCTCACTGTACAAACGGTAAAGCTGTTGAATATTAAGATCAGGTGCCAAATACCGTTTACGTGAGTCTTTGCGAGTGTAATGCGATTCAACCTGCGGAAAGCTGTTTATGTGATCGACGATCTTCTGGATATTCTCATCTGAAGTTTTATTTGCAGGAACCTTTCCTTTCCGACCATCTTTTCCAACAAATAAACCAGTATCTGATTTACCTTTTAAAGCCCTGTTAACAATCTTGATTGAAATAGCAAGAGTACTGCAAAAGAAGTTTCTACAGACACGCATTCGATCATCATCGGACATCAAATAATACTCTCGACTTTTCTTGCGCTTTGTGCTTACAGCCTCTCCAGTTGCAGCATCTATGCTACGCCTGCGGACAGCAACTTCAGTGACTGCGCTGCAGAGGAACTGAGACTTGCACTGAATGTCTTGCAACGAGTAATACTCGTTGCATAATTGCACTTGCTTATCTTCCGAAATCATGACCCCACACTTAAAACGACATCCTTCTTCGCAACCCCCACATGGTTTTTTTCCCGCCACTAGTTTCCCTTTCCTCGAAACATACTCCTTTCCATTAGCTCGAGATAGCTGCCTAACATTTCGTTTCCAACCTTGTGTATTTCGTTTACGCTTTCGTGAACGCTCCTCCATATCTGATGGTGGTAGGCAAGGTGTAGATGCATCGTCGCTGAGAGGAAGACTTCCTGAGGGACCAGGCTCTTCGTTAGAGAGAGAAGTTGAACGAGTAGACACTGTAACTTCTGTTGGATGTGGAGGATTAACTACATCAACTGTTGTTGGAAGCACTGAATCAGGTGACATCTGTTGAGAAGAAATAACCCCGACTGGAACTTGCAAAGGTTGCAAGATTGGTGGCCTACATGACATGTAAAATAAAAATAAATGCCAATTAAACACTCATTTTTAATAATTTAATAATCTTCCTTTATTGAAGTTCACATTCACAGAATGCATTGCGATTACAATGAAACATTCATAATCATAGTACACTGTAGTAACTGATGACAAGTTTAACAGAAGTTTAATTTAACTTTTGTATTTTCATCATAAGAGTAGTTTAAGTAAATTAATTCATCAATTATAATGGCAGAAATACAAGAAAATGACTACTCCATAGAGACAATGACTATTAGACCTACATTTTAAAATAATAATTGAAACCACATTTGAAATGATAGTACAAAGAACTACCTTAGGCGAGTAATGATGATAACTTTACGGGTACGAGTTCTTTCCATCGGAGTGGCCATACTTGCAACATGAAGGTTGAAAGGCTCGGACGTCAGCAGGTGTGAATGGTCTAGCACTTCTACTGCAGAAACCTCTCTGCAAAAAGGCTCCAAGACTAGAGGAAGTGTAGGATCAAGCCCTTCAACTGTCATAGCAGGTGTACGATTAAGCGGAGAAGAAACCTCGAGGTCCAGAGGAAGCATAGTTGCAGGCAAATCAGTTGCCAGCGGGTGTGAATGGTCGAGCACTTCTACTGCAGAAACCTCTCTGCAAAAAGGCTCCAAGACTAGAGGAAGTGTAGGATCAAGCCCTTCAACTGTCATAGCAGGTGTACGATTAAGCGGAGAAGAAACCTCGAGGTCCAGAGGAAGCATAGTTGCAGGCAAATCAGTTGCCAGCGGGTGTGAATGGTCGAGCACTTCTACTGCAGAAACCTCTCTGCAAAAAGGCTCCAAGACTAGAGGAAGTGTAGGATCAAGCCCTTCAACTGTCATAGCAGGTGTACGATTAAGCGGAGAAGAAATCTCGAGGTCCAGAGGAAGCATAGTTGCAGGCAAATCAGTTGCCAGATGTTCAGTAGATGTTCCTAAGACAGACAAAATGCATACCCAAGTTAAACAATGTAAAGAAACACGGAGGGATGCATCGCTGGTTTTAATAATTATTCACTATGGCAAGCAATACCGGTCTATGCGTCTGCAGGTGTGTTCTGGTGGTCACGATCCTACCTGTAGTTGCTTAATAATACCGATGAGACGTCCATGACATCGCCTTTCGATGCAGCCCAAACCTTACTGCATAATACCGCATAATTTTTACAATTTTACCACATAAGCCGATTTCGAGCTTTAAATCACTTAATTTCCCAAACATCAACATTTATTTTCCATAATTTTACAGCATTTTCTAAGGTTCCTATTAATAAGCTTACCATCATCACTGGATTCCTCGATTGAATCATTAAGGTCCATGATCATCTGAAGCGCTTTTGCAGAACTGAAACGATGCACTCGTTTATGCATTTCAATAATAATGTATTGAGAGCAGAAACAGTAAACAATAAGCAGTAAACACTAAAGATTTCGAGATATTGTTTCTGTTATTTTTAATGTAACTTTTATTATTTTTGTAACGGGGACGACGATAAACAGTAATGGCGAATGGCGTGGAAGTCAACAACAAAGACAAGGCGTTAAAAAAAGAGGGTGCACATAGGTATTAAGTGCGCTTGAGCTATTTGCGCTCTATGGATTTCAGCCAATGAGACTTAGCCCAATTGTGTTTTGGTGCCAAGTGATCCAAATTAACATCGTAAACGTTAGTACCTTTGTGCTCCGATGTATATTTCTTCCAGGCATATTATGCACTACTTTTTTGAAAAACCCAAAAAAGTGCGCTTAGCACCTTTGTGCTTCCAGCCATCGATATCATAGTAGAACTAGAAGTTGGATGTGTGAGAAAAATAAGACTAAAATATGTCTTAAATAGCATTGCTAAACAACATGTTTTACCATTAAAATTTTTGAAATAGCTGTCTATATATACAGTTTGAGAGCCTTTGCCTTGGAGGCTAAAACAATGAGGTCGATTCCTAAGAAAATAAGGAGTTGAGTGTTGATTGTGGGAAAAGGCAGCGGAGTGAATGATTCTTGTTGGATAGAATGACTTAAAACAAAGAAGTGTCTGGTTATGACCACAATATTAGTGGATGCTGTCAGGGCAACCCATGTATTAAGCTGTCACAATACTGCACAGAATTCCTAAAAGCTACAACAGTATGCATTAATTCTGCAATAGATACCTAAAAATAATACAGCAGTAATCTATTATTTTAGTAAACAATGGAAGGTGTTTGATAGTTATGTTTTATGATGCTATAACTCGAAATTTGTCTGGTTTCAGGATTTCTTTTCGGAGAGACATAAGACATAGAAATCAAGTGGAAGTAGGAAAAAGACTGCACACAGACTTATACACATGCTGAACTATCTAAGTTGAGAAAAACAATGGAACACCAACAGCAAATAATCAATGAGACAAAGCATACAATATTTTGCATCACTAAACAGGTTGAGACAAATGAGGATAGACTAAAAGTTCTTCAAACTGAGAGAGAAAAACTTCCAAAATCAGAAGAAAAATTAGAGAGTGATGCATGTGAACAAAGGACATACGAAGAAAAAGAATGTGAAGGAAATTTTGAAAGAATGCTGAAAATTTCAGAAAGAGATAGAGATGAGCTGTTGAGTAAGTTTGAAGAACAACAAATCATTTTGGAAGAAGCAGGAAAATGGATTAAGCTGTTACAAGATTTCAAGGGAAAATATTATGCTGCCCAGGAAGAGAAAGCTGAAGTAGTTCAGCAGAGGGATGCACTTCAGATACAACTTAAAGTTGTGCTAACAGAAAGGGATGATCTGAAGATCTCAAATAAAGAAATGTCTTGCCATATGAAACTGCTTGAAAAACAAATGAAAGTTGTTGAAAGTGAAAGGACGAAATTAAAGGGAGAAATAGTTCATGCAAGAAAGAGAAGTGCAGAACAAGAAGAGCAAATGATTAAAGTAAAAAGAAGTAGAACAAATCTGTCTGTGCAACTGGAAGCAAGTGAGAGGAATCTTAAGATTTCTGAAGCTGAAAATAATTTGCTGATTGAGAACATATTCCTCCTAAAGCAACAAGGTTTGTTCTTAATGCATTAGGTTGGTGAAGCACATTTAAATTCTTGTGGCATTTTAATACGTGTTCCCAAGACAAAGAATTCGCAGGTTGATGATACAACTCCTTTACTTCTCATATTTAATACATAAAATGTTTATGTCATCATTATTTTATTAGATTACATGAACATAATTATGTAGATTTACTGTTAGAGTATTGCAAAATTATTGCTGTTGCCTCACACAAGTTATCAGTTTAGGAAAGAATAATAACCTAATACGGGCATGGTGGTATAGGGGTATGTCCAGTGCCTTGGAGACGGAAGGTTGTGGATTCAAATCCACTTCAAACTGCCGCATAGGGACCCTGAGCAAGTCCTTCACTCACAATTGCTCATGCACTTCAGATTTAACCACTCTTCAGTGTCCTAGCTGTTATCGTGGGTGCCTCTGAGTAGCAACCTTGAATGGGTACTATAACAAGTGCTAAAACATTCAATTTATTAACATGACAACCTAAATGCGCTATATATTATACATGTATAAAGTCTGACACTATTAGTCATTACATTACAGTTCAATGAGCTTTACATTAGACTCTGCCTCATATAATTTTTATGAGCAACCTCATCAAATATTAGGCCTATATGTATGTAAGTAGTCTGAAAGTACTTCCAAGGTTTTTGTAGTGCAGTGCTCTTGTTTTTAATCTTGAGGTGTTTGTTTTGATCTTTTAGTATCACTTATGCAGAATGCATATGAGCCACAGCAATTGAAGTCTGAAACAACTGTAAGCATAATTATAATTTCTGTGAACATTCTTATTTATTCTATACTAGCTGTACCCGGCCACGCGTTGCTGTGGCAGAAATGACCTCCCCCTATCCCTCCCCCTCCCTCTTTGTCCCACTCCCTCTTCCTTCTTTCCTCCCTCACACCATTCCTTCCCGACAGCGACATATGCGCTATCGCGATTTTGGGGCGACTTTTGGGCAACCCTGATCGAATCTTCCAGTAAGTTGGTCGTCTCGCGACTTTTGGGCGACTTTACAACGTGATTCCGGGACAACGCGTTTCGGGAATCTGGCAACTCTGCGGCTTTGTTGAATTTGCAAATGGCGGTCGAGCGGAATGCAAACTTCACTTTTTGTGGAAAAGATTGCGTTTTTCGGATAAAAAGCAAAATGGACACTGTCCTATTGGAATGGAAGGTTTTGTTAAATTTTCAAAGCAATCTGTGCATAACTTTTCGAGAACACGTGGAAAAAACTATTGGAAAGTTTCATTTTTATTTATATAGATAGATGTTATTTTTCGTTTCTCAAACTTTCATTGAATGAGTATTAAATTTTTGCTTTTAAGTTTCCTTTTGTGTACTTATTTCATTTTCTTTTAAATGTTCTCCGCAGACAGGTTCAACGACATAAATTTTGCTAATAAATTATATATTGTAAAATCTGTTGAATCTGGTAGATAAATTACCTTCCACTTGAACTTCTGGACATGATTCTTCAAAAGTCCTACTTGTTCTGTTCAATGGGCAGAAACGGTTCCGCTCAGTCAAGAGATAAAGCTATCATCAGAAAAGTTGCATCTGTCGATTTCTGCTGGTTTCAAAGGATTATCAAACGAAGACTCAAGAGTACCATATGGCGCCACCTTAAAGGTAATAATTCTTTAGATGAATTGTACTTAAACTACATGCATACATGTCATTTTCCTTTCATTAGTCTTGCATCAATTCCCACAATGCTTACAAGTTTACAATCACTGGGTTATGGTTTCCACGTGGAGTTGCTACAGAAAACCATTAGTATTTTTATGCAGATAAATGGCTTTTCCATCATATTAAAGCAAGAAAGCTCTTATATATTTCATGCTCAGATAGAATATAACTTGTACCCAACCAGTTCCTTTGTATCCAGTTTCAGCTGTATTGGTAACGAGGAATGTCAACATGAATAACCTTTGCTTGAAATAAAGCTACCTGCACAATTAGATTATTCATAATATAATTATGTGCAGATATTAACAAACATTATACATGTAATTGTAATTACGACAATTTTTATAGCATCGTCGGTAGCAAGCTACTTCTAGAATGCTTTACACACACAGCCTATATTGTCAAAGTTTAGCATAAATGCAAACAGCTTGGAAGCATCAGCAGCCGAACTTACCTGAAACGAGTCTACATCGCTGATTTATTATTTCCATTTGAGTATATCATGCTGCATTTTGCAAGTTATTATCAATCCAGCCATTATTCTGAGTTCAACTGACATATTTGTCTGTTCCATGTTTCAGTGTTTTATAGTAACATTGGGGCTGGAAACATGATCTGCAGAAGCAGCCGATCATACTTGCAGCAAGTTCTTAGATCTAAGGATATAACAAATTGTCTGAAGTCGATTGAATATCCATCGGATGTTCAAGCAAGACAACGCAGATTTCAAAATTCCCGCAACCTTAGAAACCCAAATTCCGAGCCTCCAACTATAAATTCAAAAGAACGACAATGTGAGGACATGCATAGAGCACAATATGAAAACATGATATACGAGATTCAAAAGAAGAATAGTCAAATTGAGTTTTTACATGACATCAGATTTTTTGATGAAGCAAGATACTCGTCTATGATCAACTGCCTTCGTCAAGCAAAGCTGAGGAATAGTGCAAGACTGGCAGAAAACGGCGGAGGTTTGAAGTCATTATGCTTTTATGTGATCAGTAATTCGTATTTGTCAGTATAATCATCGTCATCATCATTTACCATCATCATTTCTAACATGTCCCTCTCTTCAATGTTCCCATGTTCAATCTACCTACTTCTAAGACTATGATTTTTATATGCATAGTGTGTAAACTCTGTAGAACTCCATATTCTAGGATATGCCTATTTTTACTGTAAAAATACTGTATATTGTACACCGTTATAAAAAAATCGTCTGGAGAAACAGACTATAAAAAACAGATATAAAAATACCATTATCTAACTTCCATTTTGCGAGCTTTTTTCATCAATCCAGTTCCAATTTAAGCAAGCACATTTTCATCAATACAGCTCCAGTTAAGCAAGAACATTTTCACCAATCCAGCTCCGATTTAGGCAAGAATATTTTCATCAATCCAGCTCCAGTTTGAGCAAGCATATTTTCATCAATAATATCCCACCCACGCAGCGAATTGAGCATAGGATATCTACTCTAGTCTATAGTGCTGCATGCTAAGCCTTGCTCCTGCCTACCTTTGTGAGCTCTGTGGCCCTACTCTTAGTTCTCACCATTTCCAAAGTCTGCTCTTATTCCCTTTTGCTCAAACTAGCCCCCTTGAAGAGGCACTATATAAATGCATCTAATAAATGAATTAATGAATGAAATAATTAAACTTATATATTATACATGTGTGTTTTTCATGTTGGATAACTTTGTAAATATTTGTGTAGTTGCAGTTAAAGTAGAAGTTCTTTCCACTGATGACATCAGGTTCTCTCTATTTGAACTTGAAGATAACACCAGACCAAGACATTTTGAAGTTAAAAATTTGATCAGACTCTTGAAGGGGATCGACATAGAAATCCTTGACTCTTTTCATCAACTCAGACACACCGATGTTTGGATTTGGTGCAAGTCACAAAGAGGCATTTACTTTCTCCAGATACTTTACAATTCACACAAGCTCAAAAAAGTACTAAGAGCTCTATTGAATGTACGTTCACGCGGATTAAAATGCAACATCGACAAGGATCAGTTCAAGAAAGAAATTGGTAAGTTTTTTAAGCACACGAATCACATCACCTGTCAGAACAGCTTTTATCGCCTTGACACAGATCTGTGTCATTTTTCACCTATTGTTTAAGACTTTCGAGAGGTATACGCCGGTAGAAATCATAATATTATTCTCATTTCAATTTCTAGCAGTGAAATTTTCAAATAAATTAAACCAACAAGACATACCTATGAAATACTGTGATTTCACTCATGTCATGTAATTTCATTCATGTGCAAAATAGCCAAAATTACAGTTTTACGGACAATTACTTTTAACCAACATAATTATGTAGAAAATACTTGTTCTGAAAGTTCCTTTGTTAGCATAAGAAAATATCATGTTATTTAGCTGTATTGCCATATGGGTGGGTATACAAGAGACATGAAAGAGTTAATATGTCAAATATTTATATTTTAGTTTCACGATCAGTGGCAATAAAGTTTGAGCAAGAACTGGACTTGAAAGGCAGAGAGAGATATCATATTGTTGGGGTGGCCAAGCTAACAGGCAAAATTCTAGTTGTCAGCCTTTCACCTCAAACTGTAATTCAAGTCTTTCAGGATCAGAATCCATTTTGTCTTCAGAAGACAACTGAGCACGGCGAGATTTTGTGGCCAGTAGACATTGTATCCTGTGAGCAGCAGCAATGTGTTTATGTCGGTGACAAAGAAAGTAAATGCATCTGGAAAATCACAAGTAAAACTGATGACTCCTATGAAGTGACCAAATGGTGCAATGCAGTCTTTCCGTTTACCATGTCAGTGTGCAATGATGGTCATTTGGTGATGCTACAAAATGACCAATTGAGACCTGTTCTGGAGATCCACAGTTCAGATGCAGAACTTCTTCATTCCATCGTCTTGCCCAGTGACATACAGAATCCTCGCCTTGCAGTAATGACATCAACAGGAAACTTTGTGATTCTCCACGATTTTACAAATGAAGGGAGCAAATCAGAAACTCGTATAAGCGAATTAACAAGACATGGAAAGGTTGTGCTTCACAGTTTTGTTCCAGAAAATAAGGAACAGTGCTTGGGTGTTCCTTATCAACTGTTACTTGACTCTGATGACCGAGTGCTGGTAGCTGACCACTGGAATAGCAGAATGATTCTCTTGAATTCTGATCTTACGTGGAATCAAAGTTGCACAATAAAACATGAAAACGATGAGAAACAACGACCAAAGAGTATCCATTATGATGAAAAGAATAAACAGTTGATTGTTGCTGGGAACGTTTCTTTGCTGAAAGGAGGAGGAGTCAATGTTTATGCTGTAAGTTGGAAAATAAAAGCTGATGCTGTGTATGAATAACAATGATAAAATAGGCTATGCAGACAATAGCTTTTATTTTCATTCCAAGACAGCAAGGGACCATGAATGTCTTGGTTGCTGGTTAGGTCATGACTCGTAAGAGCTTCACTATAGAAGTATAGATGTAATGTTAAGCAGCATTAAACTTCATTCAGGACACTCGATCAGTAACTTCATATTTGATTAAGATTTTTGTTATACTTGTGCTGTTGATAGCTTACAATATTACATTAATTATTACAATCTGTATTTCTGTCTAAGTACTGTTATTTGATAGCTTTTATAAGTCTGCATTTAATTATTTCATATTTGTTAAGTTAAGTATATATACATATATGGAATTTTTAAAAAACATGAAAATACCATAGGTGAGTAAAAAACCTAATCAGAGTGTCAAATACAGGTCTCCTATGTTGCCATGTTTATTGGCTCACAACATGTGAGTGTTACTGACACAACTTGCGCCCTACTTTATGCCTAATCAGCAAGATTGTCGGGATCAATAGATGTATTATTGTTGTCATGCTTACACAACTGCCTATTGATCTTTTAACCTTGGTGCTGCATTTCTTGTAATTACAACTACAGGACTAGTGAAGTTTTATGCTTTTGCTGTATGTAGACTTAAGTTAGGAACTTTCAAAACTGTTCAAAGTGTTGCATCTTATTTTCACTGCAAAATTGCAAACATGTGCTACTTGTAAAAAGTGTATACATTGTTGTTGTTGCTTCATGCTTACTTATCCAATATGTTATTATTGTGCACGTGGCAAATCAGAAATGTATCTATCTACTCTGTACCAGCTCACCATAAAGAAAAACTGTTGGCTTTAGTAATTAAGCAAATTGTGTTCTGCTTCTAGATACCATCATTGACTAGAAATTTGATCTGGCAAAGTGAAGAAATTAATATAGCAAAATTAGACATTTATAATGTCATCTGTTTGTGCAATGTGCATAGAACTATATTGGGATACTAATAGCAGAAATGTTTCCTTTTGGGGTTTGCATCTGACTATGACTGTATTTTGTATCACAGGCTATGAACATTTAATGATAAATGTGAAAAGTCATAATATTATAATTAATTATCGATGTATGTTCTGGCCCACAGTTCACTAAGACAGTGTTCAATCAATTGAATATTTAGGCTATAAATGTTGAAAGATGTGTATTAAAAATAAAATAAAACTGTGTATTGCTACTGTGCTACCATTATATCGTGACTAACAGATTGATATTGAGTGTTTTGTCACCAATGAAAAATAACCTTGCCTTGAAGGCAATGAAGGTCTCTGTGTTATTTGAATAAATTTTCAGATCTTCAACAATATATTCGTAGATATTTGTTCACCACCAAAATGCAGGATCTGTTGTGCACATTATCTCAAATGCTATGCAATCCCAAGATAAACAGTCAACATCGGAAAGTGTTCTCGAACCTCTTTCACAGCATATGCACTGTGCACAATGTTAGCAAGTCATTCTACATGTATGTCAACTGAACCAGTTTTGGAAAATGTCCCCCACGTGGTGGTCTCAGATTTAGTCACTGTCTGTCTGTCTGTCTGTCTGTCTGTCTGTCTGTCTGTCTGTCTGTCTGTCTGTCTGTCTGTCTGTCTGTCTGTCTGTCTGCACCACTTTTTAAACCTTGTACGAAGGGTAATGTCAAATGTCGGTCTCAACAAATATTCTTGCTTATTCATCCTAACAGATAATTTTTTCCCACACTCAGCCCAATTGCTCTAGGCTCTTCCCCTCTCACCATCCCCTATACCCATCGAGGTGCCCGGTGAATTTCGATTCCCGTCCTCACCCTAGGCTAGCTTAGTTAGCTACACCGGTAAGCGAGAGCGGCATTCGTCTGTTGGTTGCAATGGACTGCGGTTTCAAGCCCAGGGCTGGGAGTTGACATTTAGAGATTTATGGAACGCGGTGGCGCAAGCTGCTGCGGAGCGACCTTGGGCAAGTTGCTTACCCATCATTGTCTGTTGGGATTAAGGTAACGGGAAATCACCTCACCCATCTCATCCCCAGGGGCGTGAAGCCAATGAACCTGCCTACGGGCAGAGCACCATCAATCAATCAATCAATCAAATTTTTTTATTGAGCCAGAGAAAAGCACACAAGGTACATATCATCACATAAAAATAAAACATGAATGTTATTGGCAACAAAAGGAAACCCAGAAGGGACTGCAGAGTCCCGCTGGTTAGGGCCACCTAAGCACATTTTCTGGTTCTAGGCGTTAACAAATTCAGCACAATAACATCATCATCATCATCACCCTAGGCGGCTAGGCCTACTCCTACCCCACCTCGACTGTAGGCCTACCTAACCGTCAACCCTTGTCTTGTATTATGATTAAAATAATCAAGCTGCGTCAGGCGAATAATGGCCATTTAGAACGATAAAGCGATATGCTAAAAATAATGAAGATAATTATGATCAAAATGTGTGTTAAATAATTTAATGACAATGTAAGCATTGATTTGTTGGGTAAATGAATCATTATGCGGGCTATGATTATTTTAATTTGTGAGTTTCTTTGGAATTGGAAGATCAATCTATAGTAGGCTAAAGTTGAAGACACGCTTCGACAGTCGCACATTCTCGGCAGTTCATAGCCTATGCTGGAAGCCTGGAACAGTCTCTCATTCGCAATCAAAATGACCGAGTCCGTATATTTAATCATGATTTTTCCCCAGTAGGCCTATGAGAATATTATCAATCAATCAATCAATAAAAAATCCTTTATTGATCACCGTATACATGTATAGGGCCTACATACAGGAGCACAATCAGTAGGCCTAGTTGAAAAAGTCACATGAATTATTGGTCAGACGATCGATGACGTTTGCATGGTCGGGGTGTGCAGTGAAGGCTTTACTACATTATTTTATGATCATAAAATGACTAAGAGGTTGAACCCTTCCGCCACCGGCAATCCTCACCCTGCTTATCATAATACTAGTTACTGTTTGTGAAGCGCCCTCGAGGCGGTATGTAATAATGGCGCCATATGAATTGTCGTTATTATACAAATAATAATATTTATCTATGGCGGAAGTGATGTTCGGCATGCTTCCTGGTTTGAAACGTGTTTCGTTTAGATTTTAGCAGCATGTGTTGTTTTCTAAACAAATAGTTTGAACGATTCTTTCAGATTGTAAATTCTTAAACAGTCCACAATGCAGTGCGTTAGTTTAAACGGTCACAAGATTTACAACGTGACTGTTGGAAAGTCTATTCCCGAGGTACACACCAGTCATGTGTTTGGTTTGTGTTGAACATGCACGCCGTCTCTAATTAATGTATTTTAGTGCATCTATTTGTTAAGCGCCTTTCTCAATTGAGCCTAATTGCCGAAGAGAGGAGCTGAAGTCAGCAGGCGGAGAGAGTGACGAAGATACCTGGTCATATCCATGTGTTTCAGCTCTCGTGTCAATAATCATTTCCATAACCACTGGATGCATTACCTTGCTATTTACTCAATGTTGCACTAGTAAATGCACACCTTTCGGTTGTGGCACTAATCCTTGATTTCTTTACCACCAGTTTCTAGTGACAAAAGGATGTCCATTCTCGGATTTTAGATCAGAATGATTTGTATAATCCGCAAGAGAACATTTAAGAGTTTTTTTATCTGACTGGAAAATCACATGTTAAGAGAAATTATATAAATTTACTTTAATGATGACAGCATTGACTTGCCTGATGTTCACTTTTCTTTTGGTTTTAGTGGTTAAGCGATCAGAAGAAGAGAAGACTGCAGCAAAAGGATCTTGGTAAGGCGTAAAAAATTGTTGTGTTTCCGGTAACCCGACCGACCCATTTTTAGGGCCGCGACCCAAATATTTTTGTAAAAAAAATATTTTTAAAAAAATTTTTTTTTGTTAAATTTAATTTTTTTTGCAAAATATTTTTTTAACATTTGTATTGACATAACATAAGAGACGTCAACAAAATGAAATTAATAGGACTGTTTCTAGATCAGTTTTAGGTGCAGACAGTCGGGAAATAGGCAGTTTATACTTGCTTAGAACACGCACTTTGTTTCAGCGTGCAAAAAAGACTAGTGGGGTATACTTTTTCGGATAGTCACTGCATAAAAATATTTTACCAAAATAAAAATATTTTCCGACCTACCTACCCAATTTTTGTTAGCTATGTTACCGGAAACCCAAATTTATTTTTTAGGCCTAATGTTTCAGATTTCTTTATTTGTGGCACCAACTCATTTCTGATCCTTTTTTCATGAAGGTTCTTCTGTAATTGACTTTGTTCCATTTCAACTCTTGTATGGTAAATCGGGCAGATTGTGAACTTAGAACTTTGGACTGGTTTATAGTTTATACAATGAGATTAAGACTATATGCCATATATTTAAAATGCCTACCATTATGTCATGGACTTGAGGAATCAATTATAGGTATGGCTCAAGATTTCTGAATGAGGCTCAGGAAAAGTACAAAATGCATTGTGACTAATATAATACATTTGTTGTTAAGAACAAAACTTGATGATACAAATGTTGTACTAAGTGGATGTCAGATTGATGAATTTTAAGAATTCTTACCAAATGAAAAAGTATCCTGCTCTGTTGGGTGAATAATTTTGACCACTGTATTGATGATTATCTATTTTTATCCGTTTTTCGTTGAACAGATATTCGAAGACGCATTGAGTTAATCCAGGATTTCGAAATGCCAATCCTCAGCACAAACATCAGAGTATCAAAGAATCAACAGTACATCATGGCCACTGGTATTAATTCATATATTAATTCATTATTAATTCATTATTCATTAATTCATTATTCATTAAATGCACTTTTGTAGCACCTCATCAATGGGCTACTCAGAGGCACTCCCAACCTCTGCAGTCTGCATGGCCAAATAAAACTCGTTAAGGTGAGAGAGGAAAGCCTGAGAAGGACAGTTTTTAGAAAGGGCCTTAAGTATTTTGCTGTAATAAATCTGATGTCGGGGCTCAAAATCTGTCACTTCTCGCTCAAAATCTGTCACTTCTTGCTCAAAATCTTACTTCTCACTCAAAGTCTGTCACTTTTTGCTTCCTGGGATTGCACTAGAAGCTGCAATGGGTATGATGGTAAAAAAATTGATCATTTTTCAATTCAGCAGATGGCTGTGAATTCGCTAAGGACTTTCATAGTAATAAACGATTTTATTCTCCTTTGCTTTATCTGATACAGGCTGCATATCATTATTGCCCAGCATAATTGCAGAATGATCATGTAAGGTCTTCTGGGGATTTGATGGCACGAATATTGTGAAACTTTTTTAATTTTCTCACTCTGTGCTATTGAAGGATTCAAATAAGTATAACTTTAGTTGGAAAACAGATATTTTCATTCTGCAGAACGTATTCAAAAGTAGAACAATTGTAGAATATGACTGAATAATCAGGTCAGAAATCGACACGTTTTAAATCCCTGTATTACATTTGTCTTTTTAGGTGTTTATAAACCTCGTGTGAGATGTTTTGACGTCAACCAAAAGTCGATGAAATTCGATCGTTGTATGGATGCAGAGGCCGAAACTTTTCAGATCCTTTCCGACGATTACACCAAGGTTTTTTCTTTTAAAATTCTTTAAATCAGTTTTCAGAGTTCTTTAGCAGTTCCTAATGAATTGTTTCTCTTATAATAATAATGCATCATGTATAACAGCCCATTGTTTGGATATTTTATAAAGTTCTAGCTTCTATTTATTCAACAATATTTTCATCAATTCAATTTCTTTTTAAGCTCCGAACTGTCTGCTCTGAATTCTCCGGTCTGAATTGTCTAGACACCGCAAACTTATATTGAGCAATTGCATCATTCACCACCTATGCTCTTTTCTGAGGTCATGTTTGTGAACCTATTCCACTCACATACAAATATCTCTCCAGTCTCTAACTATCCCTCCTCTGTCTGCCTGTCTCTATCTCAAATGACACATCTTGTCTTTCTTCCACAGTTCTGTCATGCACGTACTATAAGTGTACAATGCATTAGCCGCCTGCTTTGCATAACAATTAATCTACCACAAAACATAAGAATTAGCGCACAATGTGTGTGAATCTGAATTCTGTAGAGAAGTTAAATGCAGGATTAGATGAGAGACTCTATTTGTGACGATATGTAACGTCTTCTTTCAGATGGTTTTCTTGCAAAACGATCGTTTCGTCGATTTCCACAATCAAGCCGGTTTCATGTATCGAACGCGAATCCCAATGTACGGACGAGACTTCGATTGTTTGAAGACAAAAGCAGAATTGTTCTTTGTTGGTCGCAGGTATGACATGTGTGACATTGTGTGTGTTAAATATATGCGTAGGTAAGTAAGTAGTATTTATTTGAGTATGGCAAGCGCAGATCTATGAGTTATACTATTAGAGGATTTTTAAATTTGCTCTAGCATTAGATTGAACTATGCATGGGTTTTTGCCAGTGTACAATGGCTCAAGGCTGTCAAGTATTGCTTGTCATTTGGTAATGCATTTAATAAATTTATGCATAATAATTGTGATAATAGTTGATATTAATTATAATTACCCGGTAATCATGGTAGATATGGCAATGAACTGGCATTTGTTTTCAATTGTTTATCACCAGAACTTTGTCAGGTTGCTGTCTGTGAATTTAGGTGAAAAAGTTTTTTCTTGTGACCATAAATTTAAGTTTCTTCTTTATTGCTTAGTTTACAATTACAAGGTAAATTGCGAAGTAGCATTGTTTTAGTTTAGAATAGCTGGACTATTCTTTTGTAATTATATATTTCTTTGTTTTCATTTCTTGTTAGCAATGAAATCGTTCGAATGAATATGGAGAAAGGAATGTTCATGAATCCGATAAAGACAGACGCTGAGTAAGACAACGATTTAATTTTTAAATGACATATTAGACAATGGTTCTATTGTGGTTTTTAATTAACAATGGTATAAGAATTTTCATGAGGATGATGATGATGACGATTTGAGAAATATGTGGATTGTGTTTATGATTCTGTAATCGAATAAATCAAAATTGTCTTTTCTGTTTTCAGGGAAATTCTCTGTTGTCAAATGAACGACCGACATGAATTTCTTATGTGTGGAACAAACGACGTAAGTGACTGATTGATCTTAGAGAATTATTATCTGTTGGCATGGCTTCTGTCATATGGGCTATTTGGCCACTTGTAGTCCCAGAACCACCTGAACCAGATGAATGAAGTCGAAATAATTAGAAAGAATTGAGAAACCATGGGTTTGACCGCATGGGAGAGGCTACATTATAGATTTTGCTGTTATGCATATTTAAATTTTTTTGCTGTTTTCGTCATCGCTATTATTAGTGTTTTTATACTATTTTTATTATTATTGTCATTATTCTTTGTTTTTTTATTGTTAAATTACCATTTCTATTATTGTTTCTTGTGAACATTTATATTTTTGTTTCCTTAAAATTTATTGTGTGTTATGCTTATGTTGTTTCAGGGTCGTTTAGAATCTTTTGACCACAGAACGAGACGTCGAATAAATGGACTCAACTGTCGACCGCTTCTCGGTCTCAGCCCATCGTACGTTCTTCAACTTCTTTATTTGGGTCTCAATCCAGATTTTTTGCTGATTGGATTAAATATTGCATTATGTAATTGTGTTATCTCAGATTTTCCATGCCTTATTAGTTAGGAAATGTTTGAAGTCACAAGATTTATTCCTGTTATGTTTGTTGTAAGTAATTATTTGTTTTTGTTTTCATGAAGGTCTGGTGTTGCCGGAATTACTAGCATTAAGTATTCGAGTGATTTGTCTTTGGCCGTCGGAACAAGTACGGGTCAGGTACGTAGAAATGCTGCTTGTCCAACCACAGTGATACAATTAAATTTTTAAGAAACCTGTAAAACACTGATGAATCGACCCTGGGTAACAGAAGTGTCTCCAGCCAGAGACTATTCAAGATAGTTGGACCTACAACTGAGAAAGCATGATGCTGATAGGCTGAGGTTCCAACTTGAAAAGGCACCTACATGTACTGAAATAGACATTTATGGCGTTTATTGCTTAATATTACTGAATATTCTTTACAAGTTTGTATAATTTAATATTTTCTGGGGTGCCTTGACCATTATGTAAGGATTTATGATGCGTTTTGGCCAGATTATTATTTTATATTAATAATAATAGTAATATGTAGAGATTATTACCACGAATTATCTTTTTAGATCACATAAATAGTTTTGTACGTAAATTTGTACGTATTTTCAGATTATTATCTTAATTTTCTCATTGATTTCGGTTTCTGATTGTATGGATTGCAAACTGGTCGTTTCATTTGCAGATTCTCATGTTTGACATACGATCAAACAAACCATTGATCGTCAAAGATCACATGTTTGGTTTGCCGATCAAAAGTCTTGCATTCTCAAAAACAGAAACAAATCACGACGTCGTACTTTCCGGTGATTCACGCATCATAAAAATCTGGGAGAAAGATACGGTGAGTTTAAAAATTCCAAGTTAATTAATTCTGAGTTAATAAAAAAATACACACATACATGCATAGAACATTATATGTACCAACACACGTGTGATTTGGTTATTGTGATTGTACTGAAAGCAGCAAGGGTTGATGATTAAGGTATCCATGGTTACCAGACAATTCAGAGTTTCAATGAAATATTCTCATCAATCTAACTTCTATTGAAGCACGAATTATTTCCATATAAATCCAACTTCTATTTGAACAATGATTGGTTCAATAAATCCAACATCCATTTTACCAACTTCTATCTAAGCGACAATATTTTTATTGATGACAGTTCTATATGAGCAGGACCTATTTTCATAAATCTAACTTTTCGAAACAAGAATTATTTGCATCAATCCAAAGTCTATTTAAACAAAACATTTTTCGATCTGCTCTGAATTGTGTGAGCACTACAAATTATTTGGAGATGCATATCAATGATAAGGTTAAAGATACGATTCCTTTAGACTTTTCAATGGATGATTAAATTTCTGTTTACTATCTGACTGCGATATTTTAAAGATAAGACAATTATTAAATTTGTTTCAAATAAATGTTTGTTAAATATTTGAGCGCAGGGTAAGCCGTACACTTCGATTCAGTCAGATCTGAAGATGAACGACGTTTGTCTTTTTCCGAATTCTGGAATGATCTTCATTGCGAACGAATCACCAAAAATTCTCATCTACTTCATACCAGTCAGTCGTCCAATTTACATTTTTATTCTGTCATTTTATGTAATTACTTCTGTTGAGCTGGTGTCTAATGCAACTGATGTGTCAGGCAATGATGTGTCTTTGATGTCCTGACAGTGAAAAGTCTGATGTGTGTGTACGTGATGTGTGGAATTTTGACAAAAAATGTAATATAATTATATTTGCTCATTTGAAACCGATTATAAGGATTTTTACCAATTGATACGAACATGCAGTTTAATAGCCAAGGGTGTCTACTCTGTTGTGTGTCTGTTGGTCTATCTTCTTGTCTGTCTGTTTGAATATGGGTGAAGCAGAGACTAACTGACAGATAATCTTTTACAGATTATGAAGATAACCTCGATTGCTTTCTGATGATATTAACATACTGGTAGTTTTGTTTCACATTTGACATTAGAATTTTCTGGTTGAGTTGGAGATGTTCTTTTGATATGTTTTAGGATCTTGGTCCGGCTCCAAGTTGGTGCTCGAAGTTGACTGGAATGACGGAGGAGCTTGAGGAAGACCCAGAACCTCTCAGTAAATAACCATGACAACATTTTGTTCTGTTCTGTTAGCAGTTCAAATATGTGACAAAACTTTGTAAAAGTCTGATTGTAAAACGATTGGATTGGTATGAATGGAAGCACCTGATGGTAGGGTGGGTACACTGGGTAGAGTTAGGATTGAGTGTGTGGCTTGACGTGCGGATGCTTTTGGTGGAAGTGATTGGGTATAGTGGAAGGAGGATGAATTAACGGGTAGATTGGTGAGTGGATATGTATACATGTGAAATTGTGAATCAGGTATGCTGATATTTGAGGAATAAATGGATGCATGGATTGGATGATTGGAAGAGGTGAAATTATTGTTGAACATGAAGAACAAAAAAGCAAAACAAATGTTTTATATTTTGTTGAACATGTTAAACTTGTATCAAAATAACTGACTTGTTTCTTGTAGTTTACGATAATTTTAAGTTCTTGACGCGAGCAGAAGTGGAGAATCTGGGTCTGTCGCATCTCATTGGAACAGACGCATTGAGAGCCGAGATGCACGGATACTTCATGGATATGAAGTTCTACCTTCAGGTAATTTAAATGTTGCAGACCAGTTTAATTTTGATATTTATCCAAGACCATGATACTCCTTTTATGCAGATCTCTATTCAGCTCAGTCGATGTTGATTTTAGATTACAACGATGATGATTACAATATTAGGATCAATGTTAAACACAGGTAAATGTAACTGATTTAAATATGATTGAAATTTGTCCAACACCATAAAGCTCTTGTTATGCACATCTCTATTCAACTTAATATGCTTACACTGATAATGATTATGATGGATTTTAAGGTACCTTTAGGCTTATGAAGGGATAAGGAAATGGTCAGTAAGTCCTGCAAAAAATTGGGTTTTTGTAAGTATTTAAAAAAAATTTAAATAGCATATATGTTTAAATTATATGTTTTTAATTTGACCAGGGTAAGCCATATAATAATAGCAATAATTATAATAAAAAGATTAACGATTGTTTAATTAGTAGTAACATTAATAATAAGATTTATAATAGTACTCATAACCATAATAAACTTGATGATAATTACATGTTTCCATTTTATGCATACTATTATTGCTATTATTGTTATTAATAATCTTAGTGATTTTGTGTTCTTTCAACGTGACCAGGCGAAACAGATAGCGCAGCCGTATGATTACAATGCGTACAAGAAAAAGCAGACGGCAAAGAAGAACGAACCAAAGAGTCGCATCGTTGTTGATAAGGTTCGTAAAAGTTTACTTATGAAATATTTATTGTGGCAGTTACGATGGTGAATTAATTGCTAGACCAAATGTCTTTGGTTTGTAACTCAGACTGGAGAAAAATATTTTAAATGAGTTTTGACAGGGTATTGTGTAAAAATGCAGAATCAAACAATGTGAACTATTAATGTGAAGTGGGTGAATGAGCAGGATTAGTAAGGAAGTAAATATGGTGGTATTTGAAATTTCCAGATGTGGTTGAGCATGTGGGTGAGTAAGAGTTTGGGTTTGTTGAGTTGGTAAAGTATTGCATTAGATTGATGGGTGAGTGAGCAGGACGAGTAAGAAGAGCTTTTTGGTGTGTGATTGGAATCATTGGATGAGATAGTGTGGAAGGAGTGAGTTTGAACAAGTACATGAGTTGAAAAGTGGGATGTTGGGGCTAGTTAGAACTCAGAGTTACATGGTATCTGCTTTCCTGTATAATACCACATCCCGCAGGGCCTGCATATTATCCATTTAAATTGCAGTTGAATTGTTGAATAATGTATGTAATATGTATTTACAAGTGACTAATTTCTGTTGTTTTCTTCAGAGCAATCTGCCAGACGTCAACAAGAAATTGGCCGAACGATTGATGATGGACGAGAAATCAAAAGTAAGATTTATAACATGGCCTTCGTCATTTTTTAAATTGTATTATCATTTGAGAGTCTTAAAAGATCATCCTTCTCATTACCTGCCTGTGTGTCATGAAAGTCTTACCTTTATCATGTGGAAGTTAAGATACAATGACATAGTGTTGACAAGTTATGCCGTTTTGAAAAATTATTTACAAAATGTTTGTGTAAACAAACATCTTTAGTTATTGGGCATAGTTCTGGATGATAGTTGCATCACTGTATAATTATTTCTCACGTTGCCAAGCGTTTTTAGGTACTCTTTATGTTGTCAAGCGGGTTTAAAGTATTTTTCCATGTTGCCAAAAACTTCACTGTGCGATGTGTTCTTCTAGATCCAGAAAGTACTTACAAAATATTTGTGTAAACATACATCTTTAGTTATTGGCATAGTACGACATGATAGTTATGCCGTTTTTTTACTTTTTTCATGTTGTCAAGTGGTTGTAAGTATTTTTTCATGACATTTGTGGTGTGTTATTTTAGATCCAGAAAGATTCTCGATTCTCCGAACTGTTTGACAACGAAGACTTTGAGATTGACGAAGAATGCGACGAGTTTCGTTTGCAAATGCCGCATCAGATGAAACTGGAGAAGAAGAGGAAGAAGCTGGAGGAGGAGGAGGCAGAGACGGAGGATAATAGAGTGACTGTGGTTAGTTGGATGTCTTCTTAGATGTGCCTCTGAGTTGGCTTCTTGAAGGTGGCATCATATATATTTTCTGAATGAATGAACAATGGTTGAAGTGACCTTACTGTACTTCAATTATGTTGCATATCAGTGGTTCCCAACCTTTTTTCACTTTAGGGCCACTTTTTCTAAGTTGGAAGACATGAGGGCACTTTTTCTTACTTGAAGGACATTAGGGGCCGCAATGTCATGTCATTCCGCCATCGTCGCTCTGCGACGGTTGGCTGCACGAATGGATGAGCATCTTTCACAGTCGTCTATCCCCTGCTATGTGGGGCCACAAGGCTAAAATTTAATTAACTAAAAGAATATAAAATTGTTATAATTGATTCAAAATAGAATGTTTTTGTTATTTGTAGATATCAGAATAAAATAATTTGTAATAAACAGAAACTATGTATTCTATTCTGTCCAAATTGTCAATTTTGTCATATGTTTTTGGAATTTTTTGAGAGATGAGGGCCATTTTTTAAAACCTGGCGGGCTACTTTTGGCCTGCGGGCCACGGGTTACAAACCTCTGTTGTATATTGTCTATAGATTTATTTTGCACCTCTCACTGAATGATTATTCAGAGGTGAAACCTGCATGGAATTTCTTGAAAAATGAAATGCCTTTAGAGAAGTAAAATGAGTCATTAGTTAAGGCTATTCGAAATAGATGGATCAACTACAGGAAATATCTGATTTTTGGCGAGAGCAATCCTAGTTCTGGGGGAAAAAAAGATAAAATAATGATATGATCCGATTTAAGGTAAATTATTCCTTGTGTATCACATTTATGTAATTGTAATCTCATCTTTGTTTTGTTTTCCAAACAATGAAATTAATTTTTTTGATTTTTATAGGGAGCTGTAAAGAATTATTACAACGACGAAGATTCCGATGACGACGAATTCAAACAGGAATTGAAAAAGCAATATCGGTAAATTGTAAACCATAACTATTAGGACTTTATTGAATTAAAAAATTTGTGTACATGCAAATCTATCAGTTATGTGTTTCGATGATTTGTGATTTTAGAACATTATTTATAGTGCTCATCTTGTCGTTTACTGTACATTGTTTTGCTTATTAATTTAATCCAAGTTCTATATGACATTTAATTATGTCAATTTATGTGGCTGTCTGATAAAACTCTTTAAATTTTGCTGTAAAACTTTGCAATTTCAGTTTAAAATTTTTATTCTAGAGTGCTTTAACTTTGATCTCACAAGATTACCTCAAGTGGCCTGTTGATGAATTTTCACTGGTTAATTCATATTGGTTGATGCACAGGTCTATCTGTATTCTGTCAAAGTATTTTTTTCTCCATTTCTATAGTGCCCCTTCAAGGCCTTCATGCTTAAAATTTGTGGTGCTACAAAGAAAGTTTACGATAGCTAGGCCTTTAAATTTGCATGATTAATGCAATTTAACTAGAAATTGTTCGTTTTCTTCCACAGGTTAATAAATGAAGCAAAGAGACAGAAAGAAAAGACGACAAAGAAAGAAAAAAGTGAAGATAAATCGAGAAAACGTCCGAGGAAATGACCTTCTGAACTCTGTAGAACTTAATAAAGGCAGCAAATGACTGAATATCTGAGTCAATCAGTCTTTTTGAACTGATGAATAGGAAAGATGTGGCTGGATGTTCCAGTTAATTTTTAGTATTAAATCTGAATAATTTGATGTTTTTCTGTCTGCTTCACAATTATTGGGAAGACATAGAAAAAGAGGGCAAGTGCGATACGGAAATAAAACGTAGGGTGGCGATAGGAAAAACTGCAATGAATGGATTGGAAAAAATATGGAAGGATAGGCATGTGAGTACAGATACGAAAAAAAGACTGGTGAGGGCTTTGATAATACCGACAATACTATATGGTTGTGAGACATGGACAATGACCAAGATAATGAAAAAAAGATTAACGCATGTGAGATGTGGATTTGGAGGAAGATGCAGAGAATATCTTGGAAAGAAAAAAGAACAAATGAGTGGGTGCGCACAGAAATTGGTATCAATATGGATGAGTCGTTACAACAAACGGTGCTAAGAAGAAAGTTGGTTTTCTTTGGTCATGTTATGCGTTCAAATGGTTTGGAGAAAGATATGATGCTGGCATGCGGAGAGGTAAGGAGAAAACAAGGGCGACCAAGGAAAAGGTGGTTGAATGATGTTCAAGAAACAACAGGAATGAATCTGGAACAACTGAGAGAAGCGACATCAGAAAGAAAGCAATGGAGAAGGCTGGCCTTGACGATCGCTAGAGTTCAACGAACTGACAGCACAAGGTGACAAGGTGTGACATAGATTTGTATTCTTTTGTCACTAAGTGTTCCTAGTCTGACTGCCAGTGTCAAATGATATTTGTTGGCATTTGTTTAAATCTCAAACCATTACTTTTAACATTTAATAACCGTTCTACACATTATGTTTACCAAGTTCTTTTAAATGTTGCCATCTGCAGACTGCAGTTCAATGGACCTTTTGAACTCTGTAGAACTTAATACAGGCAGCAAATTATGAGTAGCCTACTGGCTGAATATCTGAGTCAAACATTTTTAGTGTTGGAACTGAGGAATAGGAAAAGCTGTGACTAGATGTTCCGATTTTTCTGAATAAATCTGATTAATTAATTGTTTATCTGTCTGCCTCACAATTATTGAGAAGACAGGGATTTGTATTCTTTTGTCACTAAGAAAGAAGCTCCTAATCTGGCTTCCAGTGTGAAATGGTATTTTTGGCATTTGTTTAATTCTCGCTCCTAAAGCTAAACAAGCCCATTCGTCTGAGTAAATTTCGGTTTTTCGTCAAACCCTCCTTCCCACTTCGCCCCATCCGGCTCACTACAACCCATACCCAACCGTTCGACCCCACCTCCACCCCAACTCAGGCCTACCCCGCCCCTGCATGCCGCCCCACCCCGCAAAAGGCTCAACATGAAATTCATGACAAAAGTAATGTTTCAAATTGGTCCCACCGCTTCCTACCCCGGCCCCACCCCACAATACCCATCTCATCCTCGCCATACCCTGCCCCACACAACCCACCCTGTGGAAAAACGGAACAATTAATTATATATGGGCTAATCAGAACTCAAATTCACGTTGAAAACATCATGCCACCGAAAGCTTTTAACACACTTTCAAGCTTCTCAAACTCAAAAACAAACCAATCACAATAATAAAAATAATAAAATAGTAAAACAGGCCTAATTTTTAACAATATTAAGCCTAACAAGTACTACTACTAATAATATTCATATTAGAATGGCAATTACAATGACAAAGTAAATTTCGGAGTGAACAGCGCAAATTTCAGCAGAACGCAAAAATATTGATGAAACTAAATAAACATGCACCCATCATTGGCCAAGTAAATGAATAAGCTTATCAATAAGGTGACTTACAGTCATGGGCGCCCGCATAAATTTTTGCAGGAGGGGGAAAACACGATGGTCAACGTTAAAAATTTTTTTAGCAGCAGGTCAACAAATGCAAAGCAGGGGAGTTAAGAACATGCATGGGTATTTTTCACAGAGGTTTCTTGATGTAAATTTCTCAGTTTCACTTTCTAAAATTTCTAATATGAATTGTTTCTTTTTGCAAGAAAATTTTCTTTAAAAATTGAAAAGTATTGGTTTAAAGTAGGCCTAGGTTTTTTAATTCTCTAGTGATAAGAAATTTGTTATAAATCCCAAAAGTAGTAGTGAGAAAAATGGTTTTCAATTTCCAGAGGGGGGGGGGGCAAGTGCGGGCGCCCATGCTTACAGTAAGTTTTACTTCCCTCCAAATTTGTTAATATTATGTTCCGCTTTGGGCACGATGGGTCAATAGAAGTTAATTAGCATGATTAATTAGTGATAGGCCTAGTAATTTTACTTACTGTATATATATATATATATATATATATATATATATACATATATATATATATATAATTGCATTGATATTCTATATATATTTACTAACTGTATATATATACATATATATATATACAGTTAGTAAATATATATAGAATATCAATGCAATTCTAGTTCAGGAAGAAACTTCGATGGCCAGCACTGTTGCGCCTGTTCTTCGGTTTCTTTGTTGTACAGGGATGGCGATCCTGGAAACACGTTTTCCCACACATTACGCAACGATGCAGTTGCAGCTGATGACGCGTGCCTACGCTGCTTGTAACGTCGTGAGCAGCGCGGCAGTGGCTTACCGCCGCTACCGCTACATCAACGCCGACAGCTAGGTTCTGGGAGTTCGGAACGCATCCGAGCATGACACGGTTGACGCCCTGCGCCATCCTTCTAATGGGCTGAGACGAGTCCTTCATTGCCTCTGGAGTTAGATTGGAGGTCGGAGGCGCCACGTCACTAAGGTGGTCACATTGTCCATATATTGGCTTAGGCAGGTCACGCAGGTGTCCTCTGTCTGTGTCGACGAAGGTTGATATAGATCTCGATGACGCTACGGATCCACAGTCTCGCCCGTTCGTCTCGAAATCCGCCCATATGGCGTTTAGGTCAAATGCATCGGCCATTTTCCTGGAAAAGCACAATAATTATACTTAGAATAGTGCTGTCCAACTTTTTAAACATCTTGTGCCACCGAAGAATTTATTTTTGAAGTCGAGGGCCTCAACAGAAAACTCAAAATTAGCGATATGGTATAAGCATAGGCTAATGAATGCGTCTTGCAAACTGGATTTTGTGGTCACATTGTCAAAATAATAATAAACTAATTTACGAACTAAGCTTAACGACTTAGCAAATGGGCCTGTGGGTTTGTTTCATTTTCGCAAACTAACAAACATTTAGCTATTACCCTATGTGAGGCGGGGCACTTCAAACCAGTCCGTATAGCCTACATATAGGCCGAAGGTTGCAATTAAGCACCGACCTAGTTGCTAAATATTTATTCAAATTCTAGGCTTCATTTATAACTGTGTAGGCCTACTAGCCTACTGCTGCCTACACGATTACATCAAAACGACAGCTGTTACAGTAATAGTGATAGCACTGACCAGGCACGAATAACCATAGAAAAATATGACGCAAT